>CM057464.1:4327500-4637500 GCA_030035585.1 Dugong dugon
TTTTTTCCTAATTTTATAGGAAAAAAATTATAAGTAGGACCTCTTGAGTTACCTTGTGCAAGAAGCTTTCCCTGACCTACATAAAATAGCCCCCTCCCCATCCCTCTCCATACCTCTAGCAGACTTTATTTTTCTTTTAAGCACCTTGTTGTTAGCTGCCATAGAGTCGGCCCCCACCTCATGATGGCCCCATGGCCCCATGCTGTGTGTGATCCTTACATATGGTTTTCATTGGCTGATTTTTGGAGCTCTCCAGATCTCTCTTCCTAGTCTGTCTTAGTCTGGAAGCTCTGCCGAAACGTGTTCTGCATCCTAGCAACATGCAGGCGTCCACTGACAGACGGGTGGTGGCTGTGCATGAGGTGCATTGGCGGGGAATCAAACCCAGGTCCCCCACATGGAAGGCCAGAATCCTGCCACTGAACCACCACTGTCTTCTTAAGCACCTTACTCTTAGGTATTTATTTGTTAGTCATCTGTCTCCTCAGCTAGACTGCAAGCTCTATATTAGCAGGGATCTTCTTTAATTACTGTTACTCCCTGATGAATCCTTTACAGCTAAAATAGTGCTTGGCACACAGCAGGAACCCCATGAATATTTGTTGAAAGAATGTCTGAGGATGGAGTGAGTGTGTGCCTAGCTTTCTCACATGTGAGCCTAAGCGTTAGGGAAAGAAACATGAACCCAGTCCTCGTGAGCAGTGCTTGAATCTGAGAGCAGTTCAAGGGCATGTAGAGACTAGTCTGCTTTCTTTTCCACAGAGGTACACATCTACGATGTGTAAGTAAATGAGGGGAAGGAAACAATTTTTAAACAGAAGCTTTATCGAAATGTCTATAGAGTTTGGGGATTTTCTGATACTTTTTTTTTTTTTTAAATTCTGCCATGTCTGTTTCTTCTCCTTTTCTGTCTAACTCGTTGGCTCTGTCAGTTGTTTGTGAGCTGTTTGCCTTGGCATCTTGGGAACAACAACAGTTTTGTCTCTAGAATCATATCATTTCTTCACCATTTCTGTTCACATTTATTCCCAAAGGGGAAACGAGGCCTGAAGTGATGTATCTACCTAGAAGCAGTATTTACTGAATAATCTATTTTCATATCTTTATTTTGGGATGGTGTACAATCTTGGAATGAACAAATAGTGTATTGGTACAAATTAAGTCCATCTCTGTAGGAGAAAGATGTGGCAGTCTGCTTCTGTAAACATTTACAGCCTTGGAAACCCTTTGGGGCAGATCTGTCCTATAGGGTCGCTATGAGTTGGATTCGACTTGATGGCAGTGGATTTAGTTTTCTGGGTAATGTCTTTGAAGGGGTGTCTGGGTGGTGCAAACAGTTAATCACTTGGCTGCTACCCTGAAGGTTGGTGGTTCAAATCCTCCCAGAGGTGCCTTGGAAGAAAGGCTTGATGATCTACTTCTGAAATATCAGCCTTTGAAAACCTTGTGGAGCACAGTTCAACTCTGTAACACATGGGATCGCCATGAGTGGGAATCGACTCAACAGCAACCAGTTGATGTCATTGTGGAGTGAGCGGAATAGTTCACAAAAGCTTTCTTAGGGAGGTGTTGTCCTGCATTGCTTTTGAGGATAGCAAGAATCAAGGTGTTGTGAATTTTGTGTTTGTAGACTTCCTTTTCAGAGTAACTGCTCTGAGTGCAGGTGTTACAGAATACCTGGGAAGAAGCAGAGAGACTAAAGTAAGCACCTCTGTGCGTCTTCAAACAGCATTGTGCAGTCTTTAAAGGAGCCCTGGTGGCGCAGTGGTTAAAGCTATTGACTGCTAACCAAAAGGTCGGTAGTTCAAAACCACCAGCTCCTCTGCGGTAGAAAGATGTGGCAGTCCACTTCCTTAGAGATTGACAGCCTTGGAAGCCCTGTGGGGTTGCTATGACTTGGAATCGACTCGATGGCAGTGGGTTTGGTTTTGGTTTTTATGTTCTTTCTAAGCCGTGAGAAATGGGAGCTGAATTTCCAGTCTCCAGAGAATTAAACATACATATACACACTCTAATAAGAGTGATTCGGGAATTTCCCTCTGTGTCTGTCAACTTATACGTTTGAGATTTTCCATTTGCAATACCAAACTCTCTAGCTCTGTCATAGAAAAACTGAGTTCAATGAGAGGGTCAGGAGATTGGGGAGATCTTACTGTTCAATACCAAAAGGATGCTAGTTGCCACTGCGTCCATGGATTACAACTCGTGGTGACTCCATGTGTGTCAGGAGAACTGTGCTCTGCAGGGCTTTCAATGGCTGATTTTTCAGAAGTAGGTTGCCAGGCCTTTTCTCAGAGGTGCCTCTGGGTGGGCTCCAACCTCTAACCTTTTGGTTAGCAGCTGAGCTCAGTAACTGTGTGTACCACCCGGGGACTCTCTACTGTTAGATAAATGAGGGCGAAACAGTCTCCTCTTTTTTTTAGTCCTTGCTTGTCGTGGCCCTGCAAATGGGCACACATATTATGAAAGCAACAAGGCATTGACTAAATGAGGCATTGACTGTGCATATTCCACGCAAGTATTTCCAAGTATTCTTGTGTAGCGTCAAGTCCTTTAGGGTTTTCTGTTGTGCCCATTTTCTTTCCCTTTCCCAGAATTTCTCAAATCACTCTTACCAGTAGCCTCCCTCATTCTTGCCCGCTACCCCCTTGCCTGTAGTTTGAGGCTGGAACTTTGGTGGAGTCTTTGCACGAGCTGCTCCTTCTGAGCCTTGATGTCAGAACCATTTCCTGAGTGGACTGGCAAAGCGTCACACACCCCAGCACACCCTTCCCCCTCCGCGTCGTCCTCTCCAAGTGCTCAGCCTCCTCCTCTCAGCATCTCCGAGAGGAGAAGGAAAATGCAAGACTCAGGAGTCACGGAAGGAGAGTGTTCATGGATCTTCCACAACCTCCGTGTTCTGTGGGGAACCAGAACCATCTGGAGCAGGGCCAGAGTCTCAGACCTTCCTGGCCGAAGTGTTCGATTGCTTCCTAACTGCACGGTGCTGAGATAAAAGTTTCTGCGTCCTTTTTAAGTTTAGAATTCATTGAATAAATAATGTTTATTCAAAGACGGTGTGTGCCAAGGTGTACCAAACTCTGTGAGGGATGTAATGATGAGTAATACACACTTAGTGCTCTCGGATTCTGCTCTAGGAGAGCAGTGTGGTAGAAATGTACCATGTGGCACGGGACAGTATAAGCAAAGAGCCTGGGGAGTTCAGACGGGATTAAGAATCCTCCAAGTTGGATTTTCAGGGAAAGCTCCAAGGACTGTCCAGCATCTGAATTAGACCCTGAAGCAGAGGTAGGATTTCATCCCAGATACACGTGTGTTGTTTCAGAAGGCAAGGGAGGAAGAGACAGTAGAGATAGTCTTTTATTTAACTGCTTCTCTGTCTGGGCACGGAGCCCCTTGGGTGGTGTAAATAGTTTGCACCTGACTACCACCCTAAAGATTGGCACTTTGAACCCACTCAGTGGCACTGTGGAAAAAAGACTTGGCAATCTGCTTCTATAAAGATTATAGCCAAGAAAACCCCATGGAGCAGTTCTAATCTATAACACATGTGATCCCTGTGAGTCAGAATCAACTTGATGGCAGTGGGTTTGGTTGGTTGTGTTTCTTCTGTTTTGTCTGGGTATGGAGTCCCTAGTGGTGCAAATGGTTAAATCATGGGGCTACTAACTGAAAGTTTGGAGGTTTGAATCCACCCAGAAATGCCTCAGTAGAAAGCCCTGGTGATCTACTTCTAAAAAATCAGCCATCAAAAACCCTATGGAGCACAGTTCCACTCTGACATGCATGGGGTCGTCATGAGTTGGAGTCAACTCAATAGCAACTGGTTTGGTTCGGTTTAGTGTCTGGGCACGTGAGACCTGAGAGCCAGGAACTTCTTTCTGTAGTGTTCCCACTTGGACTGAAAACACACCCAGAACTAAAAATATATTTGTCAAGTGGCCTGTCTTTGAAGTGCCCAGTGCTCAAGAATTACTTCACACGCAAGAGGGAAAGGCAAGTATGCCTTCCTTGACCCAGAGGGGATGTATTGATCCACTGAAAGTTCTTCCAGATAGAGATCAAATAATTCCCACACTTCTGGGCATCTCAGTAGTTGATCTGCGCTGTCCCCTTGTTGTAATATTAGTGATGTATGTTGTTCCTGAAGCACATCACACCTTAGACTTCAGTTATTTTCATTGTTACAGTAAAAGAGTGTTGTTTCTGCTTTGCTTTGCCAACAGGAAAGGTGAGACACTAACAGAAACTAAAGAACTTTTTTCAGTCTCGGAGCCAAGACAAAATCTGCCCGTTCTTACCAGTAAATAAATGTTCTTGTGACTCTAAAGAGACAAATGGAAAGATAATTTGGCTCTTTGAATTTCCCAACTTTTTCACTTTTGTAAAGCAGACATTTCTGTTGTACCAGAAAATCATTAAACTACTGCCCCCGACATATATTCATATTAGGTGGCCAGTGGCAGCTCTGTAATAAATTATTTGCTAAGTGGAATCTTCGACTGAAAGAATCAATCCATCTTCCATAAGTCCTGAGATTTGGGTTAACCTTTTGAGGACACCTGAATAAGTATGTTACATGATTCAGAAAAAGTACTTTTCAACAACAATAAAACACTTTTTAGATGAGATAGTAGAACTACCCAGTGGAAACCTACGTTGGATGAAATGTTTTTCAAAGTCCTTTTTTTTTCCCTTGTGCTTTTGATTCCGAAACAACATAACTTCAGCAGTCCCCCAAATGGAAACATAGGTTGGATACAAATGACAACCCTCCTTCAGGATCTTTTATTTCTGAAATTTAGGGGAGTTCTTGTCAACATGCTCTTGGGACACTCTTCCACTTCTAATTCCCACTTCTTTCTCAAGACCTTTGTCACACAACATCCTGTGACCGTCTCCCTTCCAGCCCTGAGGAGCTTGCCCTGGGATACGATTTGCCCCCAGTGAGGGCAGAAGTAGCTGCTTAGGGGCCCTGCAAGGTACTGGGCTATGTGTTACCTGTCCCAGTCTGCATATTAGCCACCCTCACAGACATCGGGACGCCTTTACTTCGCACATCTAGCAATGAAAACTCTCCCGTTAAAATAGTTTTCTAAAGTTTCCATGAGGCTGCTCTTCATTTCATTTTTCTTTATTCTCCTCAAGCCTTTGTAGCTTGCACAGGATTGAAAAGTTGTAATTTCTCCAAGACTTTGGCAGGCAGTCTAAAGCCTGGGGCTCCTGCGAGTTGCTGCCTGTTACAAGCATTGTAAAACAGCCTGCCGAACAGAGAGAAGCGGGCACAGAGATGGTTCTCTGCTTCTGCCGTGGCGAGCCCTAGTTTCTCCCTCTCCTTTGCTGTTTCTTCTTTGTTCTCCAAGAAAAGGGGAGTATAAGATTAGGATGCTATTGTTTAGAAAGGGGACAGCTGTTGCTTGTACAAACAGGAGATTTTTTTCTGCTTCTTTTTGGCACCCTTAACTGCTCTACCTGTTTCTGGCTCTCAATTTTCTGTTTAAGAACAACCTCCTCCACTTTCAGGAGACAAATGCCAGTTGATTACTGCATATCCGCCAGCTCACCTAATTCAGAATGCAGTCATTTAGCCCCTATCATAAGGCTAGTTTCTTGGCCCTTCTCTGTCACCGCCACATCAAGCACAGGTGTGGATCAGAGGCTGATGTGTCCAGGTGAGAGCACTTCGCTGGGTTATGTCAGTCTGTCCGTCCCTTTTGCGGGGCAGATTGACTGCCCATCGGTATCTTGTTACTGTCACTGGAGTTTGCAATCCAGGTTGCTCCACTGGGGATCTACTTCTGTGCCCTGGTGGTGACGCCGGTTGTCCTAGCAACCCACTGGCAGACACTTCCCTAAAGGCGAGCGAGGGGGTGGCAGTGTGAGAGGTTGGCCTCGGGAGGGCCAGCGGGACGTTGGCAGTCCCCTTGCTGGATGAGGATTTTCCATTTCCTTCATCCGGCCAGGCCTCCAGGAAAAGGACATGGTATCACGGGAGTGTCACTTGCTATGCACGGTGGACCACGTGGTCTTTCTGGCACAGACAGCATCCCACGGAGAGTAAGCAGCTAATTAGTGGCTAGTGCGGGCAGCAAGTGGGGTCTGCTGGGCCAGGATGTTAGGTGAGCTGAGAACATGAGGTGGTATCAGCTTTTCTTGTGAATTGGGTTAATGTTCTGGTGGTTCATCAGCACTGACGTGCTGAGATGGGGACATGGGGACATGTTTGGGAGGAATCAGAGGCCAAGAGAAGGATGACAAAGGGAAACCCCGTGACAGGCAATCTTGGCTTCTTTTCCTATTGGCGAGTCTGGCCTGGAAACAGTCCAGTGTATCTAGAGTTTACAGCTGCCAGACTCAGGGAGTGTACCCTACACCCAGCACTGACAAGGAATGGTATTCACCTTGTCCTCTGCTTTTTAATCACTCTCTTCCTCCCTTTATAGCAAGTCGAGTGGCACATAGTGACTTCCCTTTTCTTTTCTGATTTGGATCCAAAGAACACAGAAATCCTGAGGATTGTATCCCAACATTCCTAGCTAGTTGACTTTGCCTACATTAAGTCTCCAATTGGGTAGTCAGTTCACATGGGATGTCTTGGGGACTTCATCCTGTAGTCACTTCATTGTGGAAGCTGTGCCAGGCAGTGCTTTGGCTGACATGACACTCCTGGGAATTCTGTCTGTGTTGGCATGGAGATGTCAGGGACTTTTTCTCGAAGAACAAGACCAAAGTTGGGTCTGCCTGTAAACCTGTCAGGAGACGGGATACGAGGGGACCTGGTGAAAGAGACCTCCTCACAACATTTGAAACCCACAAATGATGTAACGTATTGTTACTGCTGTCCCTTTCATTACCACAGGAATATGCGCACTCTGAGCCCTCTTTAGTACTTGTTCCGCTGAAGGACCTTATTCAGCGGAGGTAACTGCGTGTCACTGCGTGTTCATGACGAGGAATCCCATTAGATGGTCACTGAGTGTTTGTTTCTAGCATATCTCATCTACTCAGCAGATACTAGTTCCCTCTTCCAGACCTGGAATGAGAGTAGAGGTTGAAGATCTGGGACTGGAATTAAGAAAACAGTCTAGGAAGCAGGGGGAGATCCCAGGGTAGTTGTTTGCATTTTCATAGCATCCTGTGTTTCTTAAAACACAAAAAAAAAAATCATTTTTTTAAACTGTATAGTGTGCTCAGGCAGGTCATTATTTTAAACGGTTGAAGTGGTTTAAATGGTAGAAGACTCTGAGTGTCCCCGGAACAATAAACACCTATCAGTTGCGTCTTGCTATTACAGAGTTTTTTTAAAAAGATCATTATGTAACTCTTCACTCAGTGGTTGGTGGTAAATGCCCAGTGTCCTTCATGGTGCCCAGGTCATGAAGCCAGGTCTCTTGTATTCACATGAGTAATAAATACAACTAACTTGAATTGCGTTGACATTGAAAGAGTCAGATCCTTCTCTAGGTGCCATGGTTTTTTTTTTTTTTTAAAGACATTGGGTGAAGCAGGATGGTAACTCAGTTAGGTTTTATGAACTTCATGCTCCATGTTCTTCTTTTCACGACCTGTCTAGATACACAGTCATTGGAGGCACACTTAGAATAGACAGAAACTGTTACCTCTTTTCCAGAATTTGTTGTCGTCGATCCCAGGGCTAGGTGCGAATCAGAATATTAATAACCAAGGATAAGATGGAGATGCCTTGAGCTCAGTTCAGTAGCAGGAGCACCAAGCCAAGGATGGACACTCGGCTTTTCTTCCCACTCCTGCTCCTCTGAGGCTATGGGTGTACTGGATTGAATTGTGTCCCCTTAAAATTCATGTCCTTCTCAGAACCTCACAGTGCAAAGAAATAGGGTCATTGTAGATGTAATTAGTTAAGATGAGGTCATAGGGTGCATCCCAAATCCAATGACTGGTGTCCTTCAGAGAAGGCCACGTGAAGACACAGATACAGAGAGACATACACAGAGGGAAGACAGCCATGTGAAGGTGGAGGCCGAGATTAGAATGAAACGTCCACAAGCCAAGGATTGCTGGCAACCAGCAGAAGCTAGGAGAGAAGCAAGGAAGATTTCTTCTTTTAGAGCCTTCAGAGGGAGTATAGCCCTTCTGACACCTGGATTTCGGACTTCTAGCATCCAGAATTCTGACAGAATAAATTTCTGTTGTTTTAAGCCACCCGTTTAGCAAGAATTTGTTACAGCAGCGGCCTAGGAATCGAGTACAGTGGGGAAGTTATTTCCCTTCTCTGTACCTCTGTGACGTTGTCTTCCAAAAAAAGATAGTTACCGCTGGCACTTAACAGCCTAGTTAAAGGTATTAGTCCAAAGAAGAGGCCATTGGAATCATATCGGGTTCAAATCCCAGATCTGCCACTTGTTAGCTGTGTGTGTCCTGGAGAAGATTGCCCACCTTCTCTGAGCCTTTATTTGGTTTGTTTTTCTTCATCTCTAAAAGGTGATTGTAAAAGCTTATCGTACCTAACTTGAAAGGTGATTGAGAGAATTAAATGAGATAATATATGGCAAGCTTTTAGCCTAGTGATTGGTTCCTGGTAACTGTGGCAGCTATGATGCTGTTATGATGATAAATTTCATGAAACAAAATTTGTTGTGATGTGTTGCTGCAGTGAACATATGAACATCTACAGCTTGCCAGTCTCTTCTTCGTTGTAGAGACATTTTCTTCTGTAATAGGAATCGTCATCAACTGTCAATGTCATTTTGGATGAAAGGCCTGGCAAGCTGCTTGTGAAAAGTCAGCCTTTGAAAACCCTATGGAGCACAGTTCCACTCTGGCACATATGGGGTCGCCATGAGTTGCAGTCAACTCGACCCTCGACGGTAACTGGTTTTGGTTGTTGATCAGTGTCATTGCATTGACAGCAATGTAGTTGTGGGTTGGTGAGACCTTCTGCTCCTGTGACATACTCAGTAGAGTAATTATGGTGGTGAAGGTGACAACATCGTTATCCAGATGCATATGTGGGGGCTGTTGGGATTTTAGGAGAATTTTTTAGTATTAGTCAAACTGAAAGACACAGTGAGTTGGGAAGATGTGGTAGTTTCATCTATAAAAAGAGTGAGGAGGTTCCCAAAGGCTATTAATACAAGTGGAACTCTGAACAAGAAAAATATTAAAATATATTTTGATGTAAGGAGCCCCGGTGGCACAATAGTTAAGCACTTGGCTACTAAGTGGAAGTTGGCATTTCAAACCCACCAAGACCCTGGGGGGCAGTTTACTCTGTCACGTGGGTTCACCATGAGGTGGAATCATCTCAACGTCAAACAGGAACAACACCATTTTGATGTCGTTGCCATGCCCAGGTGCTGATAGGTAAAAATTATCTAGTCTAATTCTCTGAGATTGAGGATAGCAGAAAGCCGGAAGAGGGATATCAGCACTCCTTTACCTTCTTTCAGTAAGTATTTATTGAGCGTTGCTGTAGGCTAGGCATCTGTAACCTCTGAAGGAGCTTTCAGTCACTGGGGAGAGAGAGCAGAATATAGACAACTCCTAACGCTGTGACCAGTGCTCTCCTAACGAAACCCACAGGATGCTCTGGATGCAAACCACATCGCATCTTTTGATGTACAGGAAGCCTTCATCCACATACCTGAGGGCTGAGTAGGTGTTAACCAGGAGACAAAGCAGGTATATCAGTTAGCATGTACTATATAACACGCCACCCCTACGTGTATGGTTGCTGTCAGTTACGGTCGAGTCATCCCTGACTCATGACAACCTTATGTTTGATGGAACAGAACACTGCCTGGTCCTGCACTGTCTTTATGGTTGTTGGTCTGCTCGAGCCCATTGTTGCGGCTGTTGTGTAGTGTCTACCCATGGGGGCTCATCTTCCAGCATTGCACGGGACAGGTTCTGTTGTGATCCATAAGGTTTTCACTGGCTAATTTTCAGATCTCTAGGCCTTTCTCTTCAGTCTTTCTTAGTCTGGAAGTACCACTGAAACCTGCCCACCATGGGTAACCTATCTGGTATTTGAAATACCAGTGACGTAGCTTCCAGCATCACAGCAACCAAGAAGCCACCATAGTAAAACAAACTGACGGGTGGTGACCCCACCACTTAAGAGGCTTAAAGGTATACAATTATTATTTCTTGTGGTCTGTGTGTGAGTTGCCCTATCCTAGTGTGGACCACCGTGGCTGGGACTGGATGGTCACATGTTTAGCTGTTGGCAGGCTGACTAGCCTGAGGTGTCGGGGGAGTTTCAGCCAGGACAGCTGGTCTCTGTTCCACATGGTGTCCCATCCTCCAGCAGCCTAATCTGAGCTTCTCCATATGGCGGCCTCAGGGTTTCCAAGAGCAGCAAAAGAGGACATACCCCAGGGCACAAGGGCTTTTAAATCAGGGCTTCAAACTGGTTCGTTCCAGTTCTAACCCCTGCTGAGAATTTGCATTTCTACTCCAGATAGACTGAATCAGAATCTACAGTTTCACAAGATCTCCGGGTGATTTTTATGTATAATACATTTTTGAGAACCCTGCTCAGCAAGTGGATCTCTGAATCGGTCCCTAACCAGCAGCATTAGCATCGCCTGGGAACTTGTTGGAAATGCAAATTCTCAGCAAGGGTTCCAACCGGAATGAACCAGTTTGAAGCCCTGTTTTAAACCTTTGCTTACAGTATGTTTGCTAATTTCCCTTTGGCCAAAGCAAATCACAGAGCAAATTCACATTGAAAAGTTGGGGAGAACTCTGTGCTAGTCACATAGGGAGTCTCTGGGTGGTACAGATGGTTAATGCGCTTGATTGCTAACTGAAAGGTTGGAGGTTGGAGTCCACCATGACTCACCTCGGAAGAAAGGCCTGGTGATCTACTTCCAAAAAATTATCCATTGAAAACCCTACAGAGCACAATTTCACTCTTACACACATGAGGCCTCCATGAGTTGGAGTCAACTCGACAGCAGCTGGTTAGTCACGTAAGGAGGAACATACACAAAGCTCAGAGGTAACAGAGAGCATGGCATGTTGGAAAACTGCAGGTAGTCCAGAGCAGTGTGGCGTGGGAGCAGTGTCCAGAGAAGGGACTAGAGAGGTAGACGGGCAGGCTGTAAAGTGTCTTTTCAGTAAGCTCTACTGAGGAATTTGGAGTTCATCTTGGAAGAGGAGAGAAGTCATTGAAAGAATGTCAGTTGGATATTGACATGATCTATTGAGAGACACAGAAACACAGTTAAATAGCAAAAGACTAAAAGCTCTTCTTAGCTTACTCAGTTCAGGCAAGTTTCCAAAGACATGTCCAGGAAGAGCCAGGAGAAGGCAGGGATACTCCTGAGCAAACCAGAACTGAGAAATGTTTGAAGATGAGGTGTGGTTTCTAAACAGTATGGCCAGAGAAGATGGTGAAGGCCCTCAAAGGTGTATGAGGAGAGACAGAAAAGGTGTATGAGGTCATGCATGTGTACTGTCTGAAACATCTGGTGGGGAATCTCTGGAGAAGTTGAGGGAGGTTGGTCTTGTTGACAGTGTTCATCACATCATTCCTTTGCAGGGCCCTGCTACCGTGTGTTCCGTGGGTTCTAGGTTAATATTTACTGATGGGCTACGTGAAAGGCAGTCTCTGAAAACGGCTTCTCCTTGCAGATAATACTGCAGCATCTTCCCAGCTGAAGACTTTTCTTTCCAATAGGTTTCTCTCTGACTTCAAAATGGGTAGTGTGTCCTGAGCCCCCATGGGCTGCCCAAAGATGCTTCTCTGTCCTCAGATGGAGCCAGGACTCACCCATGAAATTTATGATCTGACCTTTTAACTATATTTTTAAGTATAATTCTTTAAAAATACTAAAATAGAAGTGACTGTTTCATTTCACTAAATTCAAGTCACCGAGAGTGAGAACTTGTGGTTTTCAACCAGTGTGTTTGGGGCCACGTTGTTGTCACTGAACTGCATGATGTCAGGTGGGGCAGGGAGGGTATTTTTCAGTCGTCGGGGTTGTAACTCAGATGTTGGAAGTGGTATCTTTTAAAGATGAAAGTGAGGGGTTTTTACAGCAGATAATAATTTGCCATGTGTTCTGTCTAGTCTTTTAGTAAAAAAGAGAAAATATACAAGAGTCTAGATAGGTGTCGTAGTTTCTAGAGCTGCTGTAACAAAGTACCACAAACTGAGTGGCTTGTAACAACAGAAATGTATCATTTCACAGTTCTGGTGGCTGGAAGTCTGAATCAGGGTGTCAGCCATGTTGATTCCTTCTGAGGACTCTGAGGGAGAGAGTCTGTCCCATGTGTCTCTCCCAGATTCCAGTGATGGCTGATGATCCTTGGTGTTCCTTGTCACTCCAGTTTCTGCCTCCATCTCCACATGACCATCTTCCCTCTGTGCATTTCTGTGTCTCTTCTCTTTTATAAGGAAACCACCCATATTGGATGAGGACCCACCCTATTCCAGTGTGTTCCCACGCTGAGAACATTTTGAAGACCCTTTTTCCAAACAAGATTCATGTTCATAGGTATCATATCTTTTGGGGGAACACAATTCAATCTGTAACAACAGGGTAGTTCAGTTTGCTGGGGACTAATTCTGATTTCTGATCTCTTTGCTTGAAGGGCACTTCCCTAACCATATCATTGAGACTAAATGGGAATCGAATGGAGGAACGCAAGGAACGAAAAACCCCAGAACATAGTCTTCTGAAGGCAGCCAGACCACTTTCATAGCTGAAATTCCAAAATTTTCTCCACTTAAAGAATTTAGGAGTCTGTGGGGGGTGCAACTGGTTTAACACTCTCGGCTGCTAACCAAAAGGTTGGAGGTTTGAGTTCACCAGAGGCACCTCAAAAGAAAGGCCTGACAGTCTGCTGACAAATGAGCCATTGAAAATCTATGGCGTACAGTTCTACTCCGACACACATGGGGTTACCATGAGTTGGAGTTGGCTTCACGGCAACTAGCACAGAGTTTTAACAATCTCTTGCAAATATCAGCTGCTTGTGAGGTGGACACTTGACCATATTAGCCCGTCACTTTGTGTTTGCTGATAGATGTTACATCAGCATTGGGCTCACTTTGGGAGTATGGGGTTGGTGGCTGAGTTCCTGTGACTGCTGTGTGCTATCAGTAGCTACCCCAATCTTAGCGGGATACGTTTTCAAAGACAGGAGAGAGTTTAAAAAAGCTCCATACAGGGTCAGACTCTAAAGGCATTTGTTTGCTGCTGAGAAACATAGCAAACATTTTAAGAAATTTTGTCAGAGAGTTGTAGTTAAACAATTATGGTGAGGACAGGTAAAGAAATGTGATAGGGGACTTTATAATTTAAATCTGACACACTTCATAACCGTGTGACATGAAAATAAAAATATGGCACACTTTGAGATTCCTGATTCTGCGTATTTGCTTTAATGGCAGATTGTTGCATAAACGCCGACTCCTTGTGTTCTCTGTACTGAAGGGAAGAAATGGTTGGCTGTGCTTCATTTGCCTGGCTTCTAGCAGAGTATAAAGTGCCAGGTGAGGGAGGGAGCTCAGCATTGTAGGTGACAGCAGAAGTGTCCAACTCACATGTTTCATCTGTATGAGTACATGACCTTACCTGAGGTTTTGCATAAAATATTTATCAAAATAATATATTTCCTTTAAAAAGATTATTTTTATTCAGTCTGCCTTAAAGTACAGCACATACCAAACTGGTTGCCACTGAAGCCGTTCCGACTCATGATGACGCCGTGTGCACAAAGGAAAACCATTCCATGACTGTGACTTTTGAGAAGCGCATCACCAGGCCTTTCTTCCGAGGTGCCTCTGAGTGGGTTTGAAGCGCTAACTTTTATGTCAGTAGCCTAGGACTTAACCATTTACGCTATCTGGGGCTCCCATATAGAATTAAAAGAAAAGAAAAAACAGTCGCTGTCCAATCGATTCCGACTCAGAGCGACCATATAGAGGAGGAAAATAGAATCTCCTTAGTATTGGAGGAGAGGGGAAGGTGCAGGTCTGTGTGTTCTCTCTCCTGTGTGTTATTGACTGAGTTTTGTCAGCATATATTCTTACTCACCCGAGCTTTCTATTAACATCACATTAATTAATTACATTAGCAATGTAACCTTGCTAATCCACATTAGCACACAGTTAAAGCCAGCACTGTGATCAGACCACCTCCTGTTATTTTCTTTTTTAGAACTTTTCATAATAAAGTTAAGTCTGAAAGAGTGGAACTTTCTGAAAGCCGCGCTTGACTGCCTCCTTGATTAGTCTGCGGGGGAAGTCGGTGTAGTCTGAGATCGGACAGATGGTAGGAAGATTGATGAGGTAGTGTTTGTAAAGTACTGTGAGAATCTTAGAAAGAAAGATTATCCTAATTCAGATTATCGTTGCTCTCTGTATTAGTTTCTTACGGCTGCCATAACAAAGCACCAGGAATGGGTGCTTGTAAGAAGAGAATTTGATTGTCTCACGGTTCTGGAGGCCAGAGTCTGAAATCAGGGTGTCGGCCGTGTTGATTCCTTCTGAGGGCTCTGAGGGAGAATGGCTCCATGCCTCTCTCCTCGCTCCTGGTGACATTTGGAGGCCCTTGATGTTCCGTAGCTTGTAGATACATCACTCCAGTCTGGCCTCCAGCCTCGCGCGGCTGTTTTCGTTTTCTAGCTCTCTGTCTCTGCGTCTCTTCTTGTCTTTTATGAGGACACCGCTCCTCTCGGATTATGAACCACCATACTCCAGTGTGGCCTCACGTTAACCGCTGACGACTTCAAAGACTGTTTCCAAACAGTGTCACTCACATTCATAGGTCCAGCGGGTAGGACTTCAACATTTATTTTGGGGGGACACAATTCAGTCCGTAATTCTGTCTCACCCTTTCTATCCAAACTCTCCTGATATAACAGTAGCATGTCTGTCTACCATGTGCACATACACACAAACACACGCAAACATGCATGCACGCACCCCTGGCGTGCTGTGTGGAAGGCAGCCCAGCTACAGGCCTGGAGGTTGAGGGTTGGGGGCTGACTCTGGAGAACTTTGCAGCCTTGTATTCAGTTGGCTTTCTTTTTTTTTCCCCCAAAGTCTCCAGTATTCTTTTATATATATATTTTTTATTGTGCTTTAGGTGAAAGGTTATAGAACAAGTTGGTTTCACATTAAACAGTACACATATTGTTTCATGACATTGGTTGCCAACCCGGCATCTCCCCTTCTCAACCTCTGTTTCCCCATTTCCGTTTGTCCAGCTTTCCTGTCCCCTCCTCTTTCTCATCCTTGCCCCTGGGCTGGTGTGCCCATTTAGTCTCATATACTTGGTTGAACTACATGTGTTATTGTTTGTTTTATAGGCCTGTCTAATCTTTGGCTGAAGGGTGAACCTCAGGAGTGATTTCAGTATCGAGTTAAAAGAGTGTCCGGGGCCATACTCTTAGGGTTTCTCCAGTCTCTGTCAGGTCAGTAAGTCCAGTCTCTTTTTGTGAGTTAGAATTTTGTTCTACATTTTTCTCCAGCTCTATCCGGGACCCTCTATTATGATCCCTCTCAGAGCAGTTGGTGGTGATAGCCAACCAGTTAGGCTATCTAGTTGTGCTGGGCTAAGTCTCGTGGAGGATATGGTAGTTGTGATCCGTTTGGTCTTTTGGACTAATCTTTCCCTTGTGTCTTTGGTTTTTGTCATTCTCCCTTGCATCCGACGGGATGGGACCAGTCGAGTATCTTAGATGGCCACTCACAAGCTTTTAAGACCCCAGACACTACTCACCAAAGGAGGATGTAGAACATTTTCTTTATAAAGTATGTTATGCCGGTTGAGCTAGATGTCCCCCGAGGCCATGGTCCCCAGCCATCAGCCCACTAACTCGGTCCCTCAGGGAGTTTGGATGTGTCTATGAAGCTTCTGTGACTTTGCCTTGGACAGGTTGTGCCGACTTCCCAGTATTGTGTACTGTCTTATCCTTCACCAAAACTACCACTTACCTGCTAGTCTAGTTAGTGTTTTTCCCTCCCTACCCCTTCAGTTGGCTTTCTGTTCTTACTCTATGACACTGACATAAAGTCATAGCTGTGGGCTGTAATTTCCACTTATCTTGCCATTAAAGCCCCTCCGATCCAGTCCATCTGTCTTACCCATTACATCATTGACGTGTCTAGATTCTTTAAACCTACTCCTCGCAGTGAACCCTGAAACGGGGAACTCTAAGACATATATTTTTATTTATTCCATCTCAATCTTGAATCACTAAACATATTTCAGTTTCTGAAACTGAAAATTCAAAATGGGTTTCAATTATTAAAGTATGTGGTCATGGTTGAAAATTATTTAGTGGGAGGTGTGCTCATCTCATAAAACTCTTAAAGTTTTGAGTTGTGATTTTTTTTTAATTGCTGGGCATCTTTCAGATAGAGGAGAAAATGTTGGAATGAGAAAGCAGAGTTAAGTTTGCGTGAGAGACCTGTGGTAAAGGCCATCTGCGGGGCGGGGACATTTTAAAGTGGGCGCCATTGTCCTGATCTCGGTAGAACCTGCTCATCTGTTTAACTGCTGTTCTCATTTGTGTGTCTTTCTGATCTAATCTGTTCACCGCTCGCATACCTCCCATTAATTCACGTGCCTTGGTTGGCCTGTGGAGAAAAAGACTCTGATAAACACATTCACATTAATACGATAGGACTTACCTTACTATCTTGGCCGGGATAATTGCATTTTGCAAGGATCGAATGTTTTTAATGAAGAAATTTTAGCCGATCCCGGGGAGGGTCTTTGGGGTGGCATTCTTTCAAACATACTAGGAGGCGAGCAGCTGTCTCCTTCATCAATGCATGCACCCTGCTTTGACTTCTGTCTCGTCACTTTCCAGGTAATAGTGCTTGTGCTAGCTGCTGCCAAGCGGGCCCCCGATTCACGGTCACCCTGTGAACAACAGAACAAAATGCTGCCTGGCCCTGCACTGTCTTAACGGTGGGTTGTGGATGGGACCATTTTTACTGGCTGAATTTCAGAAGTAGCCTAGTCTGGTTTAGTCTGGAAGCTCCGCTGAAACCTCTTCAGCATCATAGCAACACGCAAGCCTCAGGGGCAGATGGTTGGTGGCTGCGCATGAGGTACGTTGCCCGGAGTTGAACCCTGGTCTCCTGCATGGAAGGCTAGAGTTCTACCGCTGAACCACTGCTTCAGGAACAATAGTACTGCGTGTGTATATCAAAGCTAGAGTGCAGAGTGTAGATAAAAGATAGATAAAAGGGCTTGAGGAAGACAACCACCTGCCCTCTCTGAACCTTTCTTATGAGGAGAGGCAGGTACACCTTCTGCCTAGTGGTGGTATTGGACGTATCTTCTTGGTCAACCCCAGGTTGCTGATAGCAGTTCAGCTCTCAGGTGCAGAGTAAAGACTTAGTCTGCTTGTTTTCTATTAAAATTCAACTGATTCTGGGACAGAGGCCAGGCAGAAAACATTAGCACCTTGGTGTGAATTAGTTGAATCAGATTCAGTCTTAGAAGTTTTCTTTGCCTCCCTCTCTGGTTCTTCCCTGCTTGTTCCCTGTTACATCTATTTCCTATTTATAGTCTTACATTAATACTGCAAGGAGGCCTGGTTGTCCAGTGGTTAAGCACTTGGCTGCTAACTGAAAAGTCGGCAGTTTGAAGCCACCAGCTGCACCACAGGAGTAAGATGTGGCAGTCTGCTTTGGTAAACATTACAGCCTTGGAAACCCTATGGGGCAGTTCTGCTCTGTCTTACAGGGTTGGTATGAGTCAAAATTGAATTGATGGCAATGGGTTGTTATTACTGCGACTCCCTGGGTGATGCAGATGGTTAATGTGCTCAGCTGCTAACCCAGAAATCAGCCATTGAAAACCCTCTGGACTATGGTTCTGCTCTGACACACGTGAGGTCGCTGTGTGTCCGAGTCAACTTCATAGCAGGTTTTTAAAAAAAAAATCATTATTGCAAGTATCACAGTGTGTTAAAATGATTTATTTATATTTTGCCACCCAAGGACCTTAACAGTTTTGACAGATTTTGGAAACCTGCAAATCTGTCTTCCTATATTTTTAGGTAGAGGGAGTTAGGTAAGCGGAAGGGAGCACATTCCCAAGTAGTTTTCTGTCACCTGTCTACCCAGTATTCCCTGAAGCAGCGTCTGTCTAAACAAGTTGATGTTCTACTCCAAAGCAAGACAAAGAAGAGATGCCCATGGATGCCTCACCTACCTTCTAGAAGGGACTTCTAGTGCTGCCCCTGCCATCTTGCTGGCAAGGAGTGATTCAATGTACATCTCCAGCAGCACTGAAAATTTTTGTCTGCTTGCCCTAAATCTCAGTACTTTCATTATGAGACATGGACATTGGTATAAATGCCTGCAGTACTCAATTAGCGTGTGTTAGCAGTCACCCCATTAGAAAGGGGACTGATGTTGGACTCCTTCGGTTAATATGCATTGTGTTGAATTGTAACTGTGTATACTAGCAACTCACAGCCCAGGGATAACATACTTGTTTGCTGGTTTCAGTAACTGTTCCTTTATCCCACAGTCGGTCCTTTGGAAACAGAGGTTACTCTGATAACAATTTGATAGTCCTTCCCCTTTCTATGGTAATAACCATGCCCCAGACTGAATTATTACTTCAGGCTGTAGCCTCAGACTTTATTAGTTGTCAGTGATGTTACTGCTAAAGCTAATAGGAGACAAATTAGCATCGCACGTTTGTTACTGTTATTGCCTCTGCTGTTCCTATGATTGTTGCTACAACCCCTTGTTTAGCAGGTAAACAGAGTTACAAAATAGTCACTGGGCACTAGAATGAAAGGCTGTTTTACTGAGAGCACACCCATGCTTTATAGGGAACAGGAGAGGCGTGACAACCAGTTAGTCTTCTTTTAGGCAGTATTTCATCTTCCCCTACTGAATTTTTCGATGGGTTTGTTAGCAGGTAATAAAGTTTGAAGTTGACTGTTTCAAGTTTCCTCTTCCGGCTTTCTCCTGCTTCCACTTACATGCGATGGAAATGAGACCCACAGGAATGATACTAGCCATATGCCTAAATAATGAAGTATAGTAAACTGTTGTTGTTGTTAGGTGCCGTCGAGTTGGTTCAGACTCTTAGCGACCCTGCGTACAGCAGAACGAAACACTGCCTGGTCCTGCGCCATCCTTACAATTGTTGTGCTTGAGCCCGTGGTTGCAGCCACTGTGTAAATCTGTCTTTAGCAAGCATAATGTCCTTCTCCAGGGACTGGTCCCGCCTGACAACATGTCCAAAGCACGTGAGATGAAGTCTCGCCATCCTTGCTTCTAAGGGGTATTCTGACTGTACTTCTGGCAGTCCATGGTATATTCAGTGTTCTTCGCCAGCCCCACAATTCAAAGGTGTCTATTCTTGTTCGGTCTTCCTTATTCATTGTCCAGCTTTCACATGCATATGAGGCTCTTGAAAATACCAGGGGTTGGGTCAGGCACACCTTAGTCTTCAAGGTGACATCTTTGCTTTTCAACACTTTAAAGAGGTCTTTTGCAGCAGATTTGCCTAATGCAATGTGTCGTTTGATTTCCTGCCTACTGCTTCCATGTGTGTTGATTGTGGATCCAAGTAAAATGAGATCCTTGACAACTTCAGTCTTTTATCCATTTATCATAATGTTGCTTATTGGTCCAGTCGTGAGGATTTTTGTTTTATGTTGAGGTGTGCATATGCCTAAATAATGAAGTACAGTATACAGCCTTAGTGAATTTATGCTCGTAAGAAGGGAGAGTGGGAAACAGATGGCTTTTGACGAAAGGTACTTCCTCAGCAGAGGTCAAGGTGAAGTTGTTAGTAGAAGGATGGTAGACATACAGCCTTTAAAAACACTGCTGGGGGCGGGGGTTCTTTTTCTTCCATACTGCACCACCTGCGCTAAGAACCACTAGCACTACTGCCCTCCTTTGTGTGTAAAGCAGCAGTTCTGATGGATCAGAACGCATGTTAAAATCTGAGTTAAAATCTGACGCTGACGATTGGACAATGCATCTCTCGGTTTGTCCGTGGGGAGCTCATCTCCTTTGTAGAGTAGCTATGATTCATGCTAATTCCTGGTCATGCTGTTACATTATCTTCATAGATAATTTGCATCATGGGGTGTTACAGCGCGTTTTCTGCATTTTAATGCTATTTTTAGCTAGGTTTTTTTTTTATTTTTTAACTGTAACAATTTTTAAAGTAGACTAATCAAGAAACCTCCTCCAGAGTCAAGGAAGGAAGTGCTTGGGGTATGTAGGGGTCTGTCTCCTCTCTGAGGTCCCTGAGTAGTGCAAACGGTTGGCACTTGGCTGCTCACTGAAATGTCAGTGGATGGAACCCACGCAGTGGCTCTGTGGAGGAAAGGCCTGGTGATCTGCTTTCATAAAGATTACAGCCAAGGAGACTTTTTGGGACAGTTCTACTCTGTAACACACGGGGTCACCATGAGTTGGAATGTACTCGATGGCAGTGGCTTTGGTTTGGGTTTGGTCTCGTCTCCCCTCAAGGCATTTTCCTTTGCTGTTGTTATTGCTGCTTCTGCTGTTGCTTTTTGTGACTTGAGCTCTTTAGAATTTCCAGTCCATTTTTCCCTCATGCATCAGGATATGGCTGTTAAAGTCATTTATGTAATGAGAGGCTGCACCACACAGATCTGAAGTGCACATTGACTTTTGTGTAAGGCACTGGCAAGGCTTCTCTTCACAAGGAGAAAATTATTGGGAACTTGAATTATGAAATGGAAAGAGTGTTAATTCTTTTGTTTAAAAAAAAAAATCAAGCTTTTGCAAGTAATCTCTGCAAATTGCTTGAGGAGGAATTAGGGAAATACAGACAAGGGACATAAAAAAATCTACCACACCATTGTAGCCCAGAGATAGTCGATACTGTTAGCATTTTGGTGGGTTTTTTTTCCTTCAGAATATCCTCTATGCAAGCATATACAAACAAATGCTTGTAGCTTTACAAAAATAGAGTAGTACTTGACATACTTTTCTAAATCTTTCTTTCTCACTTAGCAATATGTTGTGAATATCTTTCCATGTTAATAAATATATATCTTTAAAATATTCTTATGGCTACTAAGTTTTCCAGTGTATGCATGTTAAGAATGAATGTTCATGGACTTTTCCATCTGTCTGTACCTTCTTTCCTCCTATCTTTTTTCTCTTTTCTGCTGTTGCCCACGGTACTGACCTCCTACTCTGCTTTTGAGTATGGTGAGGTAAGAAACCTGAATAATGAGAAGAAATCTAGGAACCCTACTTGACAGATAGTTACACTCTGGGCTTCCCTGCCTCCACTTAGGACTTATGAGAAATGATTACTCTCCATCTTGGCTTCCTTGATGCAGGTCACAGTGCCTTTTCCTGGAATTGTACTATTCCTTAAAACCAAACCAGCTGCCATGGAGTCAGCTGTGACTTATGACGACCCCATGTGTGTCAGAGTAGAACTGTGCTCCATAAGGTTTTCAATGGCTGATTTTTCAGAAGTAGATCACCAGGACTTTTTTTCCAAGGCGCCTCTCGGTGGGCTTGAACCCCTAACCTTTCGGTTAGCAGCCGGGCACGTTAACCACTTGCCCAGTGTCTTCTGTTTAGCTGTGCTCAGAGCAGATGACGCCCAGCCTCCCCTGTGGTGGACCTGCCTACCTCTCGTTCTGCACTTGACCTAGACTCGGCAGAGACTCTTCCTCGAAGATCATTTGGATTCCACTGTGGCTTTCACCAGTTATTTCGAGTGACTCCACTTGCCTTACAGATATGATTTTAAACCACTACTCACAGCCAAACCCTTTGACCCATCTGCCTTTACCTCTAGATATTTACTGGCTTGTGGCCTTTCTCTTCCAAACAACGCTCTGCTGTCTCCTCTTCCCCACTCCTGGTTCTCACTCTAAGCTCTGCTCATGCATTATCTCCGTATTAAACACACGTGTCCTCCCGATTCTAGTCCTTCAAACCCTGGGGGATGGGGAAGTGGCACTGGTGGCTTCTCCCTTGATTGATTCCGCTTGGCTCTAGCCAATATCTGGAAGGACCTTTCCTGGGAAGAGGACCCCAGACAGCTGACTGCAGGTTTTCTGCAGCTCTGTTGTTGCTGTTATTTCTTTTTCACATCTAGTCGGTCCTTACTGCTGTTAGATTGTGTGCTGTCTAAAGGCACCTCCCCCTGCTTCTGTGTAACCCCTTAACACAGTAGAGGCTCAGTAAATGTCGTCTCCCCAGCCAGTGACCGATGTGTGTCCTCCTGGCCTGCAGTCTGTTTTTCAGCCACCTGAGACGTTTCACCTGCCCTCTCCATGTGTCTGACTGCCTCTTTCCATAAAAAGTGATGGTGTTCACTTCAGTGTCACTTACTGTGAGCTTAACTGCCTCTTTATCTCTCAGGTTGCTGATTTGCTGTAACATCCAGACTCCCAGACAAGACGAAAACAATGATCTGGAATTCAGAAGAATCCAGTTCAGTGTCATCTCTCTGATGGCAGGGATTTTGACACACAGTAGAACCAAAACTGTTGCTGTCGAGTCAGTTCCTACTCATAGTGACCCTATAGGACAGGGTAGAACTGCCCCCTAGGTTTTCCAAGGAGCAGCTGATGGACGCAAACTGCCAACCTTTTGGTTAGCAGAAGAGCTCTTAACCACTCTGCCACCAGGGCTCCTTGACACATAGTAGGCACTCAATAAATATTATTTTGATTAATGAAGTGTACCTGAATTCTAAATTCACTGGACATGTTATTTATTTAACCCTCTCTGTGCCTCAGTTTCCAAAATTTGAAATATAATTTATTTCAGTACAACAGATATGTTTATATATAGACACTAGGGTGGTTGATGTGAGCTAAAGTGACATAAAACATGTACAGTCTATGGCATGACGCTTGGCACAGAACAGGCCATCCATTCAGTTTCTTTCTTACCCTCTCCCATGTGAGTGTGTGTGCACGACCATCGTCCCTATTTCCAAACACATTTTCATCACCCCAGATGGAAACTCTGTACCCATTAAGCAGTAATTAAGCAGTGATTCCCCATTTCTCCCAAACGTCCACTCCAGCTTCTGGTAACCACCAGTCTGCTCTCCATGTTTAGGCATTTGCCTATTGGAGAAATTTCATATAAATGGGATCGTGCAATATTCCTTCTTTTGTGACTGGCTTATTTCACTCAGCATAATGTTTTCAAAGTTCATCCAGGTGGTAGCATGTATTCTCATTATGGTGCATCATATTCCATTGCATGGAAACGCACATCTTGTTTATCCATTTATCTGTTGGTGGACATTCAGGTTGTTTTCACTTCTTGACTACTGTGAGGCGTGCTACGGTGAATATTGGTGTGTATGTGTCTGTTTGAGTCACTTCTCATTTGAGTTATTTTTAATTACTGATGATGGCGTTGATAAAAATGAAAACATTTGCATGTTGTTTACAAAGCTCATTGACTTACACTGATGTTAGCAACACACTTAGCAATTCTCAGACAAATATTCTTTTTACCCTCATTTTATAGGTGACGAAACTGATGCTCGGAAAAGCTAAATAATTGTGCAGGGTTACACAGCTGGTATGTGACAGAGCCAACACATGAACCCAGCTGTCTTAAAGACTGTCATCCACACCAAGCATAATAAAGTTTTATCTAGATTTGCTTTAAAGACTAGATCAGAATCACTTTCAGTTAGCAGGTTGTTTGGATGCAAATGATGGTGAGAAAGTAAATTGGAGACTACTTAAATGAGGTAGACATTCCCAAACCTTTTGTCTGTAGCCAGCTAGAAGTAGCCATAAGCTAAACCCTAGTGGAAATCTTTAAATTCTACATCTTGATGTTCTGAATTAATACAACCCAAACCAAACCCGTTGCTGTTGAGTCGATTCCGACTCATAGTGACCCTGTAGTGGAGTTTGCCTATGAATTAATCGTCTGTGACATTTTCAGAAGTTAAAATGATAAAAGTGTAAGCCTACACACCATTACAAAACTTCTTGGGGTGAAATGAGATGGGAATAGATCGTGTTCTGTAAGAACAAGAGGGATGTGAAGAACGAAGAGGCAGGTTGATGCTGATACTTGAAATATATTTGATGCCATCCCTTTGACAGGAAAACCCGAAAACCAAACTCACTGCCATCGAGTGGATTCCGACTCATAACGACCCTATAGGACAGGGTAGAACTGCCCCATAGGGTTTCCAAGGCTGTAAATCTTTATGGAAAGCAGGCTGCCACATCTTTTTTGCAAAATCGCTGGTGGTTTCAAACCAACGACCTTTCGATTAGCAGCCGAGCGCTTTAAGACTGCAACACCAGGGCTCCTTTGACAAGAAGACAGATCTAAAATCTCACACCCGCAAGAGGGGGAAAAAAACCCAGCAGTACCTCTTCTTTTTTTACCCTTCGTTTGAATGCTTAGTCACTTATTTACTCTGGTTTTGATTCACAAATGAGTTGTCAGAAACTAGCATCCTGCTGTTCCTTTTTTTTTTTTTTAAGATTTACTTTTTCTTCTAGAGATTGACATATAATCATCAAGACGTCTGATGTTGTTGTTCTTAGTTGCAGTCAAGTCAGCTCCAACTCATGGCGACCCACGTACAACAGAACAGAACGCTGCCCGGTTCTGCGTCATCTTCACAGTCATTGGTTCCGTCAAGTCCGTTGTGACGGCCGCTGTGTATTTTGAGTGCCTTCCAACCTAGGGAGCTCATCTTCCAGCACTGTGTAGGGCAGTATTCGCCTGTGATCCGTAGGGTTGTCACTGGCTGATTTTCAGAAGTTGATCACTAGGCTTTTCTTCCTAGTTTGTCTTAATCTGGAAGCTCTGCTGAAATCTGCCCACCATGGGTGACACTGCTGGTATTTGAAATACTGGTGGCATAGCTTCCAGGATCACAGCAGCACATATGCCACATTAGTACAACAAACTGACAGATGAGTGGTGGGGGACATGACGTGGATACCCCTACATCTTCCAGTTTGTCAGCTGAGCTTAATCCTATTCTATCTACAACATCTGAAAACGTTGATTTTCTCTTATTCACTAGCAGTTACGGATTTTGACATGTGTTTGTAATCTGGATATCACATCTCCATTCCTGCATTTCTTAATTCTCCATGTATTCATGGAGTACCAGCAACAGGCTCTGCCCTGGGAGAAGAACACAGAATCCTCCCAAGAAGGTGTTTCCTTTACCAAACGTCTTGCCTCTTGTCCACGGAGTTCTGAGCTGCTTTCTGTAGATACAGTCGAAGGTTGTCTGCAGAATTCTCCCAGTTGGAGTAAACATCCGTCTTGCTCAATAGCCCCATTACAACCTTGTGAGCTGTAGGGAAAAAAGGAAGGAGACTCTGAGCATGGCTTGACACTTGATCCCCTGCAGCAGAGGTCGGCCTCAGTGAGAGAGTCCTCTGCACAGCTCCCCTTGTTCGGTCGGTGTCTCTTCTATACGTAGAGGAAGCAGATCTGTGACATCTTAGAGAGACCAAGAAAGCAAGGTAAAGATAGAACGCAGGGGATGGCAACCTTTTAACCTCTTCAACAACCATTTTTCAGTTCAATTTGTTCCTGTTTGCCTGGAGAAGGGGAAAAAAAGTGCAAGAGAAAGAGAGAACTCTAATTACAAACGCCTCGTTTCTCTCAGCTATACTATTTTCAATCCTATATAATTTGTGCAGCTGAAGTGGCAAATGTTTGCTTTTAAATGTGAAGAGAAGGTGCCCCCCATTTAATGCTTAGAGAAGACTGACTGCAGTTGAAACAAAAGGGAAGTTCTCGAGGGCTGAATGATTCCTGAGTGGTTGTCCAGGAGCAGCCCCTTTGTTTCCCACGGTGCTGGACCTTGGCGGAGCTGCCTTTCTGCTCTTGCTCTCACCCTCTGTTTTCTCGTTGTTCTTTGGATCAGGTGAGTTCACAGAGGACCTAGGGCTCAGAGAGGGGAGGGTGAGGATGCACGGCTGGGTTCCTTCAAGCCCTGTCCACCATGTCCAGGAACTGGAGTTGGCCGCATCCCTCACCTGGAAAGTCCATCCGCAAGATTGAGCTTGGTTACCTGCTGCTGAGGTGGCATCGCATAGAGAGCCTGGTCAGCACTTCTGCCAGGTCCCAAGAGGAAGGGCGGAGAGGAAGCGGTGGACAGAGCACTTCGTGTGGGGCAGGGTGACTTTGAGATGTCTTTTTGTGAGATAGAAAGGCATCTCCCACACTTAAGTAGGTATTACTATCCCATGTCAAGAAAGAGAGGCTCAAAGAAATGAAAGTGGGTCAGCTCCAAGTTGTGATTGATGGTAGTTGCTGTTGATGTTTGTTGCCATTGAGGGTAGTGGTAGGTGATGGCAGTTGCAGACGATGGTAGTTGCTCTTGAGTCAGCTCCATCTCATAAAGACCTTACATATGACGGAACAAAACGTTGCCCGGTCCTGTGCCATTTTCACAAATGTTGCTATGTTTGAGCCCATTGTTGCAGCCACTGTGTCAATCCATTATCACTGGCAGATGAACCTTTTTTCTGGTTCCATCCTTCCATCCCTCAGAACCTCTCCATGTGTGTAAACACGTGTTGCATTGTCAAGTATACTAGCCTTTGCCTACTTAACCCCAAACATGCGGAAGAGAAGGGACGGATGAGATGGATCATTGATACATTACTTATATCCAAGCGCTTGTTATCATATGGGGCACAAGTTCTACAAAACTGATTTTTAAAAAAATTTTTTTTGCTTTTGCTTTTCTTCCCTGTATTTAGGAGTTATATAACTATAGCAATAATCAGCCACAGATTCAAATATCATTCATTGTCTTTATTTGGTGGTTTTCAAATACTTTTGGAATCAGGACATTTTTCAAACAAAATTTCATGTGAAACCTCAATATATAAAACTGATAAAGGAAAATACTGTTCGCATAATGCATGTTAGATTTAAAAATGTATAAAGCTGACTTGTAAAATCAAGGAAAACAAACCGTGAGCTTTATGATGAACACAGAAGTTTGCAATCGGTGTTAGGGATGACGGCTCCCATCCTCTCAAACTTCAGTTTCCAGTTTGTTCCCCTTTATTGCAGTTGTTGTTTTTAATGTTGTTGCACAGTATTGAGAAAATCCTCATTCCCTTCCTTGAGGAGTTGCAAATAATAACGGAGTATTTTGCGTTTTTTTTAAACAGCTGCCTTGCGATCTCAGGACATTTTTTTTCACTTAAACTTACCCAAAAGCTTGCAAAAGGACGAATAGAAAGTGTTTGTTTTGAAGTTGACATTACTAACAATCTAAAAACAATTTGCGTTTTTTAATCAGCAAGAGTACTATCTGGGGAGCCAGTGATGGCTTCGTCAGCTGGCTTCAGTCTTCTGTTAGGGGCAGAAAACACTCCCCACTTTATAACGTTAGTGAGATGCTCACTGATGGCCTTAAAAAAGAAGCAGCAGCAGCCCATATGCCTGGAGCCCATCTCCATCCATTCAGTTCCATGAGGAATAAACTTACCTTGTAAATCTTCACCTTTGGATTTCATCACTCACATGAGCCTGGCGCCCTTTGGACACTCCGATGCCAGTAGTTCCATTTTGTCATGCTGGTTTGTGCGTCACATTTCCTTGTTATTAAAACCTGATGCCCGTGTGCATCAGAGTAGAACTGCACTCTACACGGTTTTTAATGGCTGATCTTTCGGAAGTATATCACCAGACCTTTCTTCCAAGGCACCTCTGGGTGGATTCAGACCACCGGTCCTTTGGTTAGTAGCTGAGAGGATAAGAACTTGGGCTGTTTTGTCTGCTTTAGCCAGTAAGTGAATATGAGGCACCCGTGCTATAGGAGCCCTGGTTAAGTGCTTGGCTGCTAACCGAAAGGTCGGTGCTTGGTACCCACCAGCCAGTCCCAAGGAGAAGGATGTGGAAGTCCACTTTGGTAAAAATTGCAGCCTTGGAAACCCTATGGCGCAGTTCTACTCTGTCCTGTAGGGATGCTATAAGTCGGAATCGACTCAGAGGCAATGTGTTTGCTTTGGATTTTGTGTGTGTGTGCTGCAGTGGGGTGCTTACTTGTGAAATGTCATCTGAATGGACATGTGGAGACCTTAAGTTCATATGTTACAAAAGAAAAACGAGGGTAGAGCTGCATCTGCTGTTAGTAGCGTCCGCCACGCCAGAATGGAAGTTGCGTTTAACTTACACATTAAGTCTAACTTCTGGAGAACTTCTCCACTGTTGCCTTTCATCCTAACAACAGCAACAAATTCATGAACACATATTAAATATAGAGAGACTTAATGTCAAAATGGAGCTAAGGAAACCCTTCATGTGAGCAGAGTCCCTGGGTGGTTCAAACAGTTAATGTACTCATCTGGTAACTGAAAGGTTGGAGGTTCATGTCCACCCAGAGATGCCTTGGAAGGAAGGCCTGGCAATCTACTTCTGAAAAATCAGCCATTGAAAAGCCCTATGGAGCACAGTTCTAGTCCGCCACACTTGGGGTCACCATGAGTTGGAGTGAACTGGAAGGCAACTGTTTTTTCATGCAAGCAGGAAAGCTTTAGAATTCTCTCCACTAGGAATGTAATTGGAGCCCTGGTGGTGAGGTGGTTAAGAGCTCAGGTTGTTAACCAAAAAGTTGGCAGTTGGAATCCGCCAGCCGCTCCCTGGAAACCCTGTGGGGCAGTTCTACTCTGTCCTGTAGGGTTGCTAAGGGTTGGGACCGACTCGATGGCACACAGCAACAGCAAAGGAATGTAGTTGTTAAAAGCACGGTGGTGTGAATGCCCAGACACGCTTCTGCCATAGATGGTTTTCCAACTTCCATGTACATAATAATTATTGTGCAAAACAAACAAGCAAGCCTGTTGCCATCGAGTCGATTCTGACTCTTAGCGACCCTATGGGACAGAGCAGAATTGCCCTATAGGGTTTCCAAGGAGTGGCTGATGGATTCCAACTGCCAGTCTTTTGGTTAGTAGCCAAGCTCTTAACCACTGAGTGTGCAGGATGGCATAAAATAGCCTTGTGTGCTATCCTTGATCCACAATATAAGGGACCTTTATTTATGGAGTGTCTTCTCTGAGCCAGCTTTCTGACAGCTACTGGCATTGGAACAGTGAACAAAGTCCCTGCCTTCCAGAAGCTTTGCTCTAGTGTGGAAGGCAAACATTAAACACACAAGGAATATATGGCATTATGTCTGCTATGATGAATGTGCTGAAGGAAATGTAGATACAGCAAGACAGGAATCAGAGCAGCAGAGTGAAGAGAGAGGGTTGCTGTTTCAGAGTCATCCGGGAGGGACACCACTGGAGCACAGCCCTGAATGAAGGAAATGCATTCTGTGACTTTCCGGAGGGCAGACAGGCTAGGTAGGAACAGGATGCGTCTGACATGAAAAAGGGCATGGCAGTCAAGATGGTGGAAGAAGGTGGTGGGCCAGAAATAAGGGGTGGGTCACACGGTTGAGAACAGACTCTGAAAGGACTCCTGAGCCATGAGGAGGCCCAGAATTATGGATTTTACAATAAATGTGCGTGGAAGTGTATTAGGATCTGATTTACACCTTAAAAGCTCAAGGATAATTTTTACCCCACACACTGCATTGGATGGCAACTTTGGAACCTAACCGCTGTGTTAGTGCTGTTCTAATGCGTGACACATTGGGGCTGTGTGTGTGTGTTTATTACAGTTATGAAATAGTGAGAGATTTAATTTAAAAATAAAGTGCAGATGCTTTGAAGCACCTTGGTGGAATCCTTGGGGTTTTTAAACAACTGTAAAAGCTCCCTCCTTCAATAAAGATTAAATTAGAAATCCTATGTACAGCTCCTAAGGCTGTAACTAGCCCTTTAGCAATGCTTAATAAGTGCTGGTTCTATCCCTTTCTGCTCTCCTGTCCTTCATCAATACCTTTGTTATTGATGTCCATCATCCTGGTAGACCAGATTTGCTTACTGGAAAAGCAGAGTTTCTCAGCAAACTTCTGGCTTTTAATAAGTGCCATCAGCAGAAAGAAATACGTTCTTTATGTTAAGGACATTGGGCTCTCTTTTGGGCAAATGCGCTTGTGACTCTGGTTGTTGTTGTTACGGGCCGTCGAGTTGGTTCCGACCCAATTGTACAAGGCAACATTGCCCAGTCCTGCGCGATCCTTGTAATCATGTTATACATGAGCCCATTGTTGCAGCCACTGTGTTAGTCCATCTCGTTGAGGATCTTCCTCTTTTTCACTGACCCTCTACTTTACCAAGCATAATGGCCTTCTCCAGGGACTGGTCCCTCCTGATAACATGTCCAAAGTATGTGAGATGAAATCTCACCATCCTCCCTTCTAAGGAGTATTCTGGCTGGACTTTTTCCAAGACAGATTTGTTCATTTTTCTGGCAGTCTGTGGTATATTGAATATTCTTCATCAACACCATAATTCAAATGCATCAATTCTTCTTCGGTCTTCCTTATTCGTGTCTAGCTTTCCCGTACATACGAGGTGATTGATAATACCACGGTTTGGGTCAGGCACACCTTAGTCCTCGAAGTGACATCTTTGCTTTTTAACACTTTAAAGAGGTCTTTTGCAGTAGAGTCGCCCAATGCAATACGTTTGATTTTGTGACTGCTGCTTCCAAGGGTGCTGATTGTGGATCCAAGTAAAATGAAATCCTTGACAACTTCAGTATTTTCTCCATTTATGATGATGTTGCTTATTGGTACAGATGTGAGGATTTTTGTTTTCTTTATGTTGAGGTGTAATCCACACTGAAGGCTGTGGTCTTTGATCTTCATCAGTTAAATGCTTCAAGTCCTCTTTGCTTTCAGCAAGCAAGGTTGTGTCATCTGCATAAAGCACGTTGTTAATAAGCCTTCCTCCAATCCTGATGCTTTGTTCTTCGTATAGTCCAGCTTCTCGGATTATTTGCTCAGTTTACAAATTGAATAAGTATGGTGAAAGGATGTAACCCTGATGCACACCTTTCTTGGTTTTAAACTAGGCAGTATTGCTTTGTTCTGTTCAAACGTCTGCCTCTTGGTTTATGTACAGGTTCCACATGAGCACAACTAAGTGTTCTGGAATTCCCATTCTTCACAATGTTGTCTGTTTGTTAGGCTCCACACAGTCGAATGCCTTCGCATAGTCAATAAAACACAGGTAGACATCTTTCTGGTATTCTCTGCTTTCAGCCAAGATCCGTCTGACATCAGCAGTGATATCCCTTGTTCCACATCCTCTTCTGAATCGAGCTTGAGTTTCTGGTAGTTCTCTGTCAATGTACTGCTGCAACCATATTTGAATTATCTTCAGCTTAGTTTTACTTCTGTGTGATATTAATGATATCTTTTGATAATTTTTGCATTCTGTTGGACCTTTCTTTGGAATGGACATGTGTATGGATCTCTCCCAGTCAGTTGGCCAGGTAGCTGTCTTCCAAATTTCTTGGCATAGTGAGCAATTCCAGCATTGTGTACATTTACTGAAACATCTCAATGGGTATTCCATCAATTTCTGGAGCCTTGTTTTTCACCAATGCCTCCGGGCAGCCTGGACTTCTTCCCTCAGTACCATTGGTTCTTGTTCATATGCTACCTCCTGAAATGGTTGAACGTCGACCAGTTCTTTTTGGTTCAGTGACTGTGTGTTCCTTCCGTCTTGTTTTGATGCTTCCTGCATCATTCAATATTTTGCCCATAGAATCTTTTCAGTATTGCAACTCAAGGCATGAATTTTTACTTCAGTTCTTTCAGCTTGAGAAATGCTGAGTGTGTTCTTCCCTTTTGGTTTTCTAACTCTAGCTCTGTGACTCTGGGGGTATTTATTGAACTGATATAGCTGGGCTCAGGATCACAGTTTTTCTTAAGATTTTGCTTATCTTCTCTGTCACCAAACTTGGCTTCCATACAAAAGAGACCTTTCTGTGGCTTCACCCAGGTTACATTAGGCTAGTCCCTCTATTTTGTTACCTCCAGGTGCTCAGCAAACTTTAAAACTATGACATTGACAGCAAATATTTTATTGAAATTAAACAATAGTGTATGGAGAATATTTTAGGTTATTTTAGAGTTCTTTTAGTAGGAAAAAGAGGAGTTTTGTGTTTTGTTTTTTAATTTTATTGTAGTAAAATATATATAACAAAAAAATTGCCATTTGAATAACATGATGAACTAATGTCACTGAATTGTACATGTAAAAATCTTTTACTTGGCAAATGTTTTGTTATATATATTTTTACCACAATAAAAAAAATTGCCATTTTTAAGTATACAGTTTAGTGACATTAATTATATTAATAGTACTGTGCAACCATCACCACTTGTCTATTTCCAGAACTTTCTCATTGCCCCAAATAGAAGCAGTATACCCAGGAAGCAGTATCTACCCCCTCCCGCCAGTCCCTGGTAACCACTGATAAATTTTTATCTCTATGAATTTGCCTATTCTAGATAGGAAAAACAATTTTTGGATTAGACTATTTAGAACTGTTTGAAAATTCATGCAAATTTCATGCAGATAATAGAAGCAAAATGTGATGTGCAGAAGACCCACTGCACCACTTATTTAAAATGTAGTTTTTTGGGGCCTCATTCCCAGGGATTGTGATTCAGAAATAATTACCCCAAGTAGCCTGAGGTAGAGAGTCTGAACTTCAGTAAACACCCCAAGTGACAAATGTGGGAAACCACATTTGGGGAACACTACCGACTTTCTGAAGGAGCCCTGGTGGTGCAACGGTTAGGTGCTCAGCTGGTAGCCCAAAGGTTGAGATTTGAACCCAGCCAGTGGCTCTGGTGGGGAAAGACTGGCTATCTGCTTCCATAAAAATGGCAACCTAGGAAACCCCACTGGACAGTTCTGCTCTGTTACATGGGGTCGCCATGAGTCAGAACTGATACGGCTGCACACAGCAACCACAGCCACCGACTTTCTGAAGGAATATTAGCTGTGTGTTACAGACGATATCAAACAATGTCTAAAAACGGAGGGAGAGTAAATGAAGCCCGTGGCCCATCACCCCACTTCACCAGCCATCCCATTGTTTTGTCTTCCCCACTCCTGCAGCAGATTATTTTGAAGCTAATTCCAAACATCATAGCAACTATAAATAGTTTAGTATTTATTTAAGAGAGGATTCTCTTTCTTGTGTAAACCCACAATATCACCACACCTAAAGAAATAACTAACAGTAATTCATTCGTCATCAAATATCCGGTCAGTGTTCACATTTCCCTAATTGTCTTATAACTAATTTTTTGCTGTGTTGTGGCTTTTCCTTTTTTGCAGCTTACTTGAATCAGGATCAAAATAAAAATACCTTCATGTTTCCTGAGTCTCTGTGGATTGGACTTTCATCTTTTTTTTATGTTGCAGTTTTTCTCTGTTGAAAACACAGACCATTTTGTCCTGTACAGTTTCCCAACATCTTGGTTTTGATGGCGGCAGCCTTGTGGTGTTGTTAAGCATGTTCCTCTGTCTCGTGTATTTCCTGGGAATTCCAGGAAGTTCTAGAGGCATTGATCAGATTCTTTTTTCTTTTTGTTGGGCTCTGTTTTACTTTGCTTTGCATTGCCTAAGTCTTCATATGGGGTATTGTGTTGTGATTTCCATCAAAAAGTCATGGCTAACGATATCTCCTTTTGAAATGACATTCTTATCGAAACTCATAAATTTATTAGGGGTTACAAGATGGTGATAGTCAAATTCTATTATTTTTTGTTTGTTGATCAGCCAAAGTCATTCTTCACAAAGAGACACTTCCTGGCATCTACTATGTGTTTACTCAGTGGTTCAGTTTTTGTATGAAAAGCAGGATAAATGCTTGGTTCTTTCTCTTTATCAGGTTTCAGAATAAATTTTGATTCATAGTGCCCTCTCAGACCACCTTTTTTTTTTTTAAGTATTACTGGAAACTCATAGATTTAAACGTATCTCGTAGGTTTCAGTCCATTATAGTCACTACCCTCATTGATGCTCACTTGGTCTCATCTTTAACCATCGGGATCTATTCAGTCTGGCTGCTGAGTCCTTTTAGTATAATCCTAGTCACTTTTGAGAGCTTCCTTGCTTTCTAGGATGACAGTATGTTTCAGGCTCATCTTGTACATTTCCTGCCCCAGACCTGGGATCAGTTTTTTCCCCAAGGAAGCCTGGCTCCTTTTAGTTTAAAATGGTATTCAGAAACCACAGTGTGGGCCCTAGAGATACTCACTGCAACTGGGCTGATCATTGTTCCTCAGCCTTTTCAGTGGATATAGCCAGACCTAGGAAATCTGTATACCTCTATCATCTGTCTGTCTATCCATCCATCAGTCCATCTGTCGATCTGTTCATCCATCCATCCATACATACATAGACCCTCCATGCATACATACATCCATGTGGGTACATGTATATATCTTTAAGCTAAAATACATCATGAAAGTAGACTGATAATTTGCAGTTCACATTCAGTACCACAAGGCTTTTACTTAACCTCCTTGATCTTAAGTCAGTATTTCCTTTCTCTCATGCTGTAAATAGCCGTTCTCAGTCACACTAACATAATTTACTCATTTACTTTATCCCACATTAACCTACGGTCATTGCAGAATAGAAATGCCAATACCACCTCAACAATATGCTTCCTGAAAACTGCCTAAGGAGTTTTGTTCGTTTGCTTTGCTTTGTTTTCCAGTTCTTCTAGTTTATCGGACTGGACTAAAAAGACAGTTACATTAAAGTGTGTTAAGGTCATTTAGAATAGTTCTTCTAACTGTATATGCCTTTAAATTCATCTGTTTTACTTTAAATTTTTAAGGAGGTTTTTAGAAAATTATTTTGTTTGATGATTATATAAAAGTATTGAAATTTTCCTAAAATCAAACCTTCAAAACAAATGAATTCCGTGCAACCTGTCTGTCATTCCTGTCCCCTCTACTCCTTCCCCTATACATAATCATGTTTATGTGGGTGCTACATTTTTCAGTATAAGCAATTATATTAATTTGGTAGGGTTGTTTTTCCCCTTCTAATGGATGTATTTATAATAACACCCTGGGTGCCTCTCACTGTTTTTTTTTAAACTATCTTCTCCTGGTTCCGTGCTACTGAGCAGTACTGAGATTAGCGGACCCGCTTTTCACTCTCCCCTCCTCGCCTCATCATCTGATTTAAATATCGTTTTACTCCCACGTAATATCTCTAAGGAGCCCTGGTGGCGCAGTGGTTAAGAGCTCAGGCTGCTGACCAAAATGTCAGCAGTTCAAGTCCACCAGCTGCTCCTTAGAAGCCCCGTGGGGCAGTTCTACTCTGTCCTTTGGGTCACTATGCACTGGAGTCAACTCAACGGCAATGGGTTTGTTTTTATGTCAAAGGATTTTTTTTTTTTTTTTGTCTTTTTCTAGATTGATTTTTCCAGTTGCATGGTGTGTCCCTTCATTATAAAGTTTCAACTCTTTTTCTATTTCCAGAAAGCGTGCTTGAAGTACAATTTTTAGTATGTGTTCTGTTCCATTGCTTTGTCTTCAAGGTCTGTTATTACAGTGTTATGTCTGATTTTCTTTGCTTGTGTTTTCTTCCTGAAGCTTTCTCTTGAATCCTTTCTACCTCTTGCTTCACCTCTCTTTGATGTTTACACTTCTGCATTTTCTACCTCCCCTTGGACGTTATCTGTCGTGTGTATTGTCTCTTCCTTTTAGTTCAGTCTTGCTTTCTGAAATGATTTTTTTTTCTTTTGCTTCAGTTTTTCTTCTTAGTTCTGTTGCCTCTCTGTTCAGATATTTCTTTCCCCCAATCACTTCATTCCTGAGTTTTTCCCAGTCTGACGTGTGTTGTTCTTGTTCATCTTATTTTCTCGGTTTCTTTCAGCTCCTCTGAAGTGCTCATGTAACGTTTTCATGTTTTGTGGGCCTGTCTCTGTGTAGGAATGTTATTCTAATCTTTATTCCATTTTTCCTCATAATAACTGTGTACTGGATTTAACCACAATCCTATTTTGTTACTCATTTTTAAGTGAAATGAGTGTTTTGGTCTTCTCAGGGGCAAGGGATAGGCCAGAACTTTCCTAGTTTCTAGGCTCTAGAGCTCCCCCTTGTGTTGTTTCCATGAAATGATAAAAATATGGTCCACACTTCCTTTGCTCTGTCTCCTTGGCTTCACTCCCTACTTCTGTCTGCCTCCACCCTTCCTTTGGATCCTGTTGACACTGGTCTGCTCCATTTGGATTCTACCCTCAGAAGTTTCTCCTCAGGGTAGAGTTTAGTCATGGAAGGAAGCTGTACTGGGGTTCCCCAGAAAAACAAAACCAATAGTATCCGGACAGAGACAGAGACTGAGATTTATTTTGAGGAGCTGGCTCACATGATTTTGGAGGCTGGCGAGTCTAAAATCCACAGGTCATGCAGGAGGCTGGAAACTCTGGCAGGATGTGTATGTTACAGTCTTGAGATGGAATTCCTTCAGGAAACCTGTTTTTGCTCTTAAGGACTTCAAGTGATTGGATGAGGCCCACCCACTTATGGAGGGTAATCCACTTTATGTCAAGTCCGCTGATTGTCAGTATTAATCACATGTAAATACCGTGAAATCTGTGAGAGCTGGAACTCGACAGGACTGCCTTGCTTTTCTGGGTCTCAAAAGTTTTCCGCTTTTGACAGGAGCAGTCTTAACGCTTTTCCATCCCCCATGTTAGTGAGAAATATTTGAGTCTCCCTTCTCTGACAGGGTTCCGCCTTACACTAGTTCCACTTTCGCAGGTTTTACTGTACCTTCATAGCAACATTCAGGCTAGTGTTCAACCCAACATATAGGTCCCATAGCCTAGTCAAGTTGACACATAGTAGTAACCATCACAGAAGCTTAGGTTTATTGCTTTAAGAGTTTGTGGGGTCCACACCGCCTGGTCACCTCAGACCTTCCTCGACTTTCCTTGCAGTCCCCTTGTGAACTGGATTCTGCAGGACTCCATGCCAGTGATGCAGCTGTGCTCACAACGGCTTATCAACCTGCTCACTTTCCAGTGAGGGTTGTTGGAGATTTGGGGGGTTTCAGAGAGGGCAGCTCTGGTGGTGCAAGCAGTTTGGCCCTACTACTAACTTAAAGGTTGGCGGTTCAAATTTAACAGCAGCGCTGTGGAAGAAAGGCCTGGCGATCTCCTTCTGTAAGATGACAGTCAAGAAAATTTGATGGAACAGTTCTGCTCTGTAACTCATGGGGTCACTGTGAATCAGAATCAACCAGATGGCAGTGGCTTTGGTTTGGATCTTGTTACCAAGACAGTCAGGTGCCCCTTGCCTTCCCTCCAGCTTCCTCCTGCACAGATGCTGCTTCCATGTGGCGCTTTAGCTGGGTATGGTGTGGCCACCCCCATTCAGTTCATGGGGTCACACGGTCACCTAATTGTGTTTTGGTGTTATCCGTGGGTTTTTGGTTTTGCTCCCCTAGTTTGTCTGTTGTTGTTGTTGCGCGGCGGGGAGGAGGAAGGAGGGGATTCTGGGAGATTAGACGATCCTGCTGCTTTCTACACTGCATCTCCATCTTCCCTGAGTCCTCGCTTTGGTTTTTAACAGTGTTCTCAGCACTTGAGAAGATGTTTTTGCTAAATGTGACCCTTCTGGATTACAGCTAAAGACCCTCCTAAAAGTGAAGTTTGGCCTGAATCATATGTTTTCAGTAAATAGTTTATTAAGGAGAGGTTAAAAAAAAAAAAGTGGGAAAACTACAAAATGCCTTAAAAAAACAAAACACCTACTACCGCTAATCATTACCTCTTAATTTAAAGAGAAAACTGTTATTTGTCTAAAGTGAGTGTTTAGGAAATGAAAATGCTACATACGCGGTTTCTAAATCAGCAGTTCCTGATCCCTGAGATTGAAAGACAAAATGTATGGGTTAGGATGGGTTAGGACAGTGGACTCTCGATAAATGGTAGCTCAAGGAGCCCTGGCGGTGCAGGGGTTAAGTGCTCAGCTGCTAACGAAAGGTTGGCGGTTTAAACCCACCCAGCGTCTCCGTGGGAGAAAGACCTGGTGATCTGCTCCCGTAAGGATTAAAAAACAAAAACCAAACCCATGGCCGTTGAGTCAATTCCAACACCAGGCCTCCTCCCTGTAAAAATTACAGCCTAGAAAACTGTGGGGCAGTTCTACCCTGTCACATGGGGTCCCTGTGAGTCAAAATTACTCCGTGGCACCTAACAACAACGATAACTGGGGTTGAAAAAAGCCACCAGGTGATTCTAGTGTGCTTTCTGATAACCTGGACAAGCCCCCCTTTCTTCTAATCCCCCTCCACTCCCACCTCCCATCCCCCACAGTCTGCAGCTCTGAGAATTGACCTTTCAGGATTTTAAAAAGGCAGTTGCCAAATTGCCATTGACAACCACATTTTTTCTATTGGCTTTTAATAGTTGGATAGTAATACACACACTCACAAATGCACTTCTTGTATTTCATCCTTTTCAAATTCTTGGAGGACCTTCATATTGTGACAGACAGGATGGACAAACATGCTTCTAACAGTATATGTTACGTTTAACACCTTTTGGCAAAAGGTCCTGCTTCTTGTGGAATTAAATTTAGATCCACTGAGAATCTGAGAAATTCAGTCACGAAAGAGGAGCTCTGTAGTTTCCTCTTGTGGAAGCCTTCCTTATTAAATTCTGTTAATGACTCTGTTAGGTTTTCTTCCCATCTTATAGGGGAGACTCCAGAACAGCAACTTGACCTGCTCCTTCCTTCCTCTCACAGGGACATTCTTTTCTGTCCGTGTCGACTGGGTGCCTCCCATGTACGGAGCTTAGGAAGCTTATGTGCGTAACTACCAAAACCAAAAAAACCCAAACCGTTCACTGTGGAGTCCAGTTCCGACTCATGGTGCCCCATGTGTGTCAGAGTAGAACTATGCCCCATAGGCTTTTCAGTGGCTGTGATCTTTCAGAAGCGGATCTCCAGGACTTTCTTCCAAGATGCCTCTGGGTGGATTTGAACTACCAATCTTTCTTGTTAGTAGCTGAGCCTTTAGCCTCTTGTGTCCCTCAAAGACTCCATGTAACCACCAGCTGCCGCTTTTTTTTTTTTTTAAATTCTATTCGAGAATCTTTTGGTTGTCTACCTATCTAAGAAGTACTGTTATTGTATTTTATTTCATCAGTATTTTTCCGATATCCTCCCTGCTGGATTTTTACTCTTGGATAGAACATACGGCATAAACAGTAAGCGGACTAGTAGCCTGAGTACATCCGCTCTGGGTATGAGAGTCTACAGAGGGAGAATAGCTTGTGCTTCTTTAGTTGACTTGTGAAGACAAGTTACAGGACTTCTAATTTGTACCTGAAATTGTGTGCCTACCAGGGAGATAGGCTGAACGCCACCTTTACCTTCCCCTGTACAACTGTGGGACCTGACCCAACAGCTGGCTCTACCTGTATTCTGTTCAGTGACAGTGCCCTAGAATGGGTCACACCTGTAATACTTTGGATATGAAAAAAATAAGAAGAGCAAATAAGCAAGAAATGATCATTTCTGCTAAAGGCCTTTTGATGGAAACCATCATTTTCTGTCTTTGCTTTGCAGAGGACAGATGTTTCACTCTGGGTTCTCTAAGCATGGTGGTGGAATTGGCAGAGACCCCCTGCTTTCACTCCTTTAGTAGCGGTGTGTAATAATAGCGGTGTCAGAACAAGTGTGGCAAACCCTCTCCACTCCCCTGAAAAGGGTCAGTGTGGAAGCATTTCAAAATGTCAGAATCACCCCTTACACTGTTTGCCACCTAGCTTTCTGGTTATGGCAGAAATCTAATCCATTCTCTGCCAATGTATATACTTATGAAGAAGTTGACAAAAATCATGTCCTCATACAGGCTGGAACAAAAGGGATTATCAATAATTTGAAAATTAATTAAATTATAATAAGGACAGGTATAAACACAAAGAGTTCTGAATGTTTGTATTTCCTGTTAGAAAATAATGCAGCAAAATTATGCAGAGTATCATCATTTTTGGAGCCCTGGCGGCGCAGTGGTTAAGAGCTCAGGCTGCTAACCGAAAGGTCGGCAGTTCGAATCCACCAGCCACTCCTTGGAAACCCTATGAGGCAGTTCTACTCTGTCCTATAGTTATGAGTTGGAATCAACTCGATGGCAATGGTTTTTTTTTTTTTTTAACGTCATTTTTGCAGATTATTTGGCAGAAGAGTGTGCATGCAGGTTATTACTAATTGTGCCTCTAATTATTGGCCATCTCTGGCTCTCTGCTTCCTGTGGCCTAGCTGTCCAACTTGCCATCTGCCCAGCTCCTTAATGCACAATGCGTGCAAAGAGCATAAACATCATATGAAGAAGACTCAAGTCTGCCATGTGCCTGTGCCTTGTGGCCCCTCAGCATGTATACAGGCGTTAACAGTTGGATTTGCCATGTGACTTAACTTGACTATTGCCAAACAGCCTTCCACTGGGAGTTGTATCACTTTGCACTCCCCCCAGCAGCCAATACCGTGTATTAATAAGGCCAGCAATTAGAATGGAAGATAGTGGCATGTCACTTCTAAATGTAAAAGGGTCCCATGGTTCAGTCCTCAGACCTCTTCTGCTCCCAGGGTGATCTCTTAGAATTATCTGATACTTGACAACTCCCAAATTTGTATGTCTATCCTGGGCCTCTCCCTTGAGTGTCGGAATTGGATACCCACTGCTTCTTGGACATCTCCACTTGGATGAACTCTTGATCTTCCCTCCCAGTCTGCTCCTTCAGCAGTCTGCCCCATCTCCACAAGTGGCACTTCCATCCTTCCAGGTGCTCAGGTTACAATCTTGGATGCTGTCCCTGATTCCTGTCTTAGCCTCCTACACCACACTGTGCTCCAAACCACATCATTTCTGACCTGGAGTATCTCCATAGCCTCCTCCCTGGTCTCTCTGCTTCCACACTTGCTCCCCTGTATCCTCAGCACAGCAACCAGAGTGAACTTGTTCAGATATAGCTCAGATCTCCTCACTCTTCTGCTCAAAACCCGCCAATGGCCGCACACCTCATTCAGAGCAAGAACCAAAGGCCTTACCACAGCCCAGAGAGAGCATCATAATCACCCCCACCCACCTCTCTGACCTCACTTCCTCCTCCAGCTCCCTCACTTACTCAGCCCCAGCCACACTGGTGTTGTTGCTTCTCCTCTAACACCTCACACAGGATGCCACCCCAGGACCATTCAACCTTCTGTTCCCATAACCTGGAATGCCCTTTCCCCAAGTCACCACATTGCTTCCTCCCTCACTGGTGGTACAGTGGTTGGCAAAAGGTTGGCAGTTCAAACCCACCAGCCGCTCCTTGGAAACCCTATGGGGCAGTTCTACTCTGTCCTATGGGGTCACTATGAGTTGAAATTGACTCGACAACAGCGGGGTTTTTTTAGCACTCATTGAGCAGTAAATATGTGACAGACATTGTGCTGAGGGGTTTATATGTTACAAACCTCACAACAACAGATGAGCAGACTGATCCCAAGAGAAAGTAAGTAACTTGCTGTGGGTCTCATAGTTAAACTGGGGAAGCCAGAATGTCAACCCTGACAGTCTGCCCCCAGAGCCCACACCCTCAGCTACGGTGCTCTCCCGCCACTGCTGGGAGACCAGCCGAGGACATTTCTCCACTGGCTCTGTTTTGACGCTGACCCCCAGCATTCCACCCACATGGTTCCTGTTGAGGTCATCGGGGGTGTCCGTGTCACTGGATCCACTTCTTACTCCTCATCTTACTTGATTTCTCCACAGCTTCGCCCATGTTGCTCTCTCCTTCCTTATCACTCACCTTCCTTAGCTTAGCACATTATCCTCCGCTTTTCATCATAATTTTCTGATCCCTCCTTTCTAGTGCAGTTTGCAACTGCTCTGCTCTACATGTACCCTGCACCTCTAAATACTGGGGTTCCTCACAGCTTAGTCTGTGGCCCATGCCTCTTCCCCAGCTATGTTTTTTCCGTAGATGATCTCACCCAAAACTCACAGTCTACTGATAATAGACACACGACTCTTCCATCTATATCTTCAGGCCAGCTCTATCCTAAGCCTTGGACCTGTATATCCAGCTGCCTACGCAGCAGCTCTATTTGGATATCACAAAGGCACCTCCACTCAGCCTGCTCAAAACCAAAGCTGTAATCTTCCCCATCCAACCAGACTTGGTTTTCCTCCAGTGACCCCATGTCAGCCATTAATATCATCTCGTTTCCAAAGAGAGACACCAAAAAGTCATCCTTGACACATTTCTCTCCCCCTTCCTCAGCATCTAACATGTCATCAAGTCCTACTGATCTTAGATGTTTTTGAATCTTCTCATTTCTTTGCACCATCTCCACTGCCACAATTCTAGTCCTAAGACCCACCATCTCGCTCTAAGCCCCAGCTCCCTTGGCCGTCTTACACCGCTTTCACCTAACCACAATCACTCTCTACTTCCCTTGGGTAGCCATTTTCAGATGTGAACTTAAGTATTTGTGTGATTCCACCATTAGTGTCTTTTCTAGCCTAGGTCTGAGCTCTGTATGCTCTGTCATAGCAGGGAAGTGTGTCGGTTTTCCTCATTCGATCCTTAGCAGCATAGCCCCTGGCATAGTAGGCTTTCCATAAGAATTTGATTTTTATTGAATGAAAGAATAAATGAGATGTTTCAGATGACAAGCTGAGATCAAGAGGGAATAAAGAATAACTCAGAAGCAGATATAAAACTCTGCTGGATTAATACACATCGTGGTTTTGTTGTTCTTTGTTGTCGAGTCAGCTCTGACTCATGGTGACCCCACACACAAATTCTGAAATGTGGCCTGATCCTGCACCATCCCCTGGATCAGTTTCAGATTGGACTGTTGTGATCCACAGGGTTTTCGTTGGCTGATTTTCAGAAGTAGATCACTAGGCCTTTCTTCCTAGTTTGCCTTAGTCTGGAAGCTCCACGGAAACCTGTTCAGCATCATAACAATGTGCAAGTCTCCAATGACAGACGGATGGTGGCTGCACGTGAGGTGCGTTGACCAGCAGTCAGACTTGGGTCTCCCGTGTGAAAGGCAAGAATTCTGCTACTCAACCACCATCTTAGTCATCTCGTGCTGCTATAACAGAAATACCACAAGTGGGTGGCTTCAACAAAGAGAAGTTTATTCTCTCACAGAATAAACTTGTAGTAGGCTACAAGTCCAAATTCAGGGCATCAGCTGCAGGAGAAGGCTTTCTCTCTCTGTCGGCTCTGGAGGAAGGTCCTTGTGATGCATCAGTCTTCCCTTGGTCTGGGAGCATCTCAGCGCAGGAACCGCGGATCCAAAGGACACACTCTGCTCCCAGCACTGCTTTCTTGGTGGTATGAGGTTCCCATGTGTTTCTGCTCACTTCTGTCTTCTTTATCTCAAAAGAGATTGGATTAAGACACTATCCAATCTTGTAAACCTCATCAGTATAACCTCATCATAGTGATAGAATTTATAACACATAGGGAGATCGCGTATAACCTTATCATAGTGATAGAGTTTACAACACATAAGGAGATCACATCAGATTACAGAATGGTACGCAGTCATGCAATACTGGGAATCACGACGCAGCCACACTGACAGATATTTTTGGGGGACACAGTTCAATCCCTGACAACCACCAATACCCTCATGTACACAACAGCACTATATAAATAGATGGTTATTGATAATACTGACTTGATCCTCAAAGAAAAAAGGTTAAAATGTGTTTATTATCCTCTATTTTAAAAGTCAGGTAAACAAATATAGACATATGAAATAAATGTGTTTTAGAAGAACTTCCATTCAGTAAACAAAGTTTTAGAATATGAAGAGAGGTAAAGTTAATTTATTTGAACATTTCATTTCTCGATAATGCAGATAAATGTTTACATTCAACTGTGAGTACAAATACAGTGTGTTCTCACTACTCCATGCCAGTGGAGGCTGGGGTGGCACAGATCATTGAAATTATAGTGAAAAAGGAAAGGGACTGATGGATTTACATGCCATCTCCTTCCTTGATCATGGAGGAGCTGCCAGAGAGGCTGAAAAATAGGCAACAGGAAAAGGGAGAAGCAGTAACAATCTTGGATAATCTTCCACCAGATAATTAAGGTTTAACTGGGTCTGTTTTGATGTGTGCACATGTTTCTATACACGGAAAAGGATGAACCCACAAATATTACAAATGCCAGTTTTTGGAAACTGTAACCCATAACATATGGTATCAGATTAATTTGGGGTTTCGCTTGTCTCAGTCTGATTCGGGCATGTTGAGTTATGAGATAATAGCTTAGCAACCATGTTTACTGACTGATTTTTCTAAGCTCCTCAATGTCACAAAAATTCTTGGAGGTGAGAGGATGCATCCTGACCCTTGTTTGTTGTTCCTGTTAGCTGCCGTCGAATCAGTTCCCACTCATGGCGACCCCACGTGTGCAGAGTAGAACTGTGGTCTGTAGGGTTTTCAAGGCTGTGACCTTTTGGAAGCAGATTGCCAGGCCTGTCTTCAGCGGCACCTCTGGGTGGGTTTGAACCACCAACCTTCAGTTAGTTGAGCACTTAACTGTTTGCACCACCCAGGGACCTGACCCTTGTTTAGTAGATGAGGGAATGGAGGCATCGAGTTGTTTAGTAGATGAGGGAATGGAGGCATCGAGCAGGTTAGTGGCTTGCCTGAGCTCTAGAAATAACTCCTTGCTAGAACCTTTGAGACCAAGGTCTGCAGACTGTGGCTCCTCCATCACCTTTTCTGCCTTTCTTTGGACACTTTTGCTTTCCTGCTGTTTCCTGCAGTTTAAGGCACTTGTTTCCTCCTGCTGCCCATCCCAGAGAGACAGGAGAAGGAATTTAAAATAGGAGGGATCATGTTTGAGGAGCTGTGCAGCAGAATTCCATCAAGATATAAACGTGCACTTAGCCCCGAATGTATTAACACTTTCCAATGATGTTTTATCACCTGGCCTCCAAGTGGCAAGGAGGTGCCTAACCTGGAGAGGCATCTTTCTTTGTGGTGTCAGCTTCCTGGTCTTGCCCAACTCCAAAATCTCCTAAGGGTATTTGGTTTTTCTTTTCTTCCTTACAACACCTGTCAAATTGAACGTAATATTGAACAGCTGTTTCTCCTGCAGTCCCAGTGAAATTTTAGGTGTCAGCTAATTGCGTTAAAGTTCCCAGTTAGCAAATCCTCAGAAGACATGGATCCCCAGTTACCTCTTGGCAGAGCTGTGGAACTAATGGCTGATAGCAGTGGGTGCTGTGTGTACTGTCACATGAGGTCCAAGAAGTTCTACACTTCCTTCCATAAAGTGTGTCTCTCAGAGGTTTGCTCTGATTTAAGTGATTAGTATTTTATATTTATAGACTTTTCAGTGGTTTTCTCCAAACCTGCATTTCTCACTCAGTTCCTGAGTCTCCCACAGAGGGAATATAATTTGGCACAAAACCCATCATCTATTCGATGCATGGATGCTGTGGAAAAAGTTCAGTGTGGTCCAGTGAAAAGGCCTTCTTTGCACTTAAAGGAGCCCTGGTGGCGCAGTAGTTAAGTGTTCGGCTGCTAACCGAAAGGTTGGTGGTTAGAACCCACCCAGCAGCTCCCCAGGAGAAAGACCTGGTGGTCTGTTCCCATAAAAATTACAGCCTAGAAAACCAGTGGGTTAGTTCTGCCGTCTCACACGGGGGCGATATGAGTCGAAATCAGCTGGACGGCACCTGACAGCAGCAGAGCAGAGTCTGTATTATTGCTGTGTATTCTCTCTGGACCAAGACACGAGGGCTGAACTCTGTAGTGTCTCAGAAACAAATATTAAAGCAGTTTTAAAACATCAGTGCTGAGAGATCGGAATACGTAGAAATGCAGAATGTTTGAACGTCAGCCTAGATGTTGGCAGGCTTCCACTCAGATTTCGCTGTGAGTGAAAATGTGTACTCAGTGACTAGGTTCAAGCCCTTCAGAGTTTATAAGCAAATCTCTCTGCTTTTTCTAGATCATTGCAAAAAAAAAAAAAAAAATAGGTTAAGCCAATTTCGTGGTGGTGCTTATGCATGCACAGACATGCGTGAGGCCTCTCTGCAGCCTCCAGACTTGGAAAGCGGCTTTGAACAGCGCAGGTCTAGCTCTGTGTGTGATCTGCATCAGAGTCCCCTCTGTCTGCCTCGCGTGCTTTTTAATTATATCGTTTAAATGTTTTACTTATTCAATCTGTTTGGTCTTCAGGCTGTAAATATCACATACCACTAATAAGCTATCAGAAAGAAAAAGAAAATTGACATTGAGTATAGAGGTTGTACAAGCCCAGTGGAAAACTATGCAGATGAGCTATGAGCAGGCAGATTTGCATATCCTTGTGGGTTTTGTGATGCTTTCTCAGCGTGAGCCTGGCAGACTTGCCTTTTTACCTCTCAGGATGATGCATGTGGAAGGGCCCTGCAGGGTCAGTTTTACAAGTGGAACATTGATTTTCCGCGAGGTTTCTCAGACCCACTGAGCAAAATGCGGCCGTAAACAGTGACAGAGAAAAGAGATTTTGAAAATAAACCCTTTTGGAGCCAGGGAGAATGACGAAAACAAGATACAAGAGAAAGATTAGTCCAAAGGACTAATGGACCACAACTACCACGGCCTCCACCAGACCGAGTCCAGTACAGCTAGATGGTGCCCGGCTACCACCACTGACTGCTCTGACCAGGATCACAACAGAGGGTCCTGGACAGAGCTGGAGAAGGATGTAGAACAAAATTCTAACCCACAAAAAAAGACCAGACTTACTGGCCTGACAGACTGGAGAAACCCCGAGAATATGGCCCCCAGATACCCTCTTTGCTTAGTAGTGAAGTCACTCCCGAGGTTCACCTTTCAGCCAAAGATTAGACAGCCCCATAAAACAAAATGAGACTAATGGGGCACACCAGCCCAGGGGCAAGGACTAGAAGGCAGGAGGGGACAGGAAAGCTGGTAATAGGCAACCCAAGGTCAGGAAGGGACAGTGTTGACATGTTGTGGGGTTATTAACCAATGTCATAAAACAATATGTGTACTGTTTAATGAGAAACTGTTCTGTAAACCTTCATCTAAAGTACAATAAAAAAAAAAAAAGATCCTTTTGGAAGAGGAGGTTGGCAGGGACAGTCGGTAAATCTCCTGTTGCCAAGGTAGGGTGGGCAGTTTTGGGCAGCGGTGCCATTGGGCCTTTCAGAATAAACTTATATCCTCCTTCCACCAGTTCCACCTTCCCTTGATGGGCCCTCGCCCAACACCAAAACGCCTGTCCGGAGGCTGGTCTTGTGCCCTGCAGGCCTCCTCTGGCTACAGCAGGTTCTCTGATCAGAACAGGCTAGGGATTCGCCTCTTGCCACCATCCTATTAGAATAAGTAGCAACCTGATGGCCAGCTGACATGTTAATGTAAATAATTGTATGTATCAGCAGTGTCTGGTGTTCTAGCCATTGAGACACGGAAGCAGAATTGCCTAGTGGCTAAGAATTAGGATTTTGATATAGACAAGACTTGGATTTCAGCTCAGCTCTGTCATCCCTCCTTACCTTAGTTTCTCCCCCATACATGAGGACAGTGAGGGAGTTGGGAAGATTAAACAGGGGGATGCAGACAGTCAACGTGCTTCTCTGCTAACCGAAAGGTTAGAGGTTGGAGTCCACCCAGAGGCGCCTCAGAAGAAAGACCTGGTGATCTGCTTCCGAAAAACCAGCCACTGAAGATCCTGTGGAGCACAGTTCTACTCTGACACATATGGGGCCACTATGAGTCAGAACTGACCCTCCAGCAGCTGGTGGCAGATTCCTGTCCTACTGCAGGGCTTATGTAGACACCTAATAGAGGATGTCATTAGTTTGAAATGCCTTCCAAATGATAATCAAGTTTTATTCAGTGAAATTAAAAAAAAAGTCAAAATAGCTTTCTGAGTAAGAAAAAAGAAATGACATTCACCCCTGAAATGTACTTGGAGAATTTGAGAGGGTCTTTTCCAAGTTGTCATAAAGCACCTCTGAAGTAAATTTGCCCATTTCTGCCCACACCAATCCTGTAACATTCCAGGAATAAAATTCTGCACTCGGGTTTAAAAATAAAATGAGTGGAACAAACTGAATTAGAGTCCTTGGCAGACGTCCCCCTCTACAGAAGGTTCTCTGAATTGATGGTGTCGTAATAAAAGAGAAGATGTATTTTTTTTTTTTTTAAATCTGCCCTCCTTCCCCATTTTTTCAGCCAGTTGTATTTCTCCATTGTGAAAACCCAGTACACGTAGATTTACATCCCTCCCTCTGATAGATGCACCCCCCCCACACTACGCGCGCGCGCACAGACACACACACACACACACACACACACACACACACACACACGAGCAGGGACCCTCCTTCCAGAGCAAGCACTGAGCCGAGCTGCTCTCTGATACCGTATAAGTGCATACTGGACTGTGCCGAGGAGGGCCACGGAAATCTGAGAGGGTTCTGCTGTTTTCGGTTGTAAAGACTGCCAAGAAAGAAAAAAAAAGAATCTTAAATGTATTCCCATTTCTCCTGCCTCTTTTTTTCTTCTGTAGATATTCACACGCTTTTCAGAGAGGCTTTTGATAATATGTTCTCCCAGCAAACACCATGAACCTTGGATGTGCTTCAGCCAGCTTCTGTCAGCTCTGACTCATGGCGACCCCATGTGTGCAGAGTAGAACTTAACTGTTGGCACCACTCAGGGAAGCCTGGATGTGCTTAACCCACTGCTATGGAGTCGACCCTGTAGGACAAGGTAGAACTGCCCGGGGAGATTCCCAAGGCTGTAATCTTCAGGGACCGCCACATCTTCCTCCTGAGGAGAGGCTGGTGGGTTCAAACCGGCGACCTTTCAGTTAGCAGCAGAGTGCTTAACCACAGTGCCACCCGGGCTCCTTGCCCCAGTCCCATAGGAATGACTCAGTAAAAAGAGGTAGACGAAATGGGGATGAGACTGGATAGAGAAGCTTGTACGCGCACACACGCATCCGGCCACCTGACCTGTCATCACGGCAGGAACTAGGCAGGACTAGCCATTCCCCTCACCCTCACACAGCTCTTGAGTCTTTCCCAAAAACGGAAGGGGGAAAGAAGCTTTCTTTGGCTGCACCATATGTAAAAAATTACGGAGCATCTGTGTAAGTAACAACATACAACAAGACAAATTATTGGTGGTAAAAGGCAAAGCCCTTGTTTCAAAAACATGTCTGGAGATAGTGTGCACACAGAACCTTGCTTTGTGCTAATTACACAGAACTGTCAGCTCTCTGGGTCGCAGGCTGGGCTGTCAGTAACTAGCGATCCTGGTTGGGGCTTCCTTTTCCTTTTCTTTATTCCTCTTTCCTCCTTGCCCTCCTTCCTTCCTTCTTTTTGGTGGTTAAACAAACTGTATAGCTTTATTTCAGTAGTTGCTGCGAATGTGGAAAACTAATCGGAAATGCTCAGATTTGGTGACTTGTTTTTTTGAGATGTACTAGTGGACAGATAAGGAGCCCTGGCGGCGCAGTGGTTAAGCACTCAGCTGCTTACCAAAAGATCCGTAGTTTGAACACACTGGCCATTCCGAGGGAGAAAGATGTGGCCGTCTGCTTCTGTAAAGATTACAGCCTTGGAAACCCTATGGGGCAGTCCTACTCTCTCCTACAGGGTCACTATGAATCGGAATGGACTCAGCAGCAATGGGGAGTAGGCAGGTGGGTCCCTAAGTGGTGCCAATGGTTTGCACTTAGCTGCTAACCTAAAGGCTGGCGGTTTGAACTCACCCAGCAATGCTGCAGAAGAAAGTCCTGGCGATCTGCTTTTGTGAAGATTACAGCCAAGAAAACCCTATGGAGCAGTTCTACTCTGTAACACATGGGGTCGCCACGAGTCGGGATTGACTGGACAGCAACAGGAGGGGGTGGGCAGATGCCGTGTTCACTCCGGACCCAATGATTCCCTCCAGCCCTCGTCTGAGGAGGGAGGCACCGGTTGCATCCAGCCAGCCTATCAGCATGCTTCAGGATTTTCTCCTCTCTAACATTTAACTGTTCTCAGTCTCAACACCCACCACAAAAATGATGTCACTCCGGGAAGAGTTGGTTGCTTATTTGTTCTGAAACTCATTGAGATTTTGCCTCTGGCAAGGTTTTCAGGCATGTGTGCTTAAAAGATGATGGCTTAGTTTCCAAGTGCTGCTGTAACAGAAAGATCACAAGTGGATGGCTTCAGAGAAGAGAAATGTATTTTCTCACAGTTCTGGAGGCTAAAAGTTCAATTTAGGGTCTGGGCTGTGTCGATTCCTTCCTTGTTGGTAACCCCAGGCAGTCCCTGGCTCCTTGGTTCCTAGACAGCCCTCACGCGGGTCTGTGTCCTCCCGTGTGTGTCTCCATGCCCAGTCACCCTCTTACTTTTTTTGTTGTGCTTTAGGTGGAGGTTTACAGAGCAAGTTAGTTTCTCATTAAACAGTTGATACACACACTGTTTAGTGACGTTGGTTGTCAACCCCTCAACTTGTCAACACTCTCTCCCTCTCAACTTCTTTATCTCAGGTTCCCCATTTCCATTCGTCCAGCTTTCCTGTCCCCTCCTGCCTTCTCGTCCTTGTCCCTGGGCTGATGTGCCCATTTAGTCTCGTGTACATGGTTGAACTGTGTGTGTTATTGTTTGTTTTATGGGCCTGTCTAATCTGTGGCTGAAGGGTGAGCCTCAGGTGTGACTTCAATACTGACTTAAAAGGGTGCTCAGGACCCTACTCTCGGGGTTGCTCCAGTCTCTGTCAGACTAGTAAGTCTGGTCTTTTTTTTCTTTTCATGAGTAAGAATTTTCTTCTATTTTCTCCAGCTCTGTCTGAGACCCTCTATTGTGATCCCTGTCAGAGCAGTCAGTGGTGGTAGCCGGGCACCATCTAGTTGTACTGGAACCAGGCTGGTGGAGGCTGTGGTAGTTGTGGTCCACTAGTCCTTTGGACTAATCTTTCCCTTGTGTCTTTGGTTTTCTTCATACTCCAGAAGGGGTGGGACCAGTGGAGTATCTTAGATGGCCGCTCGCAGGCTTTTAAGACCCCAGACGCTGCTCACCAAAGTAGAATGTAGAACATTTTCTTTATAAACTATATTATGCCAACTGAGCTAGATGTCCCCTGAGAGCATGGTCCCCAGCCCAGTAACTCAGTCCCACAGAGAGGTTAGATGTGTCTATGCAGCAAGCTACGGCTGCTAACCAAAAGGTCGGCAGTTTAAATCCGCCAGCCGCTCCTTGGAAACCCTGTGGGGCAGTTCCGCTCTGTCCTGTAGGGTCGCTGTGAGCGGAAAAAACTTGACAGCACCCAACTACGACATGGCGCTTCTGATATGCCCTTCTTATAATTCAGAGCGATTAGATGTAGGAAACGCTCGGCAATGATACGGCCTTGTCAGCAGACCGTCCAGCCCACCAGTTGCTCTCAAGTCAGTTCCTACTCACAGTGACCCCCGTGTGCGTCAGAGTAGAGCTGTGCTCCGCAGGATTTTCAATGGTTGATTTTTTTGGATGTAGATTGCCAGGCCTTTCTTCCTAGGCTCCTCTGGTTGGACTCAAACTCCCCAGCCTTTTGGTTAGCAGCTGAGCATGTTAACCTTTTGCACCACCTACGAACTCCCTCACAGAACAAAGAAAACTCTCTTTCCAAACAGTATTACATCCACAGGCCATAGGGGTTATGACTCCAATGCATATTCTGGGGAGACACAATTCATTCTGTAACAGATGCTGTGGTAGAATTTGCTTCTAGTAAGGAGTCTCGAGGCCTGGGTTTGGGACCCAGTTCCTACCTTCTCTCTCACACTGTGACCTTGGGGGGAAGAGTCACTTAACTCTCCTTGCCTCTGTTTGATCATTTGTCAGGGGGAGGCGGTAATATCCGGTCTCCATTCTTAGGTGAATGAAATGGGATTAAAACTGAAGAAACACGAGGAATGAATGCTGTAGGAGAAACTCTGGTGCAGTTGTTTTTTATGCTAAAAGGCTCTACAGATCCTGTTAGCACCCACTGTGGAAGTTCTTTGTGTACTTTGCAGTGCTAGGGAGAAGCTTCCAGATTTCCCCAGTCAGTAAAGCAAAATGCGTTTGAAAGGACCAAGGGAAGTCTCTCTATGGGGAAAAAAAAAAAAAAGAGGGAGAGTTTAAATCGAGGGATCTTAGGAAGAGAGGCACCCCAGAGCTACCACTCAGTCCACAGCCCTCCTCTCCTCAGAAACCTCTCTGCTCTCACTGCGGAGGGAGGAAGGAACCAGTACAGTGACAGTGGCCAGGGCCTCCGCACGTGACCTCTGTCAGCCTCCCGGCTGCTACTCCCCACCAGGACCCTACCTTCCAGCCAAAACCAGACTCCGTATTGTAAGCCCAGCCTTCCTCACTCATTCACATCCCACCAAAGTCCTCCTCATGCTCAAGGACCCAGCTCAGACACCACATCTTCCACAGCCCCCCACCCCAGCCCACTGTCAGCTATCTGTCCTCTGCTTCCTTTGGGTTCTCAGGTCCTTTTATTATTGGTATTTCTTTATTATCTATAAAGCTTATCATAGTCTGCCTGATAGTACAGCTAGTTACGTGAGGCACTATAGCGTGATGGTTAGGCATGCAGATGCCGGAGTGAGCCTGCCCGGGTTCAAATTCCCTCTCTGCCATTTGCTAGCACTGTAATTTGGGAAGTACTTAACCTCTCTGTGTCTCGGTTTCCTCATTTATAAACTTGGCTTAGTAATAGTAAAGAAGAAAAAAAAACGTGTTGTTGTTGAGTCAACTCTGACTCATGGTGATCTTGAGTGTGTCAGAGTAGACCTGTGTTCGGTAGGATTTTCAGTGGCTGATTTTTGGGAAGTAAATCACCAGGCCTTTCTTCTGAGATGCCATTGAACGGACTCAAGCCTCCAGCCTTTAAGTTAGTGGCCAACCATGTTAACTGTTTGCACCACCGAGAGACTCCTTTAGAGTAGTAGCTACCTCATAAGGTTGTTGAGAGGGTGAAATGAACTTAAAGCTTTTGAGAAATATTAGCTATTAAGAGTCCAGTATCCCAGAGAGAAGTGACTATGTCTTGTTCATGCTTATATGCCTCCACAATTGTACTTTGCATATAAGAAAGACTCAGTCAATAAACATTAAAGTCAATATCAGCTGGGATTTATTAATATAAAAGTCTGTTGATTTGAGTCAAGTGAATAATTCGGAACCCATCACTGCTAGTCATTTAACCTGAAAATCTGGGAGGAATCAGAGTATTGCAAAGCAAAGTTAGAGCCCTGTGGATTGTATTTTCAATACTTTTTATGAGTCTGCTTTCTCTTTTGGGTACAGATGGGCAGCAGAGCCCGATTTTAAGGCATGATTTATCTGCAGCATTATTTTGTGGAAGTTGTATGAAGAAAAGCGTTGTATCCTGTCTGAAGGCTACATCAGACTTTTAGGGCTCAACACCCAAACACCAGAAGCAGTTGAGGTCCCTCTGAAAAGGGGGTCCTTGATGTTCCGCTCAAACTTTAGAACAAGTGTACAACAAATCAGGTTGATGAAAGTATGAAAAATCAGCAAGGAGGAAAATCTTTTCTGAGAGCTTGTGTGTGTGTGTGTGTGTGTGTGTGTGTGTGTGTGTGTTTAAACTTGAGGCAAGAAGCAAGAGCATCATTTTCCACTTGGAACTAGTAACCTTATATAAAGTTTATCTTACTGGTTCTGATTTTGTCCCCCAGGGGACATTTGGACATGTCCCAGAGGCAGTTGTGGTTGTCATGATGGGGGAGGTACTACCAGCATCTAGTGGGTAGAGGCCAGGGATGCTGCTAAACCTCCTCCAGTGCACAGGACAGCCTCCTCGCAGCACAGAATTATCCAGCACAAAATGTCAGTAGTGCTGAGATTCAGAAGCCCTGGTTTACCTTAATCTAATCAGAACAGGGAGTCCCTGAGTGGTGCAGATGGTTAATGCATGTGGCAGCTAATCAAATGATTGGAGGTTCAAGTCTACTCAGAAGTGCCTCGGAAGAAAAGACTGGCAATCTCCTTCTGAAAATCAGCCACTGAAAACCCTATGGAGTCCAATTCTACTCTGACACACTTGGGGTCACCATGAATTGGAATTGACTTCACAGCAACTGGTTGATTAAAAAGAACAATGAGAATTCTGGGCGAGGAATGTCTCCCACATCTCTCCTGGGGAGAGGCATGGTCCCCAGTCAAGGCCACATAGAGTTCCATCTCTGGACCCAGACCGAGCACTGCCACAAATGTCCTTCAGTCCATGAGAGCAGATTGTACTGAGGGGAGGAGGACTTGGCATGAGGCCGTGGAGGGGCTCGTTTTGACTTTGTCCTTTGCTGAGAGATTATTTCTGATCACTTAATCTCCCTCCTGCCTCACGTTTGTTTTCTGGACATCATTTTGTAGTTCCATGAGACAGGCTACATCCAGGAGGCAGAGGAGGAGTTGAGCAGCAAGGGGAAGCTGGGTGGAGAAAGAAAAGTGGGAGGCACAGAGACGGAGAGGGGGACTGCACAAATGGAGACTCACTGGGTGTAGTGGTCCTGGATGTCTGCTGCCAGTGTGTCTCCATCCTTCCACCCCGACGCCATGCCCCCTCGTCAGACGCCGGCCAGGTGGTCCCTGCTTACATACATGGCTTGGCACTTCTACTCCTTGTTTAAGACCATTTCACACATGAACAACACAGCCTCCGCCTGGAGATTTGTCTTCCATCTGCTTGGAGGAGGGCTGTCTGTTTCCCTCAGAAAACGGGTCCAGTCACCGTTTTCCTTTGGCCGGCCTTGCTTCCCGGCAGCTCTTCCATAAGGCCTATAATTGCAATTTCTTGTTCCCGTTTGCCTGACTGGCATCAATCCTCTGTCCTTCCCTATGCCTCCCACAAGCCCTCTGCCCCGGGTCCTCTCCTCCTTTTCTGCTAAGAAGCCCTGTCAGAATGAACAGCAGAGTTCACTTCCTTCTCCCAGAATGGCTTGTTATTCATAAGTTGAAAGCAGTATTGCCTTCTGTCCTCAGAAGGTTTGCAGATACATAGTTTCCAAATGATCCCCCTTCCAGAAAGAAAGAGCGGATGAACGCCTTGCCTACCACTCTGCCTCATGGCAGGAATGTGGGCAAATACGGCACCGGGTCTCCTTGTGATCCTCCATCCTGTCTCCTCCCATATGCTTGTGGCAGACAGTAGTTCATACCCGTCTGTGAGCGTCTTCAGGCTAGCTCTGAAGTCTGATTCTACCGGCTGCGTGCTGATATGATGCACACTTTCTATTTGTTCAGGAGCAGAGGGTCATCTCTCACAAATAAACCAGCTGTGGGATGTAGGACCCTGGCTTGGATATTGCAGCCCACATTTGTGGTTGAGCAAGGGAACGGACAGTGGGCACAGAGAGACCAGGCACTGGGCAGTACTTCCAGAAATCTCAGTCCCACCACCTTCTTCCCAGGTTTCTTCTGATTCTCAAATTTAGCAATGCGAATAACACAAGCAGGAGTGGTATCCTGAGAATGGGAGAGCAAATCTGGTAAACTCTGCTGTTTGCAAGGTAAATGCCCCCACTAAATCCTTAGTTGTTGTCAGTTGGCATCAAGTCAGCTCCAGCTCCTGCTGACCTCAGAACAAAACCTTACTCAGTCCTGCCCCATCCCCATGATTGTTGGTAGGCTCCAATCCCCTGTGGCGTCTGTGTATTTTGAGTGCCTTCCAACCTAGGGGGCTGATCTTCCACCACCATATCAGATAATATTCTGTTGTGATCCGTAGGTTTTTCACTGGCAAATTTTCAGAAGTAGACCGCCAGACCTTTCTTCCTAGTCTGTCTTAGTCTGGAAGCTCTGCTGGAACCTGTCCACCATGGGTGACCCTGCTGGTGTTTGTAATACTGGTGGCATAGCTTCCAGCATCACTGCAACCCCACAGTATGACTAACTGACAAACAGGTGGTGATGTTCAAGGTTAGGCCCTGCCAACCCTGAAACCCCGAATCTCCCTCCCTTCTCTCTAGCCCTCAGCCTCACTAATCAGCAGCATTGCAGCTGGTGGCAAAACCCAAAACCAAACCCTTTGCTGTGGAGTCGATCCCAACTCGTAGCAACCCTATAGGACAGAGTAGAGCTGCCCCATAAGGTTTCCAGAGAGGGCTGGTGGATTCAAACAGCTGACCCTTTGGTTAGCAGCTGAGTGCTTAACCAGTTCACCATCAGCTGGCGGCAGGCAGGTAGCTGCGGATTCTCTCGTACCTCAACTCCCACATCCCAGGTAAATGGAGGATATGGAGGATACCTTTGCTATTGCCAGATCACCTATCAGACGCCTTCCAGCCCCAGGATGATAGGTTGTTTGGTTGGTTGACAAGGGAATCTGAGTTATTTAGGAGATCTTTGTATAGGGGAGTGGCTGAGGGAAAAGAAGAGATACCTTCGTTTGTATCGTTAATCCCGAGTGATGAGAGCGATCGCCGAGAGGTAACGAGATGCTGCTAACAGAAGGCAGTAAAGATGAGCAGACGGAAGCCGCAAGGTACAACCTGGTGCAGAGTGGCCAGAACAGAACAAAATCCGGGACTGTTGAGATCACACAGGAACAACAACAGATCAAAGGCATCGCTCCGGATTTCAGACTTGTTTATCAGCAAAGGAAGCATTATTCAGAGATTAATTCCCCCCAACTCCACTCTGTGAATTCTCTTCATTAAAAAAGAATTTTAACTGAATTGCACATTTAAAATGGTTAAAATGGCAACTTAATGTTATATATATTTTACTGCAACAAAATTATATATATATAAAATTTTAACATGTGTATATTTATATATATATATATATATACACACAATGTCTGAATAATATAAATATATAAATATTTATATGTAATAAAATATATGTAATTTATATATATATAAATTCATAATAAGGAGCCCTGGAGGTGCAGTGGTTAAAGTGATTGACTGCTCACCGAAAGTTCAGTGGTTCGAATGCTCTACAAGAGAAAGATATGAAAGTCTGCTACTGTAGAGATTTACAGCCTCGGAAACCCTATGGGGTTGGAACCAACTCAGTGGCAGTGGGTTTGGGTATATATGGTATGAAATATCTTAGGTAAATTACTGGCTATTGAATCATTCTTGTTAGAATTATCCATTAAATATATGAACGTCTGTGAGTCAACAGTTTGGATTTAAAATCTTCTTAGAAAATTAGAAATTTACCGTGACTTTTGACATTTTCTCCTCTGGGCTTGTTATTTCCCTTTGTCAAATGTGAGGAATATATTTTACAGTTCTCCCTAACGCTAGCTGTACCTTTAAGACTATAGGGACTATAAGTTAAATATATATATTTTTGTCATTCTAAATAAAATGTGACTTCTATGCTTCTGAAGAAAAGAAAAAGAATTTTAGGTCCCCTCACCAAAATCCCTACCTGAATCAGATCAAGTAGACTACATCTATACTGTATTATAAAATCAAGTACTTTTAGTAGTAAATCTTTAACCTTCTTAGTTTCCTGCCAACTTGTGAGACTATGAGAGAACTAAAACTAGACCCCGTTGGCCCAGGTCATAAAGATGACGACCGCAGAGGTAATACCGTGCCAAGAAGTGTCTCTTCCTGTGAACAGAGGAGTCGCCTGGGGAGCTAGCTGCTGTGTCTGCTTTGTTTAGTGCCTTCAGCACAGGAGGAGGGAAAGGATGTGTTGGGAGGGAAGGCTTCACCACTGGGTCTTTATAATGAGAGGCAAAGTTGTGCCTTCTCAGGTAGATTCCAGTTTTGTGATTAATTTGCTTGGTGACTGGCAGTACCTCTTAATATTGCTGCTCCTGTGTTTGTTGAGAGATTTCACTGGAGAGGTGGTAATAGGATTCCTTGACGGTGAGTTGCCAGGTCTACAGAGACTCTGTCCTTGCCTGGTGCAAATAGTTCACGCACTCAACTGCTAACCAAAAGGTTGGAGGTTCGAGTCCACCCAGAGGTGCCTCAGAAGAAAGGGCTGGTGATCTACTTCTGAAAAATCAGCCACTGAAAACCCTTTGGAGCACAGTTCTACTCTGACACACATCAGGGTGCCATGAGTCGGAATCGACTTGATGGTAGCTGGTCTTAGAGAGACTCAAAGCCAAGCCAAACCCATTGCCGTCAAGTTGATTCCAACCGATAGCCACCCTATAGAACAGAGTGGAACTGCCCCGTAAGGTTTCCAAGGAGCAGCTGCTGGCTTCGAACTACCAACCTTTTGGTTAGCAGCCAAATGCTTCACCACCCAGAACCCCTCTATTCTTTCTCCAAAAAGGGTGGCTATTTTCAAGTCAGAAGCCCAGATAGCGCAGTGATTAAGTGTTTGGCTTCTAACTGAAAAGTCAGCAGTTCAAATCCACCAGCTGCTCCTTGGTAACCCTATGGGGCAGTTCTGTTCTGTCCTATAGAGTTGCTATGAGTCAGAATTGACTCGACAGCAACGGGTTTATTTTCAAGTCCAAGAGCGAGAACGTAGCTAAATGCAGTTGTAACCGTCCCAGGCGCTTCTGTTCACTTAAGGCAAAGGTTTTAGACATAATGGGAGGAGGCGAGGGAACAAGAGCTCTTGTGACAGACACCCAGGGAGGTGGAGAAGGGCAAGCGTCGTGGTGCTTTAGCGTAAACAGTGTCCCAAGTGTGCACTCGCCCTGCTCAGCCCCCTCTCACCCACCCCCCGCACTGCCAGCCAGTGGGAGCCTCTCTGTTGGCAGAAACATCTGCTCACTGTGTCGCCAAGATGCTCGAGTGTCTGATATTTCCTGATGCAGGGTCTGCCCCACTGTCTCCGAACCCCAAAATGCATGGCCAACTGAGGATAACCGTTGGCAGCAAGCTGAGGTGGTTCTGCTCCGATTTGGAATGAATAGGAAGCTGACTTTGCCATCCTTTCTAGCACGAAGAGGCAAAAAGCAGACCTTTCTGTCCTTCAGAAGATTAAAATCCTATTTAAAGGTGTCTTTGCAATAGGCGCTGAGATTAGAGAAGACTTACGTGTGAAATGGCCACAGAATGGGCTCAGAGGTCCACCTTGGCTGAACTGCTTCAATTTCCATGTTTGTTTCACAGGAGACCCTAAGTCTGGGGCTAAACTCCCACTGACTTTTATTGATTGTAGTTGAGGCTTCCCTGTTTACTGTGGCTTGGTATGCAGGAATGTGGATGTGTGTGGATGTGTGCACACTCACATCCCCCACCTGTGTGTGTGTGGGCACACTCACATCCCCCACGTGTGTATGCGTGCATGCTCATTGCCCCATGCACACATCTGTGCATACACGCTGGCACCCCCACACTTGTATTCATGCCCACTCAATGTCTTGGCCTTGTAAGGATGCGGGTACGCCCATGCCTCCATGCGTGTGTATAAACGTGCACACTCATGCACCCCGTGTGCATGCATGAACTCTCAAGCCCCACAGGTGTGCACACTCACACCACCCACATGTGTGACGTTCTGCCTCACCCTCGGGCCGGTGTACAACCTCCTAAAGCAGGAGGCAGCCCGGTATTTACCTTTTACATTCTGAAATGCCCGTTCAAAGGAAAAAGAACAGCTCAAAACGAAACAAGTCCAAGCACTTGTACGTTGTTTTTGGTCTCCTGATCTCAGAGCTGTCCTAAGCTAGGGTTTAAAAATTGCATGTTTCCGTCATTGTTGGAGGAGCCCTGGTGGCACAGTGGTTAAGCGCTTGGCTGCTAACCAAAAGGTTGGCAGTTCAAACCCACCAGACACTCCAGGGGAGAAAGGCCTGGCGATCTGCTCTTGTGAGGATTGCAGCCTAGGAAACCCTATGGGGCAGTTCTGCCCTGTCCTAAAGGGTCCCTGTGAGTTGGAACCAACACCGTGGCGCAACAGTCCCTGTTTGTCCAAGGGGGGCGAGAAGACGTAATTGTGAATGCAGTAAATTCCTGTGCTTTTTTTTTTTCCCCTGGGTACTTGCTACTGTGAAAATGATGTCACTGATGGATATGTGGGGTGAGTTCCACACTGAATGATCTCACCCTTAGATGCGTCTGAACTTATGTCTTCTCACACTACATCAGATAACGCCTGGGACAGGAAAGCCAGAAGCAACTGCTTTAAAAAAGCTCCTGCTACCTTGGCAACTTGAGTTGGATAAACCCAACAGATAAATACAAAGCTGTTCCTTGTCCTAATGCACTTCTGCTGAATTCCAGCTGGGAACCTTATGGTTTCATGAGAGAATCAAAAAGAGAAGTGTTGATCCCCAGCCAGAGTGCTTTTCATGCTTCAGCTGGTGGACGTGCATATATCACATGTAAATCAGGGTCAGACAGGGAGGCGATCAGTATGTAACTAAAGAGAAATTATGCAAAATTAGATGGATCTGGTATATGTTTGGGGTTTTTGTCTCTTAACTGTGTAGGTCTTTAATAAAAATACACACGAGAGAGACACAGTTTGTAACCGTTAGATCTTATGTGCGTTGGTTGTAAGTTAATAGCCTTCCAAGTGATTTTTATGGGTCATTCTGTCTAGTGGCAAGTTAGAATATAAAGCCATCTCCCAGTTTCCCAAAGTAATGTCTGCTTTCTCGCTTTCTAATAATTACTTCAGGTCTGAGAGGACAGGCTCGTCACAGTGAATACAAATTAGAGCCAGCTTCAGGGCACTGCCGAATGTGGATTGTTTGGGTCAGAGTTACCCAGTTTGGGTGGAGTAACAGGATGGGTTATGGTGGATATGTGCCTGGATGCGTGCTGTGTAGGCATACTCAGAACATCAGCCTGACTTCTAAGACAGTCTTCCTAAGACTCTCTGTTGTCTAATAGCTGAGCTCTTGTTAAATAAAAACATGGAAATGTTTGGAGTTATTTTTTCTCCCATCCTCAACCTCTTAAGTGACACAGATAGTAAATGCTTTTTACTATTTATTCAATCAGATATACGAGACCAAAGGGGCAGCTCCTGTCCAAAAGCAGAATGAGAAGGCAAGAAGGGACAGGAACAGAATGAACGGACACAGGGAACCCGGAGTGGAAAGGGAAGTGTGCTGTCACCTTGTGGGGTTGCAACCAATGTCACAAAGCAATATGTCTATAAATTTTTGAATGAGAAGTTAGCTTGAGCTGCAAACTTTCACCTAAAGCACTATAAATATACATGTGTGTATATATATAGAGACAGTTGCCATCTTGGGACTGTTTCACATGAGAGCTCATTTGCTTGAAGGCCTCCAGAGACAGCGAAAGTCATATCACCCACCATATCTGTGACTGACTTCACACCATAGGAGTAAAATGGCGTATATAACCCTGCAGTTCAGATACGGAGGACAGTGGGGTTTTGGTCATTCCTGTTTGATCACGTCACTTGGTGAGGATTTATATTGTTTGTATTACCTGTGATCCCCTATCATTTTCGGAGTACACTTATGTGGAGCAGAGTATTTGTGGGCTGTGCTTTCCAGGGCAGTGCCTGGGGGACTACCAACGCCCGGCCACTAACTGAAAGGTTGGCGGTCTATATCAGTTTAGAGGCACCTCGGAAGAACGGCCTGATGATCTACTTCCAAAAGATCAGAGTCGTTTAAAACCCCATGGATTGCAGTTCTGCTCCAAAACACATGGGGTCGCCGGGAGTCGGAGTCAACTGCACGGCAGCTGGTGTGGTTTTTTTCTCATCCATCTAACCAGGCAGAAGTTAATTTAGAAAGTGTGTGTGTATGTGTGTTATCTAAAAGGCTGTTGTCACCCCAAGTCATCCTTGCTCCTTGTGTGTCTCTGCACCAGAACCAAATGCCCTTGGATCATGGTCAGCTAGGTGGAAGAATGAGGGCCGCCCTTTGCCATCTCTGAGGACACCAGGATGAGCAGCTGCTCCTCTGTCTCCCCACACCCACTGCTGCCCACTGGGAATGGGGGCGGGGGAAAGAGGTTGCCTGATGATGATAGAAAGACCCTGGGTTCCTTTGCGTGTGACCCCAGCTCTGTGTGTCCCCCAGCCTTTCCTCACGTCCTCCGAGGACCTCATGGCAGACCTGGGGCAGCTGATCACACACGCCTGCTTTGTTCCCTTGTGTGCGTTTCCTCAAGGCTCCCCTTGTACCCTTCCTTGTGGCGTCTGCAGATGTCTCCCAGGGGAAGTGTGAGAAGTGGGCCAGCCTGGGCCTCACCCCTGAGAGGGCACTTCAGCCAGGCACACCCACGATGGAGAAGAATATTGCTTTTTTATTCCAAGCAAACAGCCCTTTGGACATTTTAAATCATTCATCTTAAATATTTTTAAAATTGAATAATTGCTAGGCAAATGAATAGATAATAATAGAGAGCATAAGCGAAGGCTTGGCTGTTAATAATGACGATAACGATTATAACAGGTAGCCTTTATTGGGTGTTTATTATGTGCCAATCACGGTGATAAAATATTTCTATGCATCAGCTCATGAAGAGCTCATGACAGTTATAAGGCATACTCACTGTTATTATCCCCATTCTACAGAAAAGGAGATTGGGTTTAGAGCGGATGATTACCTTACCAGCTAGAAGGTGGAGGAGCTGGAGGAGCAGCAATAGGTAATTGTGAAGTATCTGTGGGAATATCAAGGGCAAAGTCCTAGAATGAGGATAAACATGAGGTTCCACATGGTGACATGCAGTAAATTCCATTCCTAGAAAGTTCCTGAAATATGAATAGTCACTGCCTTTGAGTTGATGCCAACTCATAGCAACCTTATGGGACAGAGCAGAACTGCCCCACAGGGTTTCCAAGGCCGTAATCTTTGTGGAAGCAGACTGCCCCATTTTTCTCCCATGGAGCAGCTAGTGGGTTGGAACTGCCAACCTTTTATTTAGCAACTGGGTGCTTAACCACTGTGCAGCCAGGGCTCCTTGAAATATGAAGACATTGTCCAACTCCCAGATGGTGACTGATGTCCACATCAAGCGAGTGCTCTATATCAAAGGAACAGATAGAAATTTGTTACCTCATTTGCACAAAGTTGTAACATAAAAGCCTACAGTTATTTGTATTCCAAGTATTGCATGGTCAAACTGTCCAAATCTCAGGAATGATGCTTCTTTTCACTTGATATATGCTGTACGGGGTCTCCCAGGGAATTTCTACACTTCCTAGTTCATTCCCAAGGCAAGGCATTTCTGAAAGCTACGATGCTCCACTGAGGATGAGGGTGCATAAGAAAAGAAGTACCACTTGGTTGGTATGGCCAAATGAAATATTCCATTTCTGCAAAAATACAAGAACTTTTCACAAGGAACCAGTGGTTTATAGTTTAGAGGAAAAACATATCACGGGGGAGTAATGTTGTTGTTGTTCGGTGCCATCCAGTTGGTTCCAACTCCTAGCGACCCCATGCGCAAGAGAACAGAACCCTGCCAGGTCCTGCGCCATCCTCGCAATCATTCATGTGGTTGAGCCTGTTGTTGCAGCCACTGTGTCAGTCCGTCTCGTCAAGGGTCTGCCTCTATTTTGCTGACCCTCTACTTCACCAGGCATGATGTCCTTCTCTGGGGACTGGTCCCTCTGATGACACGTCCAAAGTACATGAGACTAAGTCTCACCATCCTCGCTTCTAAGTAGCATTCTGACTGTACTTCCTCCAAGACAGACTTGGAGGCAGTCCATGATATATTCAGTATTCTCCAACACCGTAATTCAGAGGCATCAACTCTTCTTCGGTCTTCCTTGTTCATTGTCCAGGTTTTGCATGCAGGTGATTGAAAATACCATGGCTTGGGTCAGGTGCACCTTAGTCCTCAAAGTGACATCTTTGCTTTTTAACACTTTAAAGAGGTCTTTTGCAGCAGATTTGCCCAATATAATGTGTCGTTTGATTTCTTGACTGATGCGTCCATGGATGTTGATTGTGAATCCAAGCAAGTATAAGTGAAATCCTTGACAACTTCAGTCTTTTCTCCGTTTATCATGATGTTGCTTGTTGGTCCAGTTGTGAGGATTTTTGTTTTCTTTCTGTTGAGGTGTAATCCATACTGAAGGCTGTGGTCTTTGATCTCCATCAGTAAGTGCGTCAAGTCCTCTTCGCTTTCTGAAAGCAAGGTCATGTCATCTCCATATCAGAAGTTATTAATGAGTCTCCCTCTAATCCTGATGCTGTGTTCTTCTTCATATAGCAATAGCTACTTTTATAATGAGAATAACTTGAGAAATTGTATCTTCTAGACATAAACAGTTCACCAGGAAGAATTATTCACTATTTCTTTTGCGGGAACATTTTAAACACCTATTATGTGCCAGATATTTTTTGAAGCCCTGGAACAGCTGTCCCTTCTCAACTTCTTGCTGCACAAGAGTGATTTGACACCCACTCCCATTAATCACTCCAGCTCACTACTGCTTACCTTCATTCATTCATTCATTCACTCACATAGTTTTTAAGCCCAAGAGCTCTAATGTTAAAGGTGGAATGATATGGAGAGCTTCTGAGAGCTGACTTTTGAAGCAAGCCTTAAAGCATGAATCAGATGGTAGCAAGTGGAAAAATGGAGAGCGATTCCAAACATAAGCATCCCATGTTGCTTAGCTTTGTCTCTTTTTGGTAACAAGCCAAAACTTGAAAGTTCCTAACCAGTTGCTACCAATCCTTGCTTTGTGCTAACCCTGCCCTTCTGTAATAGTCTGCAAATTGTCAAACGGTATATACTTTTGAAAATATGATTTTACCGGAATTGATCATTATTGCTGATGTGCTATTCAGTAATGCACAGCATTTGACTGTGTGGTTCTGCTGGACTTGGTCTTTCACTTACAGAAATTCCAGGTTCGTCCTCAGTGTGCAGAATACTGTTATATGGAATGGCCATACGCTTTAAGTGTGAGATGTTGAAAATCAGCGATTGGCCTTCTTAAGGACAGATCACGGATTTCTTATTCAAGGCTAAATGGCATCAGTTGTGTAGTAGCTAGATATAGTCTTCATAAGCTGGAAAAAAACAGGCTAAAAACAAAAAACAAAACAAACCCGTTGACGTGGAGTCAGTTCCGAGCCATGACAATCCCACGTGTCACAGAGTAGGACTGCCTCATGGGGTTTTCATGGTTGTCATCTTATGGATGCAGATCCCAGACCTTCTTCCGTGGTGCCCTTGGGTGGGTTCAAACCACTGATGTTTCATTTAGTAGATGAACACAAACCATTTGGGTCACCCAGGGACCTTGGAAAACAGGCTAAGCATTAAAAAAAAAAAAAAAAAATTGTAACTCCTTGCATCTATTTGTTGAAATAGACATATAATAAAATGCTTTCTTACTCTAATTTCCATTGGGAGATACGGCTCTGATATCATTATTGGTTTTTCACTTTGCCTTTGTGCAGAAAATCTTCGAAAAATCCTAGAAATTTGTGTATGAACCAAACCAGAGATAAAACCCAAACCCATTGCCATCGAGTCAATTCCAACTCATAGCGACCCTATAGGACAGAGTAGAACTGCCCCCTAAGGTTTCCAAGGAGCAGCTGGTGGATTTGAACTGCCGACCTTTTGGTTAGCAGCCATAGCTCTTAACCACTGCACCACTAGGGCTCCAAACAGAAATAGAACCATTGATATTACTAACAAGTCAATCAAGATGAGATCAACCTTTTCCTTTTAACAGGAAGCCTTATTTTTAGTATCTTTTAGAGAATTAACTATTGGGGATTTGTGAAAGGAACACTGAATGTTTATTTTAGGGAAAGTTGGCAGAATAAAACATTAGCCCCAGGCTTTATCGAATCATGTATTTATTTATTCACTCATGCATTCATTTGTTCATTTAAAAGTGACTCATTAAAAGCCTATAAAATGCAAGGTGCTAAGCCACATCCCACTGGGTTTACAATGATAAATTAAACAGGGTTTCTGATTTCCAGAAACTAAAGGTCTAGGAGAGGAATTCAGACCTGTACACACAGAGCTGTAATACATGGAGGGGGAGATAGGACTGCGAAGGGAGAACAGTGAAAAAGGGATGGGATTCAGAAACAGCACTGGTAGTCTGTGTGGTGAAATGATTCTGAAGTGCAGAGTAGACAGGCAGGGTAAGCTGGAGGGACATCTCTGTGTTAAGTAGAAGTTTATTACTAAAACCAAAAAATAAAAAAAAAAACCAAACCCGTTGCTGTCAAGTATATTCTGACTCATGGGACCCTATAGGACAGCGTAGAACTGCCCCATAAGGTTTCCAAGGAGTGGCTGGTGGATTCGAACTGCTGACCTTTTGGTTAGCAGCCGAGCTCTTAACCACTTCACCAAAAGAAACAATAATTAGCTGATATTTATTAAGTACTTTATATGTGACAGGCATTATAGTGAGTGTTTTTCATGCATTGTCTCATGAAAGCCCAACACCACTGTAAGGTAGGTGTTACATGATAGTGATTTCTTCATTACCCGCTCCGTGTTATAGCATGAAAGACCACGTGGATAGAGGTACAAAGGAAAATTGATGTGCCGTGCAATACTCATTACTAGGCCGGTAAAATCTCTCTTATTTGTATGTCTTAGAAGGAAGTCATTTGTGCTGATTCAATCTAAATTATGGGATCCTTCTAAGAAAATAAATTGTATTACTTCAGGTACTCACAGTCGTACAAATTATTGAATACAAAGTTTTTTTCAATTCATAAACACTACAGAAACTAGATAATGACCATTTGTTATTGACATACTGAATACAAAGTGGATGATGGAAAAAAAAAGGCCTGAAAAACTTTCTTGTGAAGAAATTAAACATTTTTCTTATAATCCTGTTTATATTATTGACTTCTGTACTGGCCCTGTTTCCCCATCTTGTGTGTAATTCTTTCCATGTATTTTGAAGGGGAGAAAAAAGATAAAACCTTTCTCCTACTTTTTCCGGCCTTGAGTTAATTCTTGCTTCCGGCAGAGATGTTGGGGAGAAGAGGGACTTCCAGGAACTCCATTTGGTTCTACAGTTGGAGAAGAAAAGATCTAGGTGACAGTATAACAGATACAGTTAGAGCATTTGTTTTTGTTATAATTGAGATTTTACCCATTAATAAAATGGTACTTACTATACCTTGTCTTTACCAAGCAGGTTAAAGGGTAGATTAATGGAACCATATACGGCATCTTGGTTCTTTCCCAAGTCTGGAGTAGTGGGAGTCAGAACCCAGGCAACTCAAACGGATATCTGTACATCATTGTTCATAGCAACACTGTTCCCAATAGCCAGAAGGTGGAAATAATCCAAGTGTCCATCAGCAGATGAATGGATAAACAAAATGTAGTATATACAGACAGTGGGGTAATATTCAGCCTTCAAAAAGAATGAAGCCCTGATACAGGCTATGACATGGTGAACCTTGAAAACATTATGCTGAATGAAATGAGCCAAACACAGAGGAACAAATATTATAGGATCCCACTGACATGAAATATCCAGAGTAAGCAAATTTGTAGCGACAAAGTACACGAGCGGTTCCCACAGGCTGGGAGGAGGGACGAGTGGGGAGTAACCGGTTAATGGGGACAGAGTTTCTGTTTGGGATGATGAAAATGTTTTGGAAATAGATAGTAATTAATGCCCCAAAACGCGACACTTAAAAATGGTCTAAATGGCAGAATTTCTGTTACGTGTATATATATTTTGTTGTTGTTAGCTGCCATCAGGTAGGCCCCCAACTCCTGACAATTCCGTGTGTTAGAGAGTAGGGTTTTCTTAGCTGTAACCCTGCTCCATATGGTTTTCTTGGCTGTAATCTTTACAGAAGCAGATCACCAGGCCTTTCTCCTGTGGCACCACTGTGTAGGTTCAAACCACCAACTGTTTGGTTGTTAGCTGAGTACAGACTGTTTGTACCACCCACGGACCTTATATATATTTTACCACAATTTAGAAAAGGAAAAAAAAAAAAGAACCAGAAAAGACTCCCTCGTGGGATCCTTCCTCTGCTCCTTCAGCTCTTGCTTCCTCTGGGGCTCTATTTCCCACCTACCTAGGATAAACTAGGACTTCGATGTTGGAGTAATTCCTCGGGACCCTCCAATTTTACAGTAAAAATGTTAGTAGGGAAGAGATAACAATATGCTTGAATTGTTACTCTGCTTAGTAAACGTAGTATTTATGAGCATAGTGAAAGGTGAATGTTAAACCCTAGTATAAATCAGTATATTCCAAATTAGTGGAGCACAAATCAGTGGGGTCTTAGACATATCCGTATCTAATGTGTTTCAAAGCAATTTCCAAAATTTTAATTCAATTTTTACTCAAGATAATTGCTTTACCAGAAGTTATGTTTTATGGCGGTATCTTTTCAAAGACATAAAAGAAAATTGAATTACTTATATTAGAATTGTACATGCGTATACTAACTGTGGTTCAGGGCTTAATATGAATTAATTGGTCATCCTTTTTATTTTACTAATACATCATATTTTAAAATTATTATTTCTTTTGGAAACCAAGACACAAAGTAATTTGCCAGAGAACACGGTATCCTATCTAGGAAAATGGGTGTCTTAGTCATCTAGTGCTGTTATAACAGAAATGCCATAAGACAATGGCTTGAACAAAGAAAAATTTATTCTCTGACAGTCGAGGAGGCTGCAGGTCCCGATTCAGGGTACCAGCTCCAGGGGAAGGCTTTCTCTCTATTGGCTTTAGAGGAAAATCCTTGTCATCATTCTTCCCCGGCTGAGGAGCTTCTCAGTGCAGGGACCCCGGGTCCAAAGGACACGCTGTTCTCCTGGCTCCTGTTTCTTGGTGGTATGAGGTCTCCCTGTGTCTCTCTGTTCACTTCCCTCTTTTATATCTCAAAAGAGATTGACTTAAGACACAACCTAATCTTGTAGATCCAGCCCTGCCTCATTAACTTAACTGCTGCTAATCCCACCTGATTAACATCATAGAGGGAGAATTTACAACATACAGGAAATGCACATCAGATGACAGAATGGTGGCCAATCACGCAATACTGGGAATCATGGCCTAGCCAAGTTGACAGATATTTTGGGGGACACCACTCAATCCATGACAATGGGTACATCAGAAAGTTGTTATAAAAGTTAAATGAGGTAATATGTGAGCCTGAGATGTAGTATACACTCAACCAGTTATAGCCAACATTATTCTAGAATCCAGATAGCCATACTTCCAGCCCATTGTGCAGAACACAGCTTCACAGGCCCTTAAATTGTACAATCTCGTTAAGTTTAAGGAGGAGGGAAAATAGACTTAATTTAAAATATTCCACTCTGCCGATATATTTAGTAAAAGGTAGGAGAGAAACTGTCTTCTTTCTCAAATGCTTCCAACTATTATTTTCTGTAAACTGGTATCAGCTTAAGAAAGTGTTAACTGTTCTTGGCTGGATAACCAAATGCAAGGTAGCTCAAACAAAGAGGCCTACGTGAAGAAGATCTACAAGGTTCAGCTCTTTTTTTAAGTCTATTTATGGTTCATGAGCTGATGAAGCAGCAAGTACAAGTTTCAGCTACTAGCAACTAGTTTGCATAAGTCTAGACATTGGCTTATCTTCTGTCTCACATTCATTTGGGCTGTGGGCGTCATACTCTGGGGTTTAGTGCTTCATTATGCAGAAGCTGTTTTATCTTTGGCTTCTCAATAATAGCTGAGAGTGAATTCTGAGTGGAGAGAGAGTGAAGACCCGGCCTTAGTAACCACAGGGATCCTCCCAGAATGGGTTGGATTAGTTTTAACAGAGACCAGTAAGCATGATGACCTTGCCTTCTGATAGATGAGTTGGTTACATGCTGTGTATCGCAGCCTCATACAGCATACAGTACACTGAGGAATTAACCAGATCCCTGAGCAGGGAAAGGTGGGGCAGGGCAGAATCCATTTCTGTACCAAGTGTCTCACCTAAGTGATAGCTGGGTGTGAGATTGTCTCTTCTCTAGAAATCTGCGGGCTAATCTGAACGCCTCTAAGTATGCATTCACTGGCTGGTCACATTTTAGTTAGCTCCATACGCTACAGAAAGCAGCTCACTTTTCCCCACAAAATTTAAGCATCTCTTCTGTAAACAATAAATATTTCATTTCCAAAATTCCAAGTGGAGCAGTGTTTGATTTTCCTGACTTTCTGGGTTTTTTTTTTTTTTAAGTTTTTTTCACAATACTATATGTAAATTTCAGACTTGATTCAGATTTCACCAGTTTTGATATTAATGTTCTCTTTCAACCAAGATCCAATCTAGAGCCCACACTGCACGTTTCTTTAGACGCCACTGGTCTGTGACAGTTTCTTACGCTTTCCTTGTTTTTCTTAACCTTGACGGTTTTTTATTAGAAAACTTTTTTTATTGTGGTAAATACAAACGTAACATATTCTTTGCCATTTTGACATTCTTCCCGTGTACAATTTATCAACATTAGCGTATCACATTATTCACTGTTTCACTTTTAGAAATCTTTATAGGAATGTGCAGTAACTCTTGTTTGTCCCAATAATCTCCTCTTTATATCTGGTCACCTGAGCATGACCCTTCCAAAGGGAATTTTGGTTCAGGCTCAGTGGCAGGTAGCCGTCAGCATGATGTCAGGTGGGCAGCTCAGTGGCTGGTGGCCATCAGCGTGATGTCAGGTGGGCAGCTCAGTGGCAGGTGGCCGTCAGCGTGATGTCAGGTGGGCAGGTCAGTGGCAGGTGGCCGTCAGCGTGATGTCAGGTGGGCAGCTCAGTGGCAGGTGGCCGTCAGCGTGATGTCAGGTGGGCAGGTCAGTGGCTGGTGGCCGTCAGCGTGATGTCAGCTGGGCAGCTCAGTGGCTGGTGGCCGTCAGCATGATGTCAGGTGGGCAGCTCAGTGGCTGGTGGCCGTCAGCATGATGTCAGGTGGGCAGTTCAGTGGCTGATGGCCGTCAGCATGATGTCAGCTGGGCAGTGTGTGAGAGAAGCAGCCCAGGCCCCCATTACACACACAGCCTTTCTCACCAGACATCACAGTGTCATAACAGATGGATCAAAAAACGGTGATGACGAGGCTCTGCTTTAATCAGACCGAGACCGCAGATTTAGTCCCAGCATGGGCTTGTCAGTTTTGCTTTCTTTCGTTCATTCGTTTTCTCACCACTGATTCATTTACCAGTTCATCGAACACTTGTTGTCTGCTGTATCGCTGTTAGATAAGCTTCTATTTACCTGATATCCACATTACAGACATGAGCCTCCAGTGTGTCAGGCCAGGAGCAGGTGGATGGAATAGCCCAGGTCTGTAGAGAAAAAGATGAATCAGACCCTTATCTTCTACAAAGTGAACAAGCGATATTGGGAAGCTAAATGCCAGTTTTTCCTTTGGAAGGCAGCATGGTGAACGGAACAGACATGGAGATAAGAAGCAGACAGGCCTGGGCTCGACGCGTTCATTTAAAATGTACGAGCTGGGTCATTTTACGAGTCCTGGGTGACGCAAACTACTAGCCAAAAGGTTGGCTGTTCGATCTCACCCAGAGGCACCTTGGGAGAAAGGTCTGGCGGTCTGCTTGGGAAAACTCACAGCCTTAAAAACACCATGGAGTGCAGTTCTACCTCTGAAACACGTGGGGTCACCATGAGTCATAATCTACTCGACGGCAACTGATTTCGTTTTAATTTCGGTCATTTTGAGGACGTTCTTTCGATCTTGAGTTTCTTAGGTCCTTAAATGGGGGTGGTCGTTTCTAATTTGTAGAACTGTGTGAGGATTAAATACAAAACACACAGCATCCTGCTTGGCCCATTTAGACAAAGTCTTCAACAAGTGCCATTCCCCTTCCCCTTCCTTCATTTCTAGGATGGCTTAGGTAGGGTCGTTGTTGTGGTTCCTAGGTGCCACCGAGTCACTTCCAACTCATAGCAACTCTGCGTACAACAGAACGAAACACTGTCCTGTCCTGCGCCATTCTTAGAGTTGTTCATATGTTTGAGCCCATTGTTGCAACCACTGTGTCAATCCATCTTATCAAGGATCTCCCTTTTTCTCACTGACCCTCTGCTTTACCAAGCATGATGTCCTTTTCCAGCAACTGGTCCCTCCTAATAACTTGTCCAAAGTACATAAGATGAAGTCTCGCCATCCTCCCTTCTAAAGAGCACTCCGGCTGTACTTCTTCCAAGACCAACTTGTTTGCTCCTCTGGCAGTCCATGGGATATTCAATATTCTTTGCTAGCACCATAATTAAAAGGCATCAAATCTTCGGTCTTCCTTATTCAAGGAATAAGGAAGGGTTGACTCTTTTCCTCTTATGAATAGACAGAAACTTCATCACCCTCATAGTAGAGACCTGCAGGGTGTTTCCTGCACAGGCAGTCCCCATGGGGCAGCACTTTGACGCCAGAATGTCTGGTTCAGAGCCTCCAGCAGCTGAGCTGCAGATACCCGGTGTTCCACCATCACCTCAGAGATTAGCTGTCCCGCAGGGACCAGGGTTCACCCACTCTGATGATGCCCGCGGCTCCCAAGAGAGACAACAGCCCCACAGCATGGCCAAGAGAGGAGCAAACTCTCCCCACAGCATCCGCCCTGGAGCCCATGCCATTGTTGCATTGCCAAACTCATGACCTTTGGGGAATTTGGAAATGTACAACTGTGTGGGGGGAAAAAGACAAGGAAACTCAAGATTAAGCTTTATAAGTAAAGGGCTTCTATTTTAATGGTGTTGAATTGGGTTTGGATTCTGCACTGCCTTCACATTTCTTAGGGTGTGGGTGAGGGAATCCTAGGAGATTCAGTTAGTTCCTTAGGAGGTGCTGAAGTTTGTGCATGGAGGCCCCTTTTCTCCCGTCGTCCCTTGAGGTGGGAGAGCCTGGAGATTAAATTTCTGAAAGACTGAGATTGTTGCCGTGGGTGAAATTGTCTGGGTATTTGGATTTGGTTTAGTTACTTGCAGTTTTATTTTGTTGCTTTGTTTTTGGAAAGGGAAAGTTAAAGTTGCATAAATCACATAGTTCAGTGGGCAGAGATGATGGTGCCCGGCCTACTTAGAGTGCTGGAATGGGCTTCTAAGGTGAGGAAGAAAGGGTTGAGGTATAATAGTAAACCCCTAGAAGACAGGGAAGCCAAGGAGGTACCTAAGACAGTGTATTCACCTTACTAGTCTCTCACGGTTAAGACCGGACTGACTTCAAAGTACATGTCTTACTTTTGAGCTTTTGGGTGTCAGCTCTGGGCTGGCTACCTAGGAACACGCACAGCAGAAGGGAAACTTTTTGGAAAGTTTTCTGATATTGGCAGAGTTTGCATTCTACCGTGGAAGAATCCACGGTGGCCTTCGCTCAGTCAGATGATTAAAATCTCAGAATCCACGCACCAGGTCAAACGGCGTTGTTGCTGCCTTGTTTACCAAATTTATATTCTATTTCATGCATTTGCTCGTGTATCAAGTAATATTTGTTGAGTGCCTCTTCAGAGCAAGATACTGAGAGATGGAGGAGTGAATTAAAGAATACAGTTTAACCTCAAGAAGCTGACAGTCTAGTGAGGAAGATGCTAGTTGCTGTCAATTCTGACTCCTGGTGACCCCACGTGTGTCAGAGTAGAACTGCATTCCATAGGGTTGTCAACGGCTGATTTTTTGGAAATAGATCACCAGGTCTTTCTTCCAAGGTGCCTCTGGATAGACCGGAACCTCCAACCTTTTTGTTAGCAGCCAGGTGCATTACACATTTGCATTACTCAGGGACTCCAAGACATATAGATGACCAACTTAAACACAATCGAGAAATTTTAAGTGTTGTATCTTACGCATCAGGTGATACTGGGTGGAGAATTTACTTCCCTCTGAGGGAGTCAGGGAAAGGCGTGAATGAAACCTATCCGAGCAGGACTTTGAACGGCTGGAATTCAGATCCCTTCCTTTTACCCAGTGAGCCAGCAATGTCTACGCTACAGGTGATGTTTATTTCTCTCCCCAGTCACTTATCAGCAGGAGTTCCATCATCCTTGACCCTCATCTGTTACCTCCGTCTCTACTCTCATCCCCTCCCATTCTTCCCCCTCCCTAATTTCTTAAACCTGATGCAGCCAGCAAGATTTTTTTTTTTTTTTTCTTTTTAACTTCAAGAAGATGACTACCAGAATCTGAGTGAGGCCTCATAGATTCCTGCTCGTCTTCACAGAAAATACCAGGTCAACATCATGACAGTTGGATGTGAACTTTCGCCTGGATTCAGCAATAATCTCATTATCAGGAGCTTTCACTGACCACCATCTATAAATAAGGCCTGAAATTCCCATTTTTGCATATTTATTGATTTACTACAAATTTATCATTGGTTTAACTCGATACCAACATTAAAGTATTGAAGTAATGTGGTAATGATAATATTAATAGCGATAGCCATACCTAGAGGCAGTGAGACCTGAAATTTAGTTATATGTTATTGTTATTATTGATTATGCATAACAAGGCATTTTCTTCAAGAGCACAAGCTATTCCTAGTATCAACAAGCATCCTTTAGGCTTATTTTCTACGTATTTTACATCTTTAGTACTGGCCATTATGAATCATATGGTCTACTATGCCGGGAATGACAACTTGAGGAGGAATGGCGTTGCATTCATCGTCACAAAGAACATTTCAAGATCTATCCTGAAGTACAACCCTGTCAGTGATAGGAGAATATCCACACGCCTGCAAGGAAGACCAGTTAATACAACCATTATTCAAATTTACACACCAACCACTAAGGTCAAAGATGAAGCAATTGAAGATTTTTACCAGCTTCTGCAGTCTGAAATGGATCAAACATGCAATCAAGATCCATTGATCATTACTGGTGATTGGAATGCAAAAGTTGGAAACAAAGAAGAAGGATCGGGAGCTGGAAAATATGGCCTTGGTGATACAAACGAGGCCGGAGAGCACATGATGGAATTTTGCAAGACGAGCGACTTCTTCATTGCAAATACCTGTTTTCACCAACATAAAAGGTGACTATACACGTGGACCTCACCAGGTGGAATACACAGGAATCAAATCGACTACATCTGTGTAAAGAGATGATGGAAAAGCTCAATATCATCAGTCAGAACAAGGCCAGGGGCCGACTGTGGAACAGACCATCAGTTGCTCTTATGGAAGTTCAAGTTGAAACTGAAGAAAATTAGAACAAGTCTGCAAGAGCCAGAGTACAACCTTGAGTATATTCCACCTGAATTTAGAGATCATCTCAAGAATAGATTTGACGCGTTGAACACCATACAAGTTGAGGAATGACATCAAGGGCATCATACATGAAGAAAGCAAGAGGTCATTAAAAAGACAGGAAAGAAAGAAAAAACCAAAATGGATGTCAGAAGAGACTCTGAAACTTGCCCTTGAATGTCGAGTAGGTAAAGCAAAAGGAAGAAATGATGAAATAAAAGAACTGAACAGAAGATTTCAAAGGGCAGCTCGAGAAGACAAAGTAAAGTATTGTAATGACATGTGCAAAGACCTGGAGATAGAAAACCAAAAGGGAGGAACATGCTTAGCATTCCTCAAGCTGAAAGAACTGAAGAGAAAATTCAAGCCTTGAGTTGGAATAGTGAAGGATTCTATGGGGAAAATATTAAACGATGCAGGAAGCATCAAAAGAAGGTGGAAGGAATATACAGAGTCATTGTACCAAAAAGAATTGGTCGACATTCAACCATTTCAGGAGGTAGCATATGATCAGGAACCAGTGGTACTGAAAGAAGAAGTCCAAATTTCACTGAAAGCACTGGTGAAAAACAAGGCTGTAGGAATTGACAGATACCAACTGAAATGTTTCAACAGATGGATGCAGCACTGGAAGTGCTTACTTGTCTATGCTAAGAAATTTGGAAGACAGCTACCTGGCCAACCAACTGGAAGAGATCCATATTTATGCCTATTCCCAAGAAAGGCAATCCAACCGAATGTGGAAATTATTGAACAATATCATTAATATCACACACAAGTAAAATTTTGTTGAAGATCATTCAAAAGTGACTGCAACAATATATCGACAAGGAACTGCCAGAAATTCAGGCCGGATTCAGAAGAGAATGTGGAACCAGGGATATCGTTGCAGATGTCAGATGGATCCTGGCTGAAAGCAGACAATACCAGAAAGATGTTTACCTGTGTTTTATTCACTACGCAAAGCCACTTGACTGTATGGATCATAACAAATTATGGATAACATTGCGAAGAATAGGAATTCCAGAACATTTAATTGTGCTCATGAGGAACCTGTACATAGATCAAGAGGCAGTTGTTCAAACAGAACAAGGGGATACTGTGTGGTTTAAAGTCAGGAAAGGGGTGTGTCAGGCTTGTATCCTTTCACCACACCTATTCAGTCAATATGCTGAGCCAATAATCCAAGAATCGGGACTGTCTGAAGAAGAACGGAGCATCAGGATTGGAGGGAGACTCTAACAACCTGAGATATGCAGATGACACAACCTTGCTTGCTGAGAGTGAAGAGGACTTGAAGCACTTACTGATGAAGATCAAAGACCACAGCCTTCAGTATGGACTACACCTCACCATAAAGAAAACGAAAATCCCCACAACTGGACCAGTAAGCATCATCTTGATAAACGGAGAAAAGATTGAAGTTGTCAAGGATTTCATTTTACTTGGATCCACAGTCAACACACATGGAAGCAGCAGTCAAGAAATCAAAAGGCGCATTGCATTGGGCAAACCTCCTGCAAAAGACCTCTTTAAAGTATTGAAAAGCAAAGACATCACCTTGAAGACTAAGGTGCGCCTGACCCAAGCCATGGAATTTTCATTCACATCATATGTGTGCGAAGGCTGGGCAGTGAATAAGGAAGACCGAAGAATAACTGATGCCTTTAAACTGTGATGTTGGTGAAGAATACCAAATATACCATAAACTGTCCAAAGAACAAACAAATCTGTCTTGGAATGCTCTGTAGAAGCAAGAACGGCGAGATTCTGTCTCACATACTTTGGACGTGTTGTCAGGAGGGGTCAGTCCCTGGAGAAGGACGTCATGCTTGGTAAAGTACAGGGGTCAGTGAAAAAGAGGAAGACCCTCAGCAAGACGGATTGACACAGTGGCTGCAACAACAGGCTCAAGCATAACAACAATTGCGAGCATGGCGCAGGACCGGGCACTGTTCTGTTCTATAGTGCGTGGGGTCACTATAAGTCGGAATCGACTTGATGGCACTTACAAACAGCACTCTCAGTCAAAGGAAGCACTGCTACACTGGTTGTTGTTGTGTGCTGTGGGGTCAATTTGTACTCATAGCGATCCTATAGGACAGAGGAGAACTGCCCCATAAGGTTTCGGAGGCTGTAATCTTTCCAGAAGCAGATTACCACGTCTTTCTCTTGCAGAGCAGCTGGTGGGTTCAAACTCCTGACCTTTCTGTTAGCAGCTGAATGTTGAACCAGTATGCCACCAGGGCTCGTTACTACACTGATGTAAAAAAACCATTGCCCTTGAGTCGTTTCCGACTCGTAGCGAACCTATAGGACAGAGGAGAACTGCCCTCGTAGGGTTTGCAACCAAGGAGCAGCTGGTAGATTCAAACTGCCGACCTTTTGGTTAGCAGCTGAGCACTTAACCACTGCACCACCAGGGCTCCTTGCTACACTAATAGAAGACTGAATTCACCTTGTTCCATAGAAGTTGCATATGACCTGATTATCTGTGATTCTAATAGACTTGTAGTTCATTAGAGATTCACAATTTAGAAGAAACTCATGGTGAATGCTTTGGAAAATAAAGAATAATTTAGTAAAGCAATTGGTTGTATGTGTATATATTTGAATTTTTTGCATGGTAACATTGCTTAAAGCAGGGAATGATCTGTTAGAAAGCAGCTTTATACAGGTTTAGACAAATCACTGATTGAATCATGATCTCCAAAATATTGCTATATCAGAAAAAGCCTGCCATAGCCCATGAGGTGAGGATTAGTCAGAAATCCCAACTCAAGCCTTGCAGAGGAATGCCCTCCCTGCTCCTCTCCAAGGTAAATCCTCATTATTCTTCCAAGGTCATTTCAGGTTCTCCTTCCTCCTAAAGGCCTTTTGACACTTGGCTACATCAAATCTTGTTTGGTTCTCTAATTGGCTTAGGATAACCAAAGAAACCCAAACCTATTGCCATCATGATTCTGACTCATAACAACCCTAAAGGACAGAGTAGAACTGCCCCGGAGGGTTTCCAAGGCTGTAAATCTTTATGGAAGCAGACTGCCACATCTTTCTCTCACGGAGCAGCTGGTGGGTTTGAACCGTTGACCTTTCAGTTAGCAGTTGAGTGCTTAACTCCTGTGCCACCAGGGTTCCTTGGCTTAGAATAGTAGGTCTTATAGCTTCAACTGGATGATAAGTTCCTTGAGGGAAGAGACTTCAATTAAATGCACAGTAGAATCATGGTATTTCACAGTCGAGAGCAGTTATGATTCTGTGCCTTACCCAGAATCGTAGAAGAGACTGAGGAATCTAGCCATGGGGTTGGTTTTTCTGGTTTGGAGGCAATGCTAAAACCCAGATTTCCCCAGTAACTACCCCCAGCTTCATCCTCTGTTTCACAGATGCCGTACAGTTAAAGCTCTTCATATGTTTTTAGTGATTTGATGTTCATCCTTGACAGCCAAAGAGTACTACAGAACCCAAGCCCACTCACTTGTGAAGTGTTAGTGTGAGTCCAGGCATAAATTCCATGGAGGACCAGCAGGGAACATAACAGTTTTGTGAAACGTGTATGAAATTGTTGTTGTTGTTAGTTGTCGTTAGCTGCTGTACAGTGTCTCCCCTGCCCCCACTGATGGCGACTCCATGTACAACAGGATCAGACTGTTGTGACCCACAGGGTTTTCATTGGCAGATTTTGAGAAGTAGATCACCAGGCCTTTCTTCCTAGTCTGTCTTAGTCTAGAAGCTCCACTGAAACCTGTTCAGCAACGTAGCAACACACAAGTGTCCATTGACAGACAGGTGGTAGCTGTGCATGAGGGGCACTGGCCGGGATTCGAACTCGAGTCTCCCACATGGACGGTGAGAATTCTACCACTGAGCCACCATTGCCACCTGTGAAATTAGCAATTGTTGAAAAACCATAGATATATATGTGAGGTGGCGGGCCAAAAAAGGGCCAGGGTTCTGCACGTCTAATAGCTGTGTAAATTGTATTGCAAGAGCTTTCAACTTACATGCAGCAGCATTTTAAATTACATGAACTGCAAGTCAAATGCTTAATTAGACTCAAAACAACTACAGTGCCATGGTTTTTAAACTTCCCTGTTAGAGTATTGTTGTGCTTTGGGTAGAGAGAACGCAGCAACTTCCCAGGGTAATCATCTCCTGCTGATTTGTAAATGTCGGGGCAAAGTTAAACCGATTTTAAAAAATAAATGTCAAAGCAAGTTGAAGTCATTTATTCCTTAGCTGCAAATATCGATCCTGTGACATTGTTCGATTATAAGGACGGTTTCTATCATGTTAAATAACTGAAGTATATTTAACCAATTTAGCTGGAGAGCGATGCTTATTCTGCCATTTGATTGACTGAATCTTAGAACCCGGTATTGTCTTAGCCAGTTCATTCATGCAGTAATCAATATCATTAAGCACCTACTACACGCCAGTAAAGGAGTCCTGGTGGCGCAGTGGTGAAGCACTTGGCTGCTAACCGAAAGGTCGGCGGTTCAAACCCACCAGCCGCTCCGAGGGAGAAAGCTGTGGCAGTCTGCTTCGGTAAAGATTTACAGCCTTGGAAACCCTCCGGGGCAGTTCTGCTCTGTCCTGTGGGGTCACTAGGAGTCGCAGTCAGCTTGGCAGCCACGGGTTTGGGTTTGGGTGCAGTACGTGCCAGTGCAGGCAGCGGTGGTTCTGCAGTAGAATGCTTACCCTCCATGTGGGAGAACCAGCTTGATTCCCAGCCAGTACACCTCGTGGAAACACCACCTGTCTGTCAGTGGAGGTTTGCATGTTGCCGTGATCCTGAGCAGGTCTCAACAGAGCTTCCAGACTCAGATGGACTAGGAAGAAAGGCCTGGAGATCTGCTGTCAAAAATCAGCCAGTGAAAACACTGTGGATCACAAAGTTACAATCCGCACCCATCCATGGGGATGGCGCAGCACCAAGCAATGTTTTCTTTCATTGTGAATGGGACCCTAGGAGTCAGGGGTCTTCTCACTGACAGTTTACAGCTCTGTGCCAAGTATTCTGCTTAGGTGCCAAGGTAAGGATTGGGTACTGGAATTAGATGCCCCTGACTTCAGGTTCTACTTTAGCTTCCTATCAATGAGACCTTCGACAAGTTACTTAACCTCATTACCCTCATTCTTCCTGTCTTTAAAACGATAAGGGTCACTATGGAAATTAAATGATAATATGCATCTCATGAATTTAGTGTCTGTCATATGATAAGGCCTGAATAATTGTTCATCTTTATTACTGTGATCATCGTATTCCTCATTCTCATCCTCTTAGGGTTCCTATTTCATGAAGGAAGATGATGGAGACAGTGTTTCTTTATTAACATACTTAGGAATGAACTGAATTTAGATACGGGAGAGACTGACGGGTGTCCCAGAGATGCTCCTCGACACCTTCCAGTCTTTCTCTTCCCTGTCTCCTTTCTCTGTGACTGTCTGTGTTCATGGTGTGGCCCCCAGGCCCCTTTCGGGAATGTTCCTTCAGCTCTGGTTTCTGCCCTGTGACATCCCTCGTTACCAAGTAGGGGTAAGAAACGTGTCCCCTCTTCTCTTGAGTGGTAAAGATTCTCTTATCAGACCACAGAACGTGGCCGACTGATGTTCTTTGATATCCCACTATCACCTCCCACCTCTCCTCATCCCCAAGCTGTCAGTATTCCCCATGTTATATGCCTTTTTAGCGACACCCCTCTGCCCCCCATTCTGCACCCCTAGGAGTTGCACCTTGACCCTCTACTCTGGATCAGTTCCCTCCTCAAGCTACAGGCTGTTTAGAAGATTCTAGAATTACTGAACTCAGTTACAGGTGCTCCAGTGAAGAAGTAGGGAGCAGAGTTAAAGCTGCCAAGAGCATTGAAGCGTCCCTTTCCAGCCCCCAGCTCTGCACCCCTTCCCACTTTCTGACTCTTGTTTCGCTTCCAGTAAGTTCAGCGCCTGGGCGTCCTTCAGCACGGATGTCACGAGCGGTCTGTAAAGGACATTAGCAGGGTTTGCACATGATATGCATACATATTAGACCACACCGAGGGGCAGGATTGCTGCCAACAGTGATAAGTGCAGAAGTCAGGACATGTGGTTCTAGACCAGCTGCCCTCCAGTAAACCATGGTCACCAGGAGCCTTGATTCTTCATCTGTCAAAAAGAGCACTTGGAATAGTTGATCTCTGAGATCCCTGCCCTGCCAGCACGAACATTTTATGAAATCTATGCTTTGCAGACAGATTTTTCCTTGCTTCCTGCCTTACCAGTCTATTTTATTTCTCTGCCAAACTCCCTGAGAGCATTTTGAATTATAGCATGGATCATTTCTAGTTTCTATCAGCAAGGTGCATGACATCATTGTAGACATTAGGGAAACGGTGTCAAATGAGTATAAACTGGAATTCAAAGGAAAGAGGTTGAAAAATTAAAATAAAGGTGTTCCAGGATAAAATGCACTATATAGAAGAGTTCCTGCTCTCGCTGTATAGCTGTTTATAGCACACAGCCAGGACTTTTGACTTTTATTGTTATGAGACAAATAGTCTGTGCTGTCCCTGGGTGATACAGACAGTTAACATGCTTGGCTATTAACTGAAAGATTGGAGATTGAAGTCCACCCAGAAGTACCACGATAGAAAGATCTGATGATCTGTTCCGAAAAATCAGCCATTGAAAAAGTTTTCAATGACACACGTGCATTCACCATGAGTCAGGGTCAACTTGACAGCAACTGTCTTTTATTTTATTTTATTATAACGATATGCATACAAAACATAATACATTTCATCAGTTTCTACATGTACCTTTTGGTGATATTGGTTATATTCTTCAAGTTGTACATCCATGCTCGCTGCCCTTTTCCAAATTATCCCGCCACCATTAACATACATTCAGTGCTCTCTAAGCAAAAACCTCCACCTTTTCCTTCCCTCCCACCCCTGGTAACCTCTAAGTACTATGGGTCTGAATTAGTTATCTAGTGCTGCTCTAACGGAAATAACCACAAGTGGATGGCTTTAACAAACAAATTTATTCTCTCACAGTCTAGGAGGCTAGAAGTCCCAATTCAGGGCGCCAGCTCCAGGGTAAGGCTTCCTCTCTCTCTTGGCTCTGGGGGAAGGTCCTTGTCATCAATCTTCCCTTGGTCTAGGAGCTTCTCAGCGCAGGGACCCCAGGCCCAAAGACATGCTATTCTTCTGGCTCTTGTTTCATGGTGGTATGAGGTCCCCATGTCTCTCTGCTCACTTCTCTCTTTTATATCTCCAAAGAGGTTGACTTAAGACACAACCTAATCTTGTAGATGGAGTCCTGTCTCGTTAACATAACTGCCGATAATCCCACCTCATTAACGTGGTAGAGGTAGGATTTACAACACATGGGAAAATCACATCAGATGATGAAATGGTGGGCAATCACACAATACTGGGAAGCGTGGTCTAGCCAAATTGATACACGTTTTTTTGGCGGGGGACGCAATTCAATCCATCACAGAGTCTATGTAGTTGCTTATTTCGTGTAAGTGATTTGATAGAATGCTTGTCCTTTAGTATCTCAGCATAATGCCCTCTAGGTTTCTGTGTATTGTGGCAGCATCAGGACTTCGTCCCTCTTTACGGCCGAGCAATACTTCATTGCATGTGTGTACCACGTTTTGTTTATCCGTTCATCAGTTGGTGGACAGGACGGTGTTCCTGCCCTTTGGTTATTGAGAATAGTGCTCCAGTGAATACTGGTGTACGTATGTCTGTCTGTGTTAATGCTTTCAGGTCTTTCGGGTATATATGTATAGCAGCTGTTTTCTTTATAATCAAAGCTGACTGTGAAGTTATCTATGCCTGTAATATACTTATTAATCCAAAGCAGATTTATATTCTACCTTGCGTCTTAAAGAGCGTGGATACAAATGCCCTTAACCCTTGGATCAGGCCATATTCTTCAGGGTGTGGCCAAGGCTGGCAGTGTGGATACTTGCTGACGGCTCACACTTGATGTTCTGAGGGACATGATGAGGAAGACGTGCTTCTGAGAAATGAGACAAGAACAAGGACACCTTCCAGGCTTAACGCAGTGGTATGAGTGTTTGAGGTGCTCAGTAAATACTGTTAAATGAAGAAGGACGTTTCAAAGACTAATAACGGGTCACCAAAGATGTGATATTATTATTAATATAAAATACAGTGTTAGCTTTTAGGTTGGGCAGCCTTCTGAGCCTGTACCAGTGCCTTTTGATTGCAATATTGCCCCTAAGGCTGAAATAGGAGTGACGAGAGAGGGAACATTGTCATTTCAAGGAGCTGGAGCTGAAAACCACTGGAGTGGATAGTGTTTGTGTGCACGTGTGAGTTGGGGGTTTGGTCCCACAGTTTGAGTACAAGCAGAGGAAGCTAACCCAAGAGGAAGGCTGCTTGAAGCTTGTACTGTCCTGCTGCCATGAACGGGGACTTCGAAAGTAAAGCTGGAGGCTGAGCGTAACGGGAGTCCTTAGGTGATGCAAAAGTTTAACATGCTCGATTGTTAACTGAAAGGTTGGAGATTCGAGTGCACCCAGAGGTGCCTTTGGAAGAACGGCCTGGCGGTCTACTTCCAAAAATCAGCCATTCAAAACCCTGTCGAGCACAGTTCTACTCTGACGCACATGGGTCTCCATGAGCCGGAGTCAACTCAACAGCAGCTGGTTTTGGAGCATGACAGGCACCAGGAGTGTTAAAACATTACCCTGATCCAACATTCCGCAAGGTCCTTCAGGTCAGACCGTGGTGTCTAGTTCAGGTCTAGACCACAGACAAATGTGAGCTGGATGCCTCTCACTGCAGCAGGCTGTCAAACAGGTGGGGCTGTCAAACAGACACCTCCCAAAGGGGGCGCACCTTTTAGTGGAAAATGAGAAAGGAAAACACGCCCAGTTTGAACAAGCTCACTTGGTCTGATCCTTCTTTTGTTATTTTCCTCGTGTCTTGAGTCCTTCTGCTTAAAAGAGCACTCTGAGGAAAGATTACCAGGGTATACTTTTTCAAGATAATGTGGGAGCCAGCAATAATTGGCCTCCTTTTGGGGCTAACAAATCGTATGTCAAGGATAGCTTTATATTGGTACACACCCACACACACGCGTACACACACATGATATCGTTAACTATATGCCACTCTGGGTCAATATTAAGGATGGCCACAGCGCTCACCAACAGGATCACAAAAAGCAGTAAGTTCTCTGTTTCAGTTTTGAGGATGTAATTTCAGCATATTTTCTATCACCCAATGTTGAGATCTCCCTCAAGTGTCCCGATCTTGTCATCTTTATCGCCGGCTTTTGTAAAAGAACACAGTGATTTCTTTAACCACAGCCAGGAGTGTTTCAGGTTCTTTACGCTTGCTTCAGGAACTGCCTAGGAAGCTCTGAAATGTTACATGTGGCCCTAGAACCTGTAGGTTGGCCATTCCTGACGTCTGGTTGTCTTTCAGGGACGAGGGGAGTTTTAGGGACAGAGAAGTACGGTAAAACCCCTGAAAGCCGGAACCTATGGAAAGCAGAAATCTGTCAGAGAAAGAAAACTCAAGTTTTATTTTCCAGTAAATACAGAGCAATAGAAAAGTGGTGGCTTCACCCTGTCACAGGCGAAAAACCTTGGAGACCCAGAAAAACAAGGCAGTCCCATCAAGTTCCAGGTCTTCCAGGTTTCACTGTATGAAGTAGTGGTCAGAGGATCACACTGAGAAGGGATGGCGTAATAAATGCATATCAGAGTTGCTTGGCTTGGAGAGCTTGCCACTCGCCACTTCTTCACAGTAAAAGAAGCCTATGTTTCAGCTGGGCAGCCAAGCACCTGGGATGCCAACATCTTGCCTGCTGTCACATATTGTTGTTAGGTGCGTTGAGTCAGTTCCAACTCATAGTGACTCTTGTGTACAACAGAAAGAAACACTGCCCCATCCTGCGCCATCCTCACAATCGTTGTTATGTTTGAGCCCATTGTTGCAGCCACTGTGTCAGTCCATCTCATCGAGGGTCTTCCTCTTTTTTGCTGACCCTCTGCTTTGCTAAGCATGATGTCCTTCTCCAGGGACTGGTCCCTCCTGACAACATGTCCAAAGTATGTGAGACAAAGCCTCGTCGTCTTCGCTTTTAAGGAGCACTCTGGCTATACTTCTTCCAGGACAGATTTGTTCGTTCTGCTGGCAGTTCATGGTATATTCAATATTCTTCACCAACACCCTAATTCAAAGGCATCAGTTCTTCTTTGGTCTTCCTTATTCATCGTCCAGCTTTCACATGCATGTGAGGCAATTGAAAAGGCCGTGACTTGGGTCAGATACACCTTAGTCCTTAAAGTGACAGCTTTGTTTTTCAACACTTTAAAGAAGTCTTTTGTGGCAGATTTGCCCAATGCAATACATCATTTGATTCCTTGACTGCTGCTTCCATGGGCATTGATTGTGGATCCAAGTAAAATGAAATCCTTGACAACTTCAGTTTTTTCTCCATTTATCAAGATGTTGCTTATTGATCCAGTTGTGAGGATATTTGTCTTCTTTATGGTACATGAGGCAGCACTCAATGCCTGATGTGTTTATGATTCTGGCGTGAAGGCAGTGGGGCATTTCCAAAGTTAAACTGGTTCTTCAAGGTTGGGACCTGGCCGAGTTCTAGTTTGTGGTAGAGTCCCAGCCTCTGAGTGTGTGTGTATTTGTGTATGTATATATAAAAAACCAAAACAAACCCGTTGCCGTCAAGTCGGTACCAACCCATAGTGACCCTATAGGACAGAGTAGAACTTCCCCATGGGGTTTCCAAGGAGCGCCTGGTGGATTTGAACTGCTGACCTTTTGGTTAGCAGCCATAGCTCTTAACCACTACGCTACCAGGGTTTCCATTTGTATATATAGGAGCGTGTGTATATTATTACAGATGCCTGGGTGGCGCAAATGGTTTGCACTCACCTACTAACTGAAAGGTTGATGGTTCAGACTCACCTAGTGGTGCCACAGAAGAAAGGCCTGATGATGTGCTTCCATAAAGATTACAACCAGGAAGACCCTATAGAGTTCGATTCTACTCTGTAACACGTGGGCATGTTACATGAGTCAGAATTGACTCAACAGCAACTGGTTTGGGTTTTGGTATATATTATTTGATAGCGGAGCCCTGGTGGCCCAGGGGTTAAGAGCTGGGATGCTAACCAAAAAGGTTGGCAGTTTGAATCCACCAGCTGTTCCTTGGAAACCCTATGGGACAGTTCTGCTCTGTCCTGTAGGGTCACTATGAGTCAGAATTGACTCGATGACAATGGATTTTATACACACACACACACACACACACACACACAGATGTGCACATATATATGCGTGTATAATCAACAAAATGTTCAAAACCCAAAGCGTTTTTTAATAGACTGTTTGAGATTTTATATCTATAGATTTGAATTCAGATTCGTTGGCAAGAGAAAAGTTTGGAGTTTTGTGAAACTTTTCTATGGAGTTAAGATAAATCATTTGATGTGGGGGGAGCAGAAATCTTTCTTGTGCATAATTCCATCAGGAGCTTAGAAACTGAGGCTGCAGCTCGCCCATGCAGCACCCCCTCTTGTTTTTCTGTAGGCAGGAGACCATAGCCCTGAGCACAGGAGGGACTGGGTCTGACGTCGGACCTTCTCTGCTCCCTACTTAATGTCAGTGAGAGCTGGAAGTTGGGCAAATGAGAACAGGAGAGGTCTGGGCCCATGTAAATGATTCTCCCTTGAAAGGAGGAACAGCTTTGATAATTTGTTCCAGCCAAGCCTTGCCTGCATTAGCGATCTGGTCCTGAGCAGAGGAGGATCTTGTAAGTTGTGTTTTATGTACTCTCTGTCCTTCACCCTCAGTTGTTCTTAGCTTGTGGGTGTGTGCGTGTTGTTAACTGGAAAATTGGTATAAGCCAGTTGTCTCTAGTTTTTAAAAAACAAGTTAGAAAGACCATAAAATCTTGCTGGCTGCTAGACACAGAGCCTGTCTTATGAAACTACATTAAAGGGCAAATGAAAGGAAGGGGGAGAGTCAGATGTACATAGAGACTATTCTAAGTTCTGGGGAGTAAGTGACCAGCCAGTGTTAGATGTAGAAACAGATGATTGGCTACTTGGCAAGGTCTTGTTTCCATCAGCCCCGTGGGTCAACTGGTACTTGAGAGAATGTAGCATCCTAAGATTCAGGATCAAGGGATCCCTGAGGCAGAGCTCTTGGCGCAGGAGGAGAAATACTCTGTTACACTCCTGAGTTTTCCATGTGGTACTTGTGTTGCAACTCCTAAGAACTCTGCGGTTCAAGAGTGAGGATTTCATCTGGAATTCAAAATGTTTCCACCTGTAGGCGCTCCTCCCATTGCAGGCAAAATCGGCCAGGGTTTGTTGTTGTTGTGCTAACCTTTAGACCTGGGGCATTAGTTCAGTAGTAGAATTCTCACCTTCCATAGGGAGATTCGGGTAATGCCCAGCTAACGCACCTCATGCGCAGCCACTCCCTGGCTTGTGTGTTGCTGTGATGCTGAACTGGTTTCAGTGGAGTTTTCAGACTAAGATGGATTAGGAAGAAAGGCTCGCAGTCTGCCGCTGTAAAATCAGCCGGTGAAAACCCTATGAATCACAACTGTCAGACCCCCAACCTATCAAGGGGATGGTGCAGGACCAGACCGTTACGTTTCGTTGTACATGAGGTCACCATGAATCAGGGGGGCCAGCTCCGTGGCAGCTAACAACAGCCTTTAGACCATCTCGTCTGCACCAACCAAAATACAAGTCTCAGTCGCAGCTCTCTGTTTCCACTTCTGAAAGCTTTTCGACAATACCAGCATTATATCCTAGAAGCAGCCATGTTGGTGGACCGGTAGTTGACACTAGCATAGAAAGTGTTAAACTCTTGTGAGGGTGACTTCCACATCTTCGCCAGCTGCTGGACGTAGGGAGATAGTTGCCATCCAAACAGAGACAACCTGTTTCACATGTCGAGTAAAAACGAAAAATGACGCCCTCTTCCCAAAAGGATGCCATGAATGAAGTAAGCTTCCTGTCTAGCTAATGAAGCACACTGTCCTGATAATTTAGCAGTTATGTTCAGGCTCTCTTTACCTCAATTTTTATGCTTTTATGAGAAGTGGGCAAGGCAGTACAGGGAAGGAGCTCAGAAGTCCATGTTGAGTGTAGAGGTTCATCCAAGAATTTTCTTTCTGCACAGAATTGGCCTTGTCTGTTCAATATCTTGCCTCTAATGATACTGGGAATGAGATACTTTTTTAGAATATCTTCCCAAATTAGACCTCCAGTTAGAATGTCAAGTTTCTATAGTGTCGATATTCATCCACATAGGAAAATGCATTCACGCGTCCAACGTATGTAGAGATATAGATGAATATAGATATGGAGGACCTTAACTTTTTTAAACTTTTTATTAAAAATTATCTTTTTGCTTACCTGCATGCTTTTCAAGTTTCACTATTTCTATTTTGCTTTGTTTTGTTTTTAACAAATGACACGCTACTTGGCTAATAAAAAATGTAATGAGGATATAAGAAGTAAAGGAGATGGAGCAGACCTGGAGACAAAGATGCTGAGTTCTCTTTTGGACTCTTCAGTTTCAGGCCTTTAGGGACAGACAAGCAGGTGAGATAAAACGGAAAGCTAGAAATGTGAATCTGGAGCTAGTGATGTGGGCGTGTCTGGCGCAGAGATTAGTAGTTCAGTTCGAGTGGAGGAAACCACCCGAAGCACCGAGTGAGGAACCATGTAGACTGAGGACAAGATGGGCATTAGTAGAGGAGCAGGCAGCAAGGGAGATGAAGAAAGGGCTGTAGGTGGTCTAGGAGATTCAATATGGAGTCCATCTGGTCAGGAAACAAGGAGACCAGGCACCACGAGTTGAGGTGCAAGGACTTCTTTGACCCTGCACTAAAATCCAGCCCCCTTTGTTGTTGTTGTTCTTGTTGTTGGGAGCTATCAAGTCAATTTTGAACTCATAGTGATCCCATGTGAAACAATAAGAACTGCCCCATAGGGTTTTATAGACTATAGTCTTTACAAGAGCAGATTGCCAGGTTTTTTCTCCCACAGAGTGGCTGGTGGGTTGGAAGCACAAACCTTTTGGTTAGCAGCCGAGTGCTTAGCCATTGCACCACCAGGGCTCCTTCCAGCCCCCTTTACTACCCTACAACCTATAGTCAAGGAGCCCAGTGGTACAATGATTAAGCACTCAGCTGCTAACCAAAAGGTTAGTGGTTGGAACTCACCAGTGGTCCCAAGGAAGGAAGGGCCTGGCAGTCTGATCCCATAGATTACAGCCTAGGAAACCCTATAGGGCAGTTCTTCTTTGTCATATAGGGTTGCTATGAGTCTGAATCAGTTCAACAGCACGTAACAACACAAATCTGTAGTCAGATGGTGTGAGTCTCAGAGAAGAGAATTCTGAATGAGGTTAGAGGAGGTAGCAGTGCAGACCTACCCAGGAGTGTGGAAGGTGAGCCACCTCCACTTGCAAGGGCTCTAGGATAAACAGCAGCTTCTGCAGTGAGTCATGACTGAAGCTGGAGGTGGAGGGAATGTTCGAGAAAAGGTTGAAGGGAGAGGAGGGCTGCTTTTTTCCTAGATTTGCTCAATGCTCTTAATGCCGATGGTACAGTGGAACGAGTTCATGCTGAGTGAGCAGGAAAAAGACAGACCAACCTGTGGAGAAGGGCTGGAGGATGGGGGAAGAGATATTTACACCAGGGCTTCTCCAACCTCATGCGCAAATGAGTGACCTGGGGGTCTCGTTAATGCAGACTCCGTTATTGTGGGTCCAGGGTGGCACCTCAGATTCTGTATTCCTAACACGCTCCCTGGTGATGCCGATGTTGCTGGTCCAGGCACCACACTTTGAGGCAAATGTTTACATTATGGAAAAGAAGGGTGTTGAGGGTGCCCATTAGAAAGTTAATGACAAATTCTTCCTTCTACAGCCGATTGTTTCTACCTCCCCTCAGAGCAGGGTTTCTCAACAGCAGTGTTAATGACATTTGGGGCCGTTTATTGACCCCAAATACACATACCATATTTTTGCACAAGTAATGGTGCCTTCTTGTTTGTTTGCTGGCCACACCCCTGTGAGGTTTTTTTGTTAGCCTCCTATGCTAATTTTTTTATAGCAACATGTGAAAGAAGATTGGCATGGTGGCACCTGTGAGGGTGCCTCAGGGAGGGAGGTTGGCTGCCCTGTGTGCTGTAGGATGTTCGGCAGCATTGCTGGCCTCTACACATTGGATATTGGTAACAACCAGTCTTGACAACCAAAAATGCCTCCAAACATTGCCAGATGTCCCCTCGGGGTCAGAATCACCCCCAGTTGTGGGCTACTAGGTTAGACAGAGAATTAAGCGTGTCCCTTCCACCTCCTGTCTTCTAGAATCATGTGGCAGAAATTACTTAACTCAGATAATGCTTAGAATGCAGCATGCGTTTCACTATTTCATCCTTTAGACACGCTGAGAAAGTGTTTGCTTTTCATTTGACAGTCTGATTACTTTGAGATGTCCTCAGACTAAAGCCTCGGCCCCATGTACTTACAGTTTTCACAGAAGACTAGGGAAGTTTCTTTCCAAGAAAATGTTGGCTAAGTCACCTAACATCATTTTAAGTCATCACCGTACGCCCACCAAAATTCTGAGATAAAATGGAAACTCTATAATCTGATCTCATGATTACTGTATTTGTAACTCACTACTGGCCTCTAAGAATTTCCTTTTATCCATCCATTCACTGCCACGTTCAATTTTGTTACATGACCTTTGAAAAGCTTTCCAGCTACAAGGTCACTCAGTTGACAATCTCAAAATTCCTGACAAGGGGACAGATGGGTTTACTGTTTGCCGTTGTTATAGTTATTTCTGCTTAATGTGTTCAGAAAACATCTCAAGGTTTTAACCCTGGCTTGAGTCTTGGGACTGAGGCCTGTTTAATGGAATAGCACTTCATTTATCCTCTCTGGAACACGCACTTGAGGGCCTGAAGGCTCCATAATATACAATCAGCTGAACTTTCTCTTGGAGCCAAAGAAAACTTATATCCAAACAGGATTTTGGTCTCAAGCTAAAACAAAAATGTACATCATATTGAAAAGACTTCTCCAAGTGCTACAGTAAATAAGCAATGTTGTGTTTTTACTGGAAAAGCATGTATCTCGCCAAGCATTCTTCACATTTTTCCCAGGATTTAGTCATAAAATCGTTTGAAATATATTGCAGGGAGAAAATGTCTACATATCTGATAAAGGGCAGAATTTTTTTTTGTTTTTGGCTGTATAATCCTATGAGATGGGAAAAAACAAACCACACACATACACACAACACAGACATGCAAACGTATACGTACGTACCATATTTTTACACAAATAACGGTACCTTCTGCATTTGTTTGCTGGCTTGCCCTTCCCCACTCCCACAAGGTATTTTCGTAAGCACACCATGCTAATTTTTTTTTTTTTACAGCAACATATGCAAGAAGATTGGCATGGTAACACTTGTGAGGGTGCCTCACAGGGGGAGGGCACGGCCAGCAAACAAACGCAGAGGGCATGCGTTATTTGTGTAAAAATAGGGTACACATGTGCACGTGTGTATAGATACACGTGTGCACTCACACCCGGTGTGTGTATGCGTGTAGTTTGCTGTCCCTCATAAAGTACGTGTATGTGTGTTTACATACATACATGTATATAGTTTGTTTTATAAATAAGCACAGATACATACATGTATACATGCATATATTAACACATACATGTATAGGTATTTTTCCCCCGGGTACAAAAACTTGGCTTCTTTATCCACTGTTCTCATTACATTTAAATTAGATACCTTAGACCTTCCCTGGATTTGAAAATTCTAGATACAAAGTACAGAACACTACCTAGTTGTTCCTACATGCCTACAGTATCTTCATGAATTCATCACTTCATGAAGTTAAAGTGAATTTGGGCCTGGTTTATCTAGAACATTGAGATAATGTAGACATAACTTCTGCGTGTGGACAGGAAGGGAGAAAGGCTGTGGGGTTGACATCCATAAACTCAGACATGGGTGCATCTTAGTTGGCTGCATTACTAGACAAAGGAAGGAGAAAAGTGAACCCAGATGGTGATTTTTTTGGTTTAAACGTTCTTTTTTCAAAACACTGACATAAAAGTAATAGTCTGTGGTGGAGTCTAAAGAACACTGGACTTGGATTTCTGGATTTGCGTCCTGTCTGTTCCACTTACTAGCTACGTGGCCTTGGACATGCACTTAGCCTCAAGTTCTTCATCTGTTAAATGGGGATAATGAAACCCAGCACACTAATGGTAATGAAGATTCCATGAGATAATTTATCAGATTACGTGAACATTGTCAAGTGGTATTATTTTCTTCTGGATATTATTATTCTGTGAGAGTCCTTGCCAGCACATACACAGTTACATCACTGAGTCAGACTGATTTCGGTAGCAGATCGTGGAAATAGTGACTCGAGCAAGCAGTGATTCATTTGGAAACCCTGGTGACAGAAAGGTTCACTAGTCACATTAATCTCCTTTAACTCTATTCCCCTTAGAAAACCTGGAAAGAATGCCAGTATTGTGCTGATAAAATTTTGACTACTGGCTTGGGGTCAAGACGGGTTCTGATTTGTAGCATTCACTGATTCTTGTGTTGTAAGTCCTCCTGCCAATTTCTAACTACCGAAGTGACATCACTGAGCATGAATTTGGGAGGAGATGTTATATAGCATTTAGTATTATATGGTATTTTTATCATACAAAATAGACATAATTGATCTTAAGCAGATAGATAATAGTAAAATGTTGTTGCTGTTGGGTGCTGACGAGTCAGTTCCAGCTCATAGTGACCCTGCGTGACAGAGTGGAACAGCTTCATGGGGTTCTCTTGGCTGTAATCTTTACAGAAGCAGATCACGGTTTTTTCTCCCACAGAGCTGCAGGGTGGGTTTGAACTGTCAGCCTTTCAGTTAGTAGCCAAGCACTTAACCATTACCAGGGTTCCTTAATAGTAAAAGGGAATAAAATAATTAGGAAACAATGAATTTTTACTATAATTGAATTATTTGTAAGTTGATATGATTTATTTTTCAATAGTGGCTGTGTTCAACACATGGCTTACAAATAAGAATCAGCTCTCACAGACTGGTGTAAACTGGCTCTGACGTGCCACTGTTTCTCTTTGGCTACATTAAAGAACAACAGCAACAAAAAAAAAACCAGTTGCTGTCAAAAAAAAAACAGTTGCTGTCAAGTCGACTCCAGCTCATGGCAACCCCATGTGTGTCAGAGTAGAACTGTGCTCTGTAGGGTTTTCAGTGGCTGATTTTTCAGAAGTAGATTGCCAGGCCTTCCATCCCAGGCACTTCTGGGTGGACTTCAACAGCCATGCTTTTGGTTAGCAGCCAGGCATGTTAACCATTTCCACCACCCAGGGATTCCTAAAGAATAAAATTATGCCAGGAGGACAATGAGAGGAACAAGAACAAAGGGCAACTCTGTTAACCACCGTAGCATAGAGAATCCTGCAACAATAGTATTAATAAACACTAATTTATGGGTGGATACATAGATAGATAGGTACGCCAAGAGGTGTGGGAGGGTGTAAGGGAGCACACCCACCTGCAGATATACGTTTGGTGGTGGGTATTTCTACATACATAACTGTAAGTGCTGCTTATATATTAATATAGACAATAGAGCACACAGGGGCCATTGTGATCTATGGTTTTCATTGGCTGATTTCTAGAACTAGATCACCAGGACTTTCTTCCTATCTTAGTCTGGAAGCTAGACTGAAAGCTGTTTAGCATCATAGCAACATGCAAGCCTCCATTAACAGATGGGTGGCAGGTGGCCACAGTAGTTCTCAAATTTCAAGTACATCAGCATCAGGACCCCACCCCCTAAGTTTCTGATTCAGTAGGTCTGGAGTGAGGCCCTGTAACTGGCATTTCTAACACGTTTCTAGGTGATCACAATGCTGCTGGCCCTGGGACCATGCTTTGAGAATCACCGTCTTGTGATTTTTGAGATAAAGAATAGGTTGCAAAAATGTCTGGCAAATTTTTAAGCATTAAGTGACCATTAATACCAGGCACAGCAGGAGCAACCATCAAAGATGTAATGATTGGTCTCTACTCGTATGGAACAGAAGAGAATGAGGGAAATCAAAGGCTCAAAGATGAAACTAGTCCACAGGACTAACAGCCCACACGAACCACAGCCTCCTCTAACCGGAGACCAGAAGAAATAGATGGTGCCCGGCTACCACTACCAATCATTCCGACCAGGGACACAAGAGAAGGCCCCAGATAGAATGGGAGGAAAATGTAGAACAAAACCCATATTCCTAAAAAAGGCCAGACCTGCTGGACCAATAGAGACTAGAAGAACCCCAGAGACAATCACCCTAAGATAACCTTTGAACTTGGATGTGAAACTATTTCTGTAGGTCACCTTTCAGCCAAATAACAGATTGGCTTATAAAATAAACAGTATCACCCGTGAGTAATGTGCTCCCTTAAAAGCTATATGAGACCAGTCAACGTATACCCAGAAGCAGAGATGAGAAGGCGGGGAGGGGCAGAGAAGCTAGATCAATGGGAACAGAACACATAGAATGGAAATAATGAGAATGAGGACACATTGTGAAAATTGTAACCGATGGTGGGGAACAATGTGTATAAAAATCGTTAAAGGGGAAACTAATTTGCTGTGTAAGCTTTCACCTAAAACACAGTAAAATATTACTAAAAAAAAAAGACAAGCACATTGGGCATTCAAGGCTCTGAGGAGAGGGGACGTTAGGCCATTATGGAAACCCTTGATTTGTGACTGACAGTTATGCAGTTTGCCACGGCTCCCAAGCTCAGGTCTAGAGTATTTTTAAGACTGGCCCTTTCCTGTGTCCATGGGTCAGCTCGGGGGACTGAGTCTTGCCTCTGCTCTTACCAAACCTCCCACGTGTCAGGTCTGTGCTGGTACCACTGGATTTTCCTCCAAACTGAAGAACTGACCACAGCCTTCTGAAAAGAAGAAAGAAGGCAGCAAGCTTATTCATGATGTCTGGTGAGTGACGTTTCTCCTGCCAGCCAGGCAGACAAAACTGCCAGGCGTGTTCTCCATCACTTCTGGAAAGAACTCCCTGGTTTTTTGTTTGTTTGTTTGTTTTTTTTTTTTCTGTTTTGTTTTTTGAGTGGATCAGAGAGTTTTCCACTACTGAGCTCTGCTTCTCTGCACCCAGGTTTACCACGGGAGCCCTGATCCTGGCAACCTAGTTTCTGAGTTTGCACTTCAAGGAGCAATCCCTGGACTGCTGGGTAGCAGAGAATCTAGGCCATCAGAGGCCAGGCGAAAACAGCAGTGCTCTGATGAAGGGCTGCTGAGCATAGAGCAGTAAAGAGTCTAAGGGCATGACAGGCCTGGAGGCCACAGCAGAGCCCACAGAACCGCCCCCTCCTGCCACCTTGCCTGCAGGACTGAGTCTGGTTCATGGGACCCATTGCTTTTCCCTGGTCAGTGAGCCTTGCAGAGCCATGGTGCCTCTGGAAAACTCTCCTGCCAGTGAAGCTGTTGGACTGTAGAGTTAGAAAGACCTACACATAAACTCATGTCCCTGCAGGAGGGAACAGATAACAATTCATGAATCATAGTTATACTTAAATTTCTTTTGTCATGGAGAAGCATTGTTTTGAAAAAGTAGATTCCAAACCTAGTTGACCAGAATCTCCTGGAGATTTTGTTGTTGTTACTGTTTCGTTTACTTGGTTTTTTTTTCCAAATACCATCACTTAGGCACTGACCCAGGAAATGCAGATTCAGTAGTTCACTCAGGAAGGAGCCCCTGGTTGGCACAATTAATGAGTTTGGCTGTTACCCAAAGGTTGGCAGCTCGAGTCCACCCAGAGGTGCCTCAGAAGAAAGGCCTGGCAGTCTCCTGAAAAATCAGCCATTGCAAACAGTATGGAGCACAGTTCTATTCTGACACATACAGGGTCTCTATGAGTCAGAATCAACCTGATGGCCACTGGTTTTGGTTAGGTCACTGGTGATGTCCGGGAATCCACTGTGTTTACTAAAAGACTCTGTGGTGATTCTGAGGAGCAGCTGGAGTTAGGAACTTGGATGAGTTGTTGGAAACACTGGTGGTGCAGTGGTTAAGAGCTCAGGCTGCTAACCAAAAGGTCGACAGTTCAAATCCACCAGGTGCTCCTTGGAAACCCTATGGGGCAGTCCTACTCTGTCCTATAGGGTTGCTGTGAATTGGAATCGACTTGACGGCAACGGGTTTGGTTTTTTTTTTTTGTTTGTTTGTTTGATGAGTTGTTGTTAGATAGCTGTTAGGTGCCATCAAGCTGGTTCGCACTCATAGTGACCCTTTGTGCTACAGAACGAAACACTGCCCAGTCCTGCGCCATGGTCAGCATCATTATGCTTGAGCCCATTGTTGCAGCCACTGTGTCAGTCTGTCTCGTGAGGGTCTTCCTCTTTTTCACTGACCCTCTACTTTACCAAGTGTGAGGTCCTTCTCCAGGGACGGATCTCTCCTGACAACATGTCCAAAGTGTGTGACCCGGTCTCACCGTCCTTCGAAGGAGAGTTCTGGTTGCACTCTGACGAGTAGCGGTGACCAGTTTTGATGTTGATGCTGCTGCTGCTGGAAATAATGCAAAGAAAAGCACCTTTTTTCAAGGAAAGGAAAAAATCTACGATTGTAATAATTCTAACCTGAAGTCTGTCTTCAAAAGATCTTCATAACAATTGGTTTATTTTCCTCATAATTTTCCCAGGAGGTAGATGACAACACACGTATTACTGGCGCCATTTTTCATCGGAGATCCTGCTGCAGCGCGGAGCCAGGCTAGAGCCCACCCTCTTCCTTCCTGTCTGGTGCTTTCCATTCCAGCTTCTTTGCCGCTGTGCTTGGTCGCTGGCGAGTGTGTTCTGACTCACGGGGACCTTACGTACAGCCGAACAAAACGCTTTTTTATATTATGTTTGTTTCAGGTCTTCCTTTGCTTTGTTTACATTTCACCCAGTATTTCGTGTCGTAGATGCGAGTAGAGAGACCTGAAAGGTTACCTGACTTGCCCTAAATCAGAGATTTTTGTTACCAAGGTTAGGTCTAGAATCCGGGTCTTTTGCTTCTTCCTGCATCGTGTGTGTGTGTGTGTATGTGTGTGTGTGTGTGTGTGTGTGTGTGTGTGTGTGTGGTGTTCGTAGACTTTATTTTTATTGTTGTTAGTAGACTTCATTTTTTAGAGCAGTTTTAGGTTTACAGAAGACTTGTACAGAAAGTACAGTGAGTTCCCTCATACCCAGTCTCCCCCGCACGCAGCTTCCCCATTACTAACATCTTGCAGCTCTGTAGTATGTCTGACGTAATTGATGAACCAGTATTGCTACATTATTACTAACTAAGGCCCAGAGTTTACATTTAGGTTGACTGTTCCTGTTGTATACTCCTGTGGGTTTTGAAAAATAAATGTCGTGTGTTGTGTGTGTGTTTCTGATTCCTTAAGTCACTTTCGTCTTTTCCAGAATAGATCACTGTGCTACCGTGGACAGCCAGGGCTTAAGTGAAGCTAGGGAAGCCAGACTGAAAACGGTCAGTCAGAAGTTCAGGTAGACCCGAAGGTGTGCCAGCTAGGTTCTAAACTAGGGAGCAAGGAAGGGCAAGTCCATCTGTTTCAGGGATGGGCCGTTATGGATAGTGTGTAAAACCAGGTATCTAAAAGACAGATCCATCCATGAGAGAAAGATATTTGCATGCACACTGTTAGCAAAGGCCCCAGTGGAGTCCAGGATGCAGGGCAGGGAGGGCAGGAGAGACCGTCAGGGTCGTGATGGGGCAGCAGACGTTGAAGACAATGATGAGGATGCCAGAGTTCCGAGATCAGAATGTCCGCTTCCGGAAGCTCTTGGGAAGTGAGACAAAAGTTGGGGTTAGGGGTCAAGAATCTCACAGTTGGAATAAGAGCATGAAGGTGAACCTGGTTCTGCAGGTTAGGACTAGTCAGTGAGTCTAACACCTGGGATGCTCAGGTGAGCCAGACAATACACACGCCTTCTTACATGACCTTGAACAAACCGCATTCTCCTTATCTGCAAAATAAAAGAAATTTAAAAAAAACCTTTGCCATCGAGGCAGTTCCAACACATGGTGACCCTATGTGTTACAGAGCAAAGCTGCTCCGTAGGATTTTCTTGGCTGTAATCTTTACGGAGGAAACCCCAGGTGGCACAGTGGTTAAGAGTTCGGCTGCTAACCAAATGGTTGGCAGTTGGAATCCACCAGCCGCTCCTTGGAAACCCTGTGGGGCAGTTCTACTCTGTTCTGCAGGGTCGCTGTGAGTCGGAATCGATTCGACGACAGTGGATTTGGGTTTTTTGAGTAATCTTTACGGAAGCAGATCACTAGGCCTCTGTTCCATGGCTCCACTGGATGGGTTTGAACCACTAACCTTTAGGTTAGCATTATTGTTAGGTGCCATTGAATCGGTTCCAACTCATAGCGACCCTATGTACAACAGACGGAAACACTGCCAATGGATGTTTGCAGCTATTTCTTCTTATTTCAGTCATACCAAGTCAGCAAATGAAGGTCCTGAAAGCTTAACTCCATCCACGTCATTAAAGTCAACTCTGCTTTGAAGAGGCAGCTCTTCCCCAGTTATATTTTGAGTGCCTTCCAACCTGAGGGGCTCTTCTACTGGCACTGCACCAGACAGCGTTCTGCTGCTATTCATAAGGTTTTCACCGGCCAATTTTATCAGAAGTAGACCTCCAGGTCCCTCTTCCTAGTCTGTCTTACTCTGGAAGCTCTACTGAAACCTGTCCAGCATGGGTGATCCTGCTGGTATTTAAAATACCGGTGGCATAATGTCCAGCATCATAGCAACATGCAAGCCCTTACCACATGACAAACTGACAGACACATGGTGGTTAAGTTAGTACTCTAGTACAGACCGTTTGCTGCCACCGAGTGACCTTCAGCTGTGAAATCAGAGGTTGAAAAATTAGTCTGTGTACATTCTTCTCAGCAAGGAAATCTGTTCTTGGCACATGAAGAGCAAGAGCCTGGCTTAGTGCGATGAGTCTGTGGGAGGGTTACACAAGGTGAGTGTGTGCAGGACTCCGTAGTGCAGATCCCGTGTGAGTGACTTTGTCCTGTGCTGGACGCATCCCTTGGTGCAGAGCAGGTTGGGCCATTAGTGGCCGCAGAATGAACACACCACCAGCCCGGGAGCCCTGTGGGCTGGTCCCACTCACTGAAACAGAGCGAATGAGTGCCTGTATCAGTCATGGGACTCCTGAGTGTGGCTTAATGCTCCCATTGACTGTCTGCTCTCGGCTGTGGATGTTTCCTTGTTCTCTAGAAAATGAACAGAAGGTGTGTCACACGCTAGCTTATTGTCTGCTGTGTAGTTCTTGTAGTGAAGGGATTGCCGATAAACTCCAATTGTCTCCCCTTCCTTCATTCACTAGTTTTACAGCCTCAAGGAGACGGGAAAATCATGGGATCTTGAAGCAGAAGGAAGTCAGATGAAATGGAGGCATAGGTGCCCAGTAATACAGCGTGCACTGCCTGCCACTTAGAGTTCCTCCTTCTGGGCCCCGATCTGGACATTTTCCATACATTTGCTTTTTTATTGTGGTTAAAATATATATAGTATAAAATTTGCCGTTTTAATGATTTAACCACTATTCAAAGGCATTAATTACATTCACTGTGTTACGCAAACATCTGCACTATTTCTAGAAGTTTGTCAGTACCCCAAACATCATGCAATAACTCCCTGTTCCTCTTTACCCTTCGCCACGAAAACAAGCAAACCAACCCGTTGCTGTTGCATCGATTCCGACTCATAGAGACCCCACAGGACCGAGTAGAACTGTCCCATAGGGTTTCCAAGGAGGGCCTGGTGGATTCGAACTGCCAACCTTTCGGTTAGCAGCTGAGCTCCTCACCACTGCACCACCAGGGCTCCACCACTAGTAACTCGTAATAAATGTTTTTTCTGTCTGCATTTGCCTGTTGTAGTTACTTTCTATAAGTGGGCTCGCACAATATTTGTCCCTTTCTGTCTGACTTCACTCAGCATCGTGTTTGCAAAGCTTATCTGTGTAGTAGCACGTGTCAGAACTCCATTTCTCTTTATGCTGAATAAATTTCATTTTATGGATACACCATATTTTGTGTATTCGTTCATCAGTTGGTGGGCACTTAGATAGTTTCCACCTCGTGGCTTTTGTGAATAGCGCTGCAGTGAACACTGGTGTACGAGTCTCTGTTTGAGTCTCTGCTTTCCTGTCTTTTGGGTTTATCCTTAGGGGTGGAATTGATGGGTAATATCTTTTTTATCTAGGCACATAGAGTTCAGGAAAAGAAGGGGATGACCAGTAATGAAGCGAATAGAGACAGCACTGGCCGCTGTGGGCAGTAGGAACAAAGGAGAATACAAATTGTCTCGTTCTGTTTGTTTGTCAGAAATGGTGGGATGGTAAGATATTGCTCACCATCGTATGTGCAGAGCTTCTGTGCATACACAGAATTATTTCATTTTATCTTCACATGCCTATGAAGTAGCTAGAGACCCTGTAGGATACAGATAATCTTGGATTAGAAAAGTTTAAGAACCCATAAGCAAGGGCATGAGAATGCTAAACCAGGTTACTCAAGGTCATGTGGCATCCCACTAGCTGGTTACAACTCGTAGACTCCTGGTGTCACATTGCTTCCTAATCTCACTGAATCATACCAGCTGTCTAGTACAGTCCATGAAATGCTGATGAAAATTACCTGGGAAATTCCCAACTGTGCTGACTTCCTTTAAAGGATATATGCCAAACTTGACCTAATATAAAGATATATACTAAACCAAAGCCAAACACGTTGCCATTGAGTCGATTCCAACTCATAGCAAACCCAGGTGTGACAGAGTAGAACTGCTCCATAGGGTTTTCTTGGCTGTAATCTTTAGGGAAGCAGATCACCAGGCCTTTCTTCCACAGCACCACTGGATGAGTTCCAACTGCCAACCTTTAGGGTAGCCGTTGAGTACATACAAAATGTTTGCACCACCCAGGGAACTTAAAGATATATACTAGACCTGACCTAGTATATTTACTTTAAAGAAGCAAATTTCCCTTTGCACCTTTAATTCGAAGTTACACTTCCCTATGGTCTTCTTGGGTCTTGAGAGAGTCCATACAGCTTATAGAAGTAGAGACTATCTATGGGGTGCCTCCAGAGGGGCTGTTGCCGGTCTTTCTGATCACCCTGCAGAAAGTAATGGCGTTTACGGGGGACGGAAGAAGTGAACTTAAGCCTGGCTTCTACTCCATCTTTATGCACAGGCTGTAAACAGGGCTCTGGGGGTTAAGCTGAGTTTGGAGAGCTGGTCCAGGACTGATCCATTGATCTCCCCTCCTGAGTCAGTCTGTAATTCAGGAATTGGCTTGATTCCTTGTTCCAGGAGCATTTACTTAATAAACCAACATTTAGTAAGCATCTGCGCTCTGTCGGGTGCTGTCAGACACATCATGCTATAATGACTGAGACATGGCCCTGGCCCTAAAGGAATTAATAGCCCCGAGTGGGAAGCAGATGTATGTAAAATTGATACAAGGCACTGGTACTGTGTTCAGACGAGGCATCCATGGTTCAGTGGCACATTTTTGCCTTACATGAAGAAGACCTAGGTTTGATTCTGGGCTAACGCGCTTCATGCACAACCACCACCCATCTGGCAATAGTGTGTTACATGTGGCCATGATGCTGGAAAGGTTTCGACAGAGCTTCCAGACTAAGACAGACTAGGAAGAAAGACCTGGCGATCCACTTTTGAAAATGATGTAGTGAAAACCCTAAGGTGCACAACAGTCCAGTCTCCAACCAGTCGTGGGGATGGCACAGGACTGACTGGGCAGCGTTTCCTTCCATTGTTCATGGGGTCACCTTAAGTCAGGGGCCCCTTACGGCAGCTAACGACAACAACAATTATGTCCCTGTTGAGAGGCATTCAGCCCGTCGGCCTAAGGAGTTACGCTGATTGCAGTACCTGTACGCCTTTTAGTCCTAAAGTGCATTTCTTTATTCCTTTTTTTTATTGTTGTAGTTTAAATGAAGTTTACATTTCAAGTTAGTCTCCCATACAAAAATTTATACCTACATTGTTATGTGACCCTAATTGCTCTCCCCATACTGTGACAGCACACTCCTCCTTTCCACCCAGTTCCCCACGTCCATTCAACCAGCTCCTGACCCTCTCTACCTTCCCATCTCACCTCCAGACAGAAGCTGTCCCTTCAGTCTCTTGTATCTGCTTGAGCTAAGAGGCACACTCCTCACGAGTATCACTTTATGTCCCACAGTCCAGTCCAATCCCTGTCTGAAGAGTTGGCCTTGGAAATTATTTTAGTTCTGGGCTGATAGAGAATCTGGGGGCCATGCTTTCTGGGGTTCCTCCAGTCTCAGTGAGACCATTAAGTCTGGCCTTATTACTAGAATTTGAGTTCTGCACCCCACCTTTCTCCTGCTCCAGCAGGGACTCTCCGTTTTGTTCCTTGTCAGGACGGTCATTGGTGGTAGCCAGGCACCATCTAGTTCTGGTCTCAGGCTGATGAAGTCTCTGGTTTATGTGGCCCTTTCTGTCTCTTGGGCTACTACTTTCCTTGAATCTTTGGTGTTCTTCATTCTCCTTTACTCCAGGTGGTTGGGACCAATTGATGCATCTTAGATGGCCGCTTGCAAGCTTTTAAGACCCCAGATGCCACTCGCTGAAGTAGGATGCAGAACATTTTCTTAATAAGCTTTGTTATGCCAATTGACCTAGATGTCTCCTGAAAGCATGGTCCCCAGATCCCTACCCCTGCTACTCTGTCCCTCAAAGTATTTGATTGTATTCAGGAAACTTCTTAGCTTTGGTTTAGTCCAGTTGTGCCGACTTCCCCTGTAGTGTGTGCTGTCCTTCCCTTCACCTAAGAAAATACTTGTCTACTATCTAGTTAGTGAATAACTCCTTACTCCTTTTACCTTTGCTCCCATTGTACTCTCGGCAAAGGGATTTCTCATTCGCTGGGGAGCTGCTACCAATGTCGGAGACCCTGCCCTGGTGGCCTGGAGCAGTGGGTCAGCATTGCTTCTGGAGCTCTCACATTTGCTCCCCTGACTTCCCAGAGAAGCTGATACCCACCCACGGGTGCTGTTTCATCATAGCTTTGTCCTTATTTCCTTCATGGAAAAGTTCTAAGTTGAGGGCTCAGCCTGATCCGAAAGGCGATGTTTAAGCTCTCAGCATAATTACTCTTGCTGTCTTATGCCTTTGCATGTATGTTAGAATGTTCTCAGCCACCGCCAGTCCCAAACTCAACACTTTTCCTGGTTAACCGGCTGTCACTGGGACCCCGCAGTCTGCAGAGCTGCGAGAGGAATGTGGAGAACTTGGTGTCGCTGCACCTAAGAGCAGCCAACACGTTGTCATCTCAGGATGGGCAGAAAGGCAGGGAGGAGTGCTTCATGGGAACTTGGTGGAGCAACCTTCACTTAATTGTTTTTGTATAAATTCCTCAATTATGGGATTATGGAATGCCAGGAAAAAAAAATCCAATAATGCAACTGTTGTAGAGTATGGAATGTGTTGTTAGGGGTGAGGATCACCACCCCACACATCTGTCTCAACCTAGAAGTTCTTGTTGAAGATGAATCGCCTCAAGGGCAAAGGACAGGACAGAGACCCTTACTGAGAGTTAGACAGGAATGATTGCTGATGATCAGATGAATGGAGTACGTAGCCTCGTATCGGGGAGAAAACGTGTTTGAGATTAGCATGTTACCAGGAAAATGTCCGCACGTACCTTATTCTTTGAATAAGGTACAAGCTGTTTCTCTTCTTTCGCTTAGGCAAAGTTGTGAACTAAACCTGTGTTGAGGAAACGTTGGTAGGTGGTCAGATGGATAAAATTATTTTTGTGTGTCTGTTAAAGTTATCAAATCAACTGCATATTGTAGGGGTTATAGAGAGCCTTTGCAGTCAAGGATTTTAGCTTTTTTCATTGTTGTTAGTTGCCAGTGAGTTGATTTTCGACCTATGACCCCTTGGGACAGAGCAGAACTGTCCCATGGGGTTTTTTAGGTTGTAATCTTGACAGGGAACAAGCCCTGGTGTCAAGAAGTTATGCGCTCAGCTGCTAACTGAAAGGTTGGCAGTTTGAACCCACCAGCTGCCCTCCCACTCCATGGGAGAAAGACTAGGGGGTCTGCTTCAGTGAAGGTTACAGCCAGGGGATGGTTCTAATCTGTCACAGGGGGTCGCTATGAGTAGAAATCGGCTTGCCAATGCCTGACAACAATCTTTACTGAAGCAGATCGCCAGGTCTTTCTCCTGCAGAGGGGCTGGGGGGTTCAAACCATTAACCTTTCTGTTAGCGGCTGAGCACTTAACAGTTGTGCCACCAGGAGCCGAGAGGTAAACAATGAGAACTCAAAACTCTAAGTTAGAAAAAAAAAGCTGTTGCCTTATATCTTCTGTCTCCCTGTGTGAACATCACTAGCCAAGCCCAGAAACGCCCATCCAGCTCCTCTGGGTGCCCACATCCAACCACTGGGTAACCGTACTGCTGATTGTGCTTCCTCAGTCTCTCTCCTGTCTGCCCCCTATTTGCCATCCTTACTGCCCTTGCAGCAAGCTGGACCTCAGGATATCTCAGCAGTATGGCAGCAAGATCCTCCCACTGGGCTGTCTCCGTGCCTATACTGCTTGCTCCCTTCTCATCCATCCCCCACTGTGTCCAGAGTGGTCTTTCTAATATGAAAACTCCCCTGTGGACTCTCCAGAGATAGTCATGGACTCGGAAGGTATCCTGGGTGGGGACATGTGCTGTCCTCCCCTGTCCCTCGTCCTCCGTACGTGGACTTCCCTGAATGCACCATGTTCCCGTCCATGTCTGTGCACGCCTGTGCACGTCCCTCCCTCATTCTAGAGCTGTTTTCTCTCTGATTTAAGGAGTCCCCGGGTGGCACAAGGAGCCCTGGTGGCGCAGTGGTTAAGTGCACTCTCAGCTGCTAACCAAAAGGTTGGCAGTTTGAACTCACCAGGTGCTCCTTGGAAACCCTGTAGGGCAGTTCTACTCTGTCTTGTAGGGTCACTGCGAGTTGGGTTCTACTCTATGGCAATAGGTAGCTAGCACAAATGGTTAAGAGTTCATCTACTAACTGAAAGGTTGGAGGTTCAGGTTCACCCAGAGGCACCTCAGAAGAAAGGCCTGGTGATCTACTTTCAAAAGATCACAGTCTTGAAAACCCCATGGAGCACAGTTCTTCTCTAACACTTGTGGGTCACCATGAGTCCTAATCAATTTGATAGCAATGGTTTTGCTTGTTTGTTTCCTATGTAATTCCTGTTTATCCTTCAGAACAACCCATTGCTGTCACCTCCGAGGAGCAGACCCTGACTTTCTGCTCTTCCTCTTACTGAGCCCCACCCCAGGCTTCCCTCCCAGGAACCCGTTCCTGGGTGATCTGTACTGTCTGTTCCCTTGCCGGTCTCTGCACCCCAGATCCTGAGCTCCTCGAGAAGAACTGTGTCTCTTCTATCGCACATGTCTAGCACAGAGCAAGCGGGCAGTAACCGCTTCTTCAGTGAATGGGTGAAGTCCTGTGGGGCTGAACGGAAGTGGAAAAGGAAGGCAAGAGCTGTCACACAGTTACGTTCCCTGCCATGTGTGCCATCTCTTCTAGCTCAGATCTCCTAGTTGCGCCTGTCCAAGGAAGACCGGGCGTTGTTTTCAGAGACTTACCCCAGGTTCAGCTTTTTTATTACAGTTATCTCCATTGTGGGTCCGTGCCCCGAACAATCAAAGGAAGAGTGTTTTTGAAAGCTCTGAGTGTTGAGCATACATGGAGAAAGTCAGAAAAGGCACATGTGTGTAAAGAAACACGTATGCCACTTTCTGGTGGTGAAAGGGGTTGGATCATCTTGTCATTATTTTGAAACCGTGGTTTCAAAAGTGTCATTGTATGAATTGCAGTAGGGTCCATGATTCCCTTAAGACAGGACACAGGGAGAAGATAGTCCACACACCTCATGTAACCTTGCTATGACCATGTGAAGATTTGGGGCCTAAACTGGCGTTTCCTACTTTTCTGTTCACAGAAGAGCAAGGTTGCCCCTGGTTTCTCTTTAAGTGGATGATTCCTCATTGACCTAAGTTCGTAACAGTAAAGTGAAGCAGACCCTACCTGGCATATTGTATTTGCATCTAGCACCGGGGCCAAAAGAGTGCTCCGAGTCACACTAACTCCCTCATCTATCAATCCTGTCATCTGTCTGGGGGCACCAAGACCCGTATTTCACGCATCTTGGTCTCCAGGTTACTAGCTCAGTGCCTGACAGTTAAACGTAAGATGAATAAATTGTTTAGCCAGAGCTGTTAGCAGAATGGTCTAATGACCATAAACAGGAAAGTGTGTGTCAGCAACTGTATATTTTAAGAATTATGTTTTAAGAAGTGGTGAATTTACTTAGTGCAAGTCCAGTGTTAATTATCGTCCATGATGGATGGACTATAACGAGCATTTACTATGAGAACTGAGTTCTACAGGCTCTCCCGTTCGAGTGAAGACTCAATTTTGTAGTTTTTTAAAAGGAAATATAATTGTAAGTGCACTTAGTAGCTAAAGGGCTAGCGTAGACATAGCTGCCATGGCAAAGTATTCCTAAGGAGTGCCCTTCCAGTTTTGTTTACGTGAATATGTAGTACGCTAGGGAACAGAAGGAAAAAATGTCAAATCATAAACATTTGCTGTTCTTCCCCTCCCTCACCATCGAAAGAGGACGAGCTCTGTGCATATTCAGCCCGCTGTCTGTTGTTAGGTTAGAGAGGTGGACGGTGAAGCTGAGATTAGGTCAGTGTGCTCCTCAAGAGGAAAGACCAACTAGGGTGAGGCCTGTAAGAGACAGAGGGGTGAGACAGTGGGCAAAATAAGGGCCGATTGCCATATGAAGTGGAACTTGGGGACCAATTAAAACTGGTTGCCATGGAAAAAAATGTAACCAATGTTTCTGAACAATTTGTGTAGCCATTGTTACACAGGAACCTAACTTGCTGTGTGAACTTTCAACGAAAACACAATAAAATACTATTGCGAAAAAAATGAAGGAAAGAAAATAAACAACCCAATTTAAAAAAACAAAAACACTTACCATGGAGTCAACCTCCACTGTTGGTGACCCCAAGTGTACCAGAGTAGAACTGTGCTCCGTAGGGTTTTCAATGGCTGGTTTTTCAGAAGTAGATCTCTAGGACTTTCTTTTGAGGGGCCTCTGGGTGAACTTGAACCTTCCACCTTTCGGTTCGTGGCCAAGCACATTAACCATTTGCACCACCCAGGGACCCCAGAATTAGAGGACTAGAGGTGTTAAAGGATGTGTAGGAAGGTGCTGTGTATGTTGACATGTGATCATCTCACATCACGCCCTCCTCACCCTCCCAACCACCCCTGTTGTCCATGTCTCCTCAGAATCCTTTGGTCAAGACCTGCAAGCTTTGCAGTTATCCCTGGTGTCAGAGTTTTGTTTCTTTTAGATGGGATGTGAATCATGGAAAGGGCCAGCCTCAAGGTGACCCAGTTATCCATGGGTTACAGTAGTAGGCATTGAAAGTCCGTGCCTTCCCTTTGTAGAAGAAGGGAAATTGGAAAACTGCTTAGCCCGGTTTGCGGTTTGTTCTTTTTTCATAGTTTGAACATCCTTGTCCTCTTACCCTGCCCTACCCCTAACTTATTTGCATGTTAGTTTTCTTAGCTGATCCAATGTCCAAAATAAGCAAAACCTTCCGAGGGAATCCTTAATTCCTTGTTGGGTAAATCACTAAGAGCCAGTTAGCAATTAGTGAAGCCTGAGTTCAGGAAGTTTTGATCTATGTTGAATAAACCTCCATTCTTATAACTCAGTTTTTTTAGACTTGTGAGTGTAGACATACATCAACATAGAAACGTCAGTGGCTCTTAGATTGCATATACTTTATCTAATACCGATGCTACACGTCTGCCTGGCCATCTGGAACTTCTCACATCAGCAGGAAGTTTGCTACATAGCTGTGGGACAGCGGAGTGTATCGTAATGCACAGTGTGGATAACTTGATGGATAGAGCTGTCCATTCTGGAAGAGAGGCAGCTCAGGTCACAGTGGAATGCACCTGTCTCGAGCTTTCAATGAGAATTTCGTGTTTTGGGTGAATGGGCACAGTATCTACTAAGACAAGTTGATAGTATTATTACATGGTAAATGAATTCCAGCCACTAGGTGATGAAGTCACTCCTTCATACACAAACAGCCTTATGTATTTTAGGGGGTCAGGTGAGTCTAGTAGCCCTGCATTCAGCAGAGAGCCCTTTGGAGGGTTGAGTGTAAAGCATTCATTGATTTCAGATAACAGGCCCTCTCGAGTCTGTGATATAATCTCACTCTTCCCTAAAAGCTATTTATGGCCTACATGCCTGTGAGCAGTCGAATGCGTGTGTGCAGAAAAGACAATCAGCCAGACAGGTTTCTCCGCCCACTTAAAAGCCTCACATGGATCAGTCATCCGCCCTGAGCGCCACATTACAGCTGACATCTGAAAGGTGTCTGGCATTTTCATAAAGGAGACGCCTTAACAAAACATCATGTGGATTCCATTTCCTTACTATCTCCCCAGAAGAGCCCAAATGCAGAGATCCAGACGCATGGACCTGCAGGTATATCAGACCATGAACAGTCAGGTTTCTGAATAGGCCTAGAGTGAGAGCGATCATTTCTGCAGCCTCCTAATACATAAGGCTTGTTAAGTTCAACTTTTCATATTGTCCGTCTGCCTCTGGGTGGGCTTGAACCGCCCACCTTTCGGTTACCGTTGTCATTGTTAGTGGTTGTCGACTCGATTCCCACTCTTGGCGACCCCATGTGTGCAGAGTGGAACTGCTCCACAGGGTTTTCAAGGCTGTGACCTTTCGGAAGCAGATCACCAGGCCTGTCTTCTGAGCACCTCTGGGTGGGTTCAAACCACCAAGCTTTTGGCTGGTAGTCGAGCACGTAACCAGTAACACCACCCAGGGACTCTGTGTACTGTATATACCAGTTGCCATCAATTTGGTTCCAACTCACAGCGACCCCATGTGTGTGTCCAAGTATAACTGTGCACTGTAGGGTTTTCAGTGATTGGTTTTTCCGAAGCAGATCGCCAGACCTCTCGTCCAGACTCCTCTGGGTGGGTTCAAACTTCCAACCTTGCAGTTAGCAGTCAAGCACTTAACTGCTTGCACCACCTAAGGACTCAAATGCTGTAGATACTATGTACTAGATGAGACATACTCTATATATTTATACATACTATATAGTAGATATATTTATGTATTATATATATTTATATATACTATATGGTATGTGGAGCCCTGGTGGCATAGTGGTTAAGAGCTTGGCTGCTAACCAAAAGGTCAGCAGTTCGAATCCACCAGCAGCTCCTTGAAAACCCTATGGGGCAGTTCTACTCTGTCCTATAGGGTCGCTGTGAGTCGGAATTAACTTGACAGCAACAGGTTTTTGTTTTTGTTTTTTTTAATACAGTATATAAATTTATACATATACTATATAGTGACATATTTTGTAAATAAGATACTTACATAGATATGCTACTCATATAGTGTATATACACTATATACTACATATATTTATATATAAGTATATATACTGTAATTTTGTTGTGTATTATATATAACCAGTATTAATATATAGTTATATATTTAAATAAATATAGATATACATAGTCATAAACACAGTAATAAAGTGCAGTGATTTTCTTTTATGTTGAAGCAGCTCATTGTGTACCCCGAATCTCTCCATCCCTCTGCTCCACCCCACACCACCCTCCCCCTCTACAAGCCCCATCCTGCTGCACTGGCGCTGCTTCCGTGGAAAACGAGGGGTCCTGAGACAATGAGTTTGGTCTTTTGGGGTTTTGCGTAGTCGGGGTAAATGGTTGGTGGTATACAGGGTGTACCACCCACTTTGTCTGGCTGTTAGGTTCTTTGGTAGTATACTTTTACCACTGAAAGTATTTGCTGCCCTCCAGTGGGAACCGCATCACGGCAAAAGGTGAAAGAAACAGTTGAAGCAAAATAGCTGGGGTCTGAGGCTTGCAAGTAAGGTAGTGCAAGCAGGAAGTGCGATTGGGTAAAAACTTTGTGTCTTTGGCTTTTGTGCCCCTAGATAAGCCTTGTAAGCATATTTATGGTTTCCTGCATGACAGTTGGGGAGCCTGGTGGGTTTGATTTTGTTTGTGTGTGTGTGTGTCATATTTGGAAAACCAGAGTCCCCATATAATCTAATGGAAGACGCCACAAAAAACATCAGCAACCAAGGTCTGGTGGTCCAGATGGGCTCCCGCCAAGTATGGGTTCGAGAGCATTCAACGTTCTATGGTAGCCACGTAGTACCAGATACTATTTCTCAAAGTCCGTATTACCAACCCAAAATTTAAACACACTCCATGACTCAGCATGTTTCCATTAATGAAAACACATGGTATCCAAAAAATAAAAAAATTCAAAACAGAAAATATTTGGACCTTGAAAGGGTTTTAAACTACAGTTCATTCAAATTCATAAATAATAAGCTGACTGATAAGGAGTTCTACTGCATTAGTTCTACCTAATTCTGTAGGTGGACTGATGAGTCAAAATGTAATCCCCACAGGCCCCAAGCGAGCAGTTCTTTGCATTTCAGATAGGTTTGCGGGCGTGGAGGAAGGATTTAGTCCAAAGCGCCAGGGGGTTTTGTTTGGTCCACAGTGTAATTTTTTCCTCTTTTGCTTATAGCCATTCCCTGAACATTGCTGAGAGGACTTTTTTCCTAATGAAGCGTGAAAATCAATTCTATCTTGCCAGGAGGGTTCTTCCTAAGCCTGAAGATATTAAAGATTTCATGAGAACCACATGAAGACTATCTTCGTGAATCATTTACATTTTTCCCTTTTGTAGGCTTATGTAACCATGCAGAAAATCTAATAATAAGTGTGCTGTTAGTGCACCAGTGTACCATCCTGCAGGCAGCGGGGCCCAGAGGGTGAGGAATACCAGGGCCCGGGGTTTGGAGGACAGCATTCAAGTGCACACGTGTCTGAAATGAACCCCTGTTGGAAAATCTCTAGCTAACTGGACAGATAGCCGAATTATCAGGCTTTTCTTTTCTGTCATTTTTTTCCTGTTTAATCTTATTTTCTCTAGTATTGTGGCCGAAGGAAATGCAGCAGCCGTGGACCTCTCTTTCAGAATGGCCCGTATCCTCCAAAGCAAGTGGCTTGAACTAATCCTGTTCTCTAACACAGGTGACGCTAGCCCGTATCAGAAGCAGACAGGGCACAAGGTGCTAGATTTCGGTTAGAGAAACCCCTGAAATGAGTGCCATTGTTGTCAGCTGCCATCAAGCCAGCCCCCGACTCATGGCGACCCCACGCACAGCAGAAGGAAACACTGCCCGGTCCTGCACCCTCCCTGTGATTGGTTTCGGATCAGACCCTTGTGATCCATAGGGTTTTCATTGGCTGATTTTCAGAAGTAGATCGCCAGGCCTTTCTTCCTAGTCTGTCTTAGTCCAGAGGCTCAGCCGAAACCTGCTCAGTATTATAGCAACTTGAAAGCCTCCACTGAGAGACACGTGGTGACTGTGAATAAGGTGCATTGGTCAAGAATTGAACCTGGGTCTCCTGCAGGGAAGGCAAGAATTCTACCACTGAACCATTAATGCTATGAGTCAGCATGGGAGGGTGATGAACAGGAAGAAACAAAGTTAGAGGCATTATTATCAGATGGAATTTACCCAGCACCCGTTTTCAAATGACAAGGAGCTAGTACTTTTCAGCCTTTCCAGTGTTTCATAATTTAATAAAACATTCTATCCAAGTCCCAGAAACCACCATGATTATCAGGGTGACAAGACAAAGAATGAAGAATTTTTAAAAAATTCCTCTATTTTTTGTTCTGCATCCTACTTTGGTGAGTGGCGTCTGGGGTCTTAAAAGCTTGCAAGCGGCCATCTAAGATGCATCCATTGGTCCCAACCACCTGGAGTAAAGGAGAATGAAGAACACCAAAGACACAAGGAAAGAGCCCAAGAGACAGAAAGGGCCACATAAACCAGAGACTCCATCAGCCTGAGACCAGAAGAACTAGATGGTGCCCGGCTACCACCAATGAGCGCCCTGACAGGGAGCACAACAGAGAGTCCCTGATGGAGCAGGAGAAAGGTGGGGTAAAGAACTCAAATTCTAGTAAGAAGACCAGACTTAATGGTCTGACTGAGACTGGGGGAACCCCAGAAAGCATGGCCCCCAGATTCTCTGTCAGCCGAGAACTAGAACAATTTCTGAGGCCAACTCTTCAGACAGGGATTGGACTGAACTGTGGGACATAAAGTGATACTCGTGAGGAGTGTGCCTCTTAGCTCAAGTAGATGCAAGAGACCAAAGGGGCAGCTTCTGTCCAGAGGTGAGATGGGAAGGTAGAAAGGGTCAGGAGCTGCTTGAATGGACATGAGGAATCAGGTGGAAAGGAGGAGTGTGGTGTCACAGTATACGGAGAGCAATTAGGGTCACATAACAATGTAAATATAAATTTTTGTATGGGAAAAAAAAATTCCTCTATTTTTGTAACCAGGCTGGTGTGGGTAGGGAGCGGTGATGCATTTCACGGGCTAGAGATAGGCATTAGCATCTGTACTAGAGAAAAGATTTACAGAATTGTTGACAGCTGTTTCCTCAGAGACACTTTTCCTGCAGATTATTTGCTTTGGACCGTAAGTAACAGGGATATAGTTCTTAAAGTTTAACTGTTATTGCTGGGAAAAGAAGTGTTCTGTGAAAGATAGCATAGTCATGGGAATCAGGGCGAGTGATGTATCCCTTCCAAGTCCACATCCCTTCCTGATAACCCAGGAGTTTGGTTTCTCTGTTCTCCTTGACATTTCCTCCTGGACGGGGATGAGGTCTGAGACCATCCAGGCTCCATTTGCTGGTGGAGGGCGGAAGTTCTCGCCTTTATCTAGCCATTGTCTTTCTTACTGCCTACATGCTGCAGACTTCTGCAGAGTCGCTGGGTATGTGGCTGAGTGGGTGTCTTTTCTCTGCCAGCACAGCAGAAGCCTTCCGAAGCAAAGTTTGCAGGGCTTGGCTATTGCCAGCAAGCTGTTCAGACCCATTCTATTTTGCTTTTCTGTGAAAACAAAATATTTTCAGGGACTTAGGATAATGTCATGCTCTCCTCTCGTCCTTGGAAAAAAATAAGAAAACACGCATGTTTCACCCCAGGTTGTATGTTGTTCAGATGTATTTCTCTTCCTTCCGTGTTTAGCCATTGACAGTATTCTTGTAATACAGGGAAAGTTGTGCGAGCCGGCACTCGACGGGACTGCCTGGTTTTCTGGGTCTCCCAAGTTTTCCGCCTTTGACAGGGTGCAGTCACCACTTTTCTGTTGCTCTCTAGTGAAAAATATTTGAGTTTTCCTTCTCTGATAGCTTCCGGCTTTCACAGCTTTTACTGTATTATCTGCTGGGGTTTACTTCTTTCATCTCAGACCCCAGCTTAACTCCACGTCAGATACGGGTGACAGCTGCTGACCTTTGGGGCTCACTCACCATCCAGACATCACAGGTATCCTTTCAACACCCCTAACCTGAGGCCCTGGTGGCGCAGTGGTTAAGAGCTCAGCTGCTAACCAAAAGGTTGGTGGTTTGAATCCACTAGACGCTCTTTGGACACCCTTTGAGGCAGTTCTACTCTGTCCTATAGGGTCACTATGAGTCGGAATCGACTTGATGGCAACGGGCTTGGTGTTTTTAACCCCAAGTAGTACGTCATTGATGGTATATCACCACTTAGACCTCCTGAAACATTTTCTCTTTAATTGATTGCCCATATGGACCTATGGTATTTCATTAACATCCAGAAAACCTATTACTGTCCAGTCAAGTCCCTATAGGACAGAGTAGAACTGCCCCATAGGGTTTCCAAGGAGCAGCTGGTGGATCGAACCACTGACCTTTTGGTTAGCAGCTGAGCTCTTAACCACTGCACCACCAGGGCTCCCTTAAGGTCCAGAGGTGCTCATTAAAAAGACCATTGGATGGAATGGTAGATGTGCTGCAACATCATGAATCCAGGAAAGGGCTCTGTGGATCTTGTTATATAAGGCATTTCTAGATGGTTACATTAAAGCATTTGTGTTATGCTAAACCAGAGTCAACTTAATCAGTTGTAGGAAACCAGATGTGATCCTCTAGCAGGCTTAAAGTGTGGTTTTATGGTAAAAAAAGTTGTTAAGCTACTGCTACTTTTAATAAACCCTCGAGCTTACTAATTGACCGTACTCTCTGATTTTGCACCTAACTGCATATGATCTTGTTCCCTAACTGTGGTATGCATGAGTCTTATTTTTTCCAAGTGGGGTGTAAGCTCCTTTTTAGCAAGGGCAATGTCATTATTTCCTGCCCCCTCCCCAAAACCTTTGAATGCAATTCTAGGTACATGGCAGCTGCTAACGAATTTGTGTATTGAGTGATGGCTACATTTTTTTAGGATGTCATTACAATGTGTTGTCACATGGTCTATCTTATTGTAGTAATGTGTTATTGTGTGTCACATAAGATGTGTCTGTTTACCAAAAAACATTCATGCAACCTGTGGATCTGTAACCGGGTTGTTGTCAGTAGGAAAATAGGAAAGACCCTACCAGGTTCATATGGAATTAGAGGCAATGGACCAGTCTACTTTGGGTATAATGCCATTACCTAATAAAGAAACATTTTCCAGACTGAAGTCTTCCATCAGAAATATGGGTGGTTGTTAGCTGCTGTTGACTCAGCTCCCGACTCATGGCAACCCTCATGCAAAACAGGATCGCACTGTTGTGATCTGTAGGGTTTTCACTGGTTGATTTTCAGAAGTAGATCTCCAGGCCTTTCTTCCTAGTCCGTCTTAGTCTGGAAGCCCCATTGAAACCTGTTCAGCATCATAGCAACACACAGGCCTCCACTGACAGACTGTGCTTGAAGTGGCTGCACTTGGAATACGTTGACGAGGAATCGAACCTGGGTCTCCCCCATGGAAGGTGAAAGATCTACCACCAAAGCACCACTTCTCCCAAGAAATGTGGATAGGACCACTTGAAAGGCCTGTTTGCCATTTACCTTTCATATGGCAAATGCCAGTAATTGCCTCTTGTCTGCCTACATCAACATTTCCATGAAGCAGATAGAAAATAACCTAAGTAAAATTTCTATAAATGGAAAAAGTATAGCACAAACAAGAGGCTTTAGATCATTTATAAGGAATGACCAGATCTTTTGTAAGTAGAAACCACACCACCAAGTCACGGTCGATTTAAGAAGTTGCAGATTTCTGGGATGGAATGAGCCTTAAGTGGCAGCGTGCTCAGGAAGCATGGGCCAGGACATCCCCTGAATGTCCTTGAAATGGGGGTTACCAGAGCACCCAGATGGCCCTTTGTACCTCTGTTCGTGGGAGTCTTATTCAGCCTTTTGTCACCTGCCCCCTTCCTGCCACATAAAGGTCCTATCCCTATGTTGTCCTTGCTACCACAACCATGTTTTCAAAGATGTAGCCCCGTGTCTAAGCTTATAGGTGGTATTAACGCCTTATACAATTGATTGTATACATGCCCCTCAACATTTCTGAAATTACAAGTACCACATGGCTGTTATCAAAAGGAATCCACTTCATCCGGATTGGCAAGTTTGGGGCTAGTACGGAATCATACTCCACTTCTGTGTTGGGAGGCTTCAAGTCAATCTGCAGTGTCCTGGTAGCCCACCCATCTATTCCACCCGTGAGCCTCCCTTCTCTTCTCTCTCAACTTCTTTTTCATTCTCTTCTTTCTCCCCTGGTTCTTGCCACATGTCCCTCCTGCTTTTTAAATTGCCTTTTTCCTTCTTTCTCATTGATCGGGCCCTGGGCTCATCGAGGCTAGAGGCATTCAAGGATGCAGGCTCCAGGCCAGCCGTTCTTCCGAGGCACGGTACCCTTCTTGGTATTCATTTTATATGTTCAAATTTGTATTTTCTAATATTCCTTCCAGTAGAGAAGTAGGTTGGATTTTAAAAATGCCACAACTAGTTGACTAAAAAAATTGTCTATCAACAGTATAATATAGAGATAACTGGCTTATTAACTCCTGATTCACCCTGGATTTCTTCAACTAGTTATTCACCATGTTACAGAGAATTTACAATATTAGGTGGTCCAATAGAGAAAGAAGCCAAAGAAATGTGTAAATTTCTGTGACTCTTCACACACTTGGGATTAAACAAAATTCAAACATTCATGTGACTTCAGTTCAAATGTTGGTTTTACTTTTTTAAAGAAGAGATTAGTATCTTACATATCTTTTGCGATCACTTTTTTTTAAAAAAAATTGTGCTTTAGATGGTTTACAGAGCAAATTAGTGTCTCATTAAACTATACACATACTGTTTCGTGACATTGGTTGCCAACCCCACAGCATGTCAACACTCTCCACTGCTCCACCTTGGTTTCCCCCTTACAGCTTTCCTGTCCCCTCCTGCCTTCTCGTCCTTGCCCCTGGGCTGGTGTGCCCATTTAGTCTCGTTTTGTTTTATGGGCCTGTCTAATCTTTGACTGAAGGATGAACCTCAGGAGTGACTTCATTACTGAGCTAAAAGGGTGTCTGGGGGCCATGCTCTAGGGTTTCTCCAGTCTCTGTCATAGTAGTAAGTCTAGGGTTTTTTGTGGGTTAGAATTTTGTTCTACATTTTTCTCCAGTTCTGTCCGGGACCCTCTATTGTGATCCCTGTCAGAGCAGTCAGTGGTGGTAGCCGGGCACCATCTAGTTGTGCTGGACTCAGTCTGGTGGAGGCTGTGGTAGTTGTGGTCCACTAGTCCTTTGGACTAATCTTTCCCTTTTGTCTTTTGGTTTTCTTCATTCTCCTTTGCTCCAGATGGGGTGAGACCAGTGGAGTCTCTTAGATGGCCGCTCACAGGCTTTTAAGAGCCTAGACACTACTCATCAAAGTAGGATACTTTGCAGATATACGAATTTCAATAGATAAATGTCGTGTTTAATTTAAAAAAATATTTGTGTGCGGTTGGGTCCTTTTAAAAATTTAAAGCATGCCCTGGAGATATCTAGCATGAGCTAAAAATGATGTAGTTACATATCTTTTATTTCAGGGATTCTTAAGATGATGGTTACCAGTTACTTTCATTACATGACTCGGTTTTTAGTCTTTTTCCTCTTGAAACTTTATAAAATCATTGGGGAAACAGTTTCAGTAGCTTCTGTCCTTCCAGATTGTTCTTCCAGATCTTTGATTGTTATTGTGAAGAAAAGCATGGACCCAAATGAGAAGTAGTTGTATTTTCTAAATACTTCTGGTGGGGTGGGCTGTTGTGGAAAGGGAATCCCTGGGCGATGCAGATAGTGAACATGCTTGGTTGCTAACTGAAAGGTTGGACGTTCAAGTCCACCCAGAAGTGCCTCGGAAAACAGGCCTGGCAATCTACTTCTGAAAAATCAACTATCAAAAACTCCATGGAGCTCGGTTCTACTCTGACCCACGTGGGGTCACCATGATTAGGAGTTGACTCTACGACAACTTTTTTTTTTGGGGGGGGGGTCATGTTATTGTAGAAAGAGCAGCTCCTCCTGAACTCGAGGGGGAAGCAGCAGGTCACCATCTGGGTTACGTCAAGCACGTACGTCACTTAACCTTCTGCACCTGCTCCCTCTTCTAACCATTATAATGTTCATAACACCCACTTCGTGCAAGATTCCCGGGAGGAACAAATCAGATAATAGTGTATGGGAAAGTGCTTGGAATGAAAATCATGACATTATTATCACCCCTCACATTGTAACTTCCAGTTCTGGAAAGACGGACGAGGCCAGATGCAGATGGTCTCTGTAGCTTGGTACAGGAGCCAGGGAAACCCAGGTTTTTTCTGCTTTGCCCTCCAGCATGGAGAGCTGGAAGGTTAATTTCAATATTGCTGCTCATAACTAACAGCCTCAGAGTTCATGACAGGTGCTTTCTGAGTTTCCGTGAGCATTTCAGAGACCATTTTACACAGCAGTCAACCTTTGCAGAGGCAAAGAAATGTCATTTTCCGAGGCAGATAATCTCAAGCCAAGGATTCAGTCCTGGTGGAAGGAAATCGAGAACAGCAGTTTAGCTTTAAAGTTAGCTAACAGATGTGGGAGATTATCAGAGATGCTTGGGTGGGGGCTTTGTGTTGAAGACATATGCCCTTTTGCATGATTTTAAATGCCTGTAAATGCTCACTAGAAGCCCAGAGAGAAACAGTTGGCCAGTCCAAATGCTAGAGGCTAACACCTGTCCGTGGATACTCGCCAAATAAGTAAAAATTGACCACGCGGCACCAGACCAGGGACTCCACTGCTCCATGGTGCATTCCTTTTGTTTGAAAGTCAGTGCACGTTGTACTTCCAGACTTCTGGGCGCTAACCAGGGATGGGGAGGAGGCAGAAGAACCTATGTTGGATATTGGGTTTATCGGTCCAGGTTAAGTGGGCAGAAGATATTATTGGCAGTAGATTAGAAAAACGAAAAGCACATATTGCCCATCCCGCCATTGCCATTTTCATTTAAAATATTAAAAGTCAACGACAGAGGAGTTTTAGAAGACCAGGTAGATGACTGGAAGTTACTGTAACACAGAGGGACAAAGGTTCCTTCTGTTTTAATAGCCATAGAGTGCTTTGTGGCCGTGAAGATTGTGGAAGTGGAGGTAAAGAGGTATACCAGGAGACAGTTAATTTGTTATCCTTCATTAACTGAATTTAATGAGCATTGTTGGTTTAATAATACCCATTCATTTCCAGGCTTCAATATTATTCTGTAAAAGCCTCTAGGAGTGTATTTTATGGCTACAGTATATTGATTATCTTGCATACATGATGAAGTGAAGGAAAGGTACCTTAGAACATTTCAGATACTGACTTATCCCCCAAATTTGAAAATCTCAATTTAACACTTTCTAAAATGTCAGAGTAAATTAGTATAGTTTCATATGTACTAAGATGCAGTTTAAGACGTGTACCCACTAATGGATGTAGTAGGAATTTCTCTCAAGTCTATTCATTAGTCTTCTTTGCATTTTTTAAATTATTTAATATTTTATTCTCTGAATATATCTGACTTGGGATTCTGTGTGCCAGTTGGAAGACCTCTGAGGTTCAGAAATTCACAGGAATGTGAACTAAAAAACTATATTCATTTAACAGATACTGATGGGCATGTAAAATAGAACCTCCATTGTCTATCTTTAGAAGTAGAAGATTAAGCAGAAGGGTAATTAATTTCCCAGCTCTCCGTCTCTGATTGAGACATTTATCAAAGATGATCTTTTATGATTAGTTTCCTTAGCTGTAAAATGAAGTCTGTTATGACCTCGAACATCTATTTGTAGCAACTAGGATTAGGCTCAGTTCTACATGACCAAAAAAAAATTAATAAATGTGTGTATGCGTGCGTGTGTGTGTGTGTGTGTGCGCGCGCGCGTATTTATTTCTCCCTTACATAAAAGAGATTGGCAGTTAGGCAGTCCAGGGAGGATATGGCAGGTACATAGGCTCAGAGACCCTGTCTCCTACCTTTCTGTTCTGCTGTCCTTAGTAGATTTTCTCATGTACAAGATGGCTGCTTAAGCTCCAGCCTTTACATTAGCATTCCATAAAGCTGGAAGGAGAAAGAGAGAAATAAGGTCTTAGCCCCTGTCTTAGTTATCTAGTGCTGCTGTAACAGAAACATGACAAGTGGATGGCTTTAACAAAGAGAAATTTATTCTCTCACAGTCTAGGAGGCTGGAAGGCCGAATTCAGGGCGCCACCTCCAGGGGAAGGCTTTCTCTCTCTGTTGGTTCTGGGGGAAGATCCTTGTCATCAGTCTTCCCCTGGTCAAGGAGCTTCTTAGTGGAGGGACCCCAGGTCCAAAGGATGCGCTGATTCTCCTGGCTCTTGCTTCTTGCTGATATGAGGTCCCCATGTCTCTCTGCTTGCTTCTGTCTTTTATATCTCAAAAGAGATTGGCTCAAGACATAAGCTAATCTTGTAGCTTGAGTCCTGCCTCATTAACATAACTGCCACTAATCCCATCTCATCAACACCAGAGAGACAGGAAAATCACATCAGATGACCAAATGGTGGACAATTCACACAGTACTGGGCCAATCATGGCCTAGCCAAGTTGACAGATACTACTGGGGGACACAATTCAATCCATGATGGCCCCCTTTTTAAAGATACTTGCAAGAGGTCCCATGCCACATTTTTGCTTCCTTCATGTTAGCCAGAATTTGGTCTCAGGACACCTGGCTTCAAACTCAGAATCAAACCCTTTGCCATCAATTCATTTCCAGCTCATGGCAAAACCCATATGTTACAGAGTAAAACTGCCCCATGGGGTTTTCTTGGCTTTCATCTCAATGGAAGCAGATGGCCAGGCGTTTCTTCCGTGGTCCACCAGGTGAGTTCAGACTGCCATTTTTTAGGTTAGTAGTCAAGCACAGACCGTTTGTGGCACCCATGGACATCTAGCCACAGGGGAGGATGAAAACCAAGCCTTTCAGCTCAGTAACAGTATGCCCAACTCAGAATCAAGATTTCTACTTCTGAGGGGAGAGTATATATTGGGGTAAGAAACAGTTAGTTGCTGCCACAGATTTTGAGCTGAGAAAGCCACTGTCTGATATTTCCAGGATAATCTGACCTTTGTACTCAAGCCTGAATATATGCTGAGCATATAGAAGTCTAGCAACTCATACTATGTCCCCTCACTGGCTCCGTGTCTTATTTAGACCTGTGGTTGTGTTTTCAGCCCTAGATTGGAAGGCTTAGATTGATCTCTTTTTTTTTTTTTTTTGTCAAAAAATATCTTTGTTTCAAGGTACAATGAATAGAAACACAGTAACACAGTAATTTATAGCTGTCCCTGCCCCCCACCCTCCCAGTATCAGCATCCACAGTGTTACCCTCACACCATGGACACTCCACATGATCAGTAGGGACTGGGCCATGTGTGTTTGTCTTAAGAGTTATATGCACCTATTAAGGTTACTTGGGGTCACAAAAATCAAAAACCCGTTGCTGTCGAGTCGATTCCGACTCACAGTGACCCTATCAGATAAAACTGCCCATAAGGTTTCCAAGGAGCACCGGTGGATTCAAACTGCCAACCTTTTGGTTAGCAGCCGAGTTCCTAACCACTGCGCCAACAGTGACAAAGGCTACTAGTAATTGCTGCACTGTTGTGTTTTACTACTAGGCTGTGTCTATTAAGACAGGTTAGGAGGAGGAGGGAAGGTCCCCAGGATAACTGAGGTCGAAGGTCACTCAGTTACAAAGCCCTCGTTTGGGCTCTGTGCGTAAGAGCTTTCTTGAAAGTCAAAGAGAAAAAACATCACACACTTTTACCTTTTTTTCAGTCCCCCTTTTAGCAGCTAGTTAAAGCCAGGATTTTTCTGTGGGGGGCCAGATTCTCCATGGGATGTTTGTGAATATGCTGTGTGTGGGCTGATTGGAGGCTCTGGTCTGCTTTCCGTAATGCGTGTTTTTTTTATTGTGGTAAATATATACGTAATGAAACATTTGGCATTTCAACAATCTTCTTGTGTACAACTAAGTGACATTAATTGTGTTCATGTGTTGTTCAGCCGTCTCCATTATGTTTCCAGATTATACCATTGCCCTTAACAGAAGCTCAGTGTCTATATGTATATACACACACACCACATACATGTATATATAAGTATGTATATATATGCACTACAGGGTTTCCGACAGAATCTAAGAGTTCTTTTGTTATATTCTAACTTTGTTTCCACTTCTGAACCTCGAGAAGGGGTCAGCTGACAGGGTGCCAGAGCCAGGCTTTAGCTACATGGTGAGTTTTAATTTATGTGATGTTGCTGTGTGATACAATGTCATTTCCTAGGAAAATGCCAGTATCCGGCCAATCTCTGGGAGGACAGGTGGTCAGGAAGGTGGGGCGGTGTTACAGTTGGTCCCGTTGTTGTTTTTAACAGGCAGACCTCTCAAGAAAGCGCCTCAGAGAGTCCCTCACAGGTATCATCTGGGGGTTTTATTTCTCTGTTGCTAAAAGTGGCATAAAGGAGCCCTAGTGATGCAGTGGTTAAGTGCTCGGCTGCTAAACGAAAAGGTCAGCAATTCAAAACCACCAGCCGCTCTACGGGAGAAAGATGTGGCGGTCTGCTTCCGTAAAGATTTACAGCCTAGGAAGCTCTATGGGGCAGTTCTGCTCTGTCACGTGAGGTCGCCAGTTCGATGGCACCCAACAACAAGAGTCTGACCAAGTTTTAGTTACAAAAATAAACATGATCCCTAATGCTGAGAAGAGGTCAGAATGATCAAAACCCAGGAAGGAAGTCAGTAAGCTGAAAAGAATTTTGTTTTCATGTTTGTATTTATAGGGATAGTAAGAGGGGGCTCTGAATGAACCCGCCCCAGGCAGGTACGTAAGTGGCCATGGTTAAGATACAGTGTAGACAGAAGGAATTCTAACTCAGTGCAGTGGAGGAGCAGGAGGTTCATATTGCTCAGAAGGGAAGAAAAAGATAATTGTTAAATATGAAATCATTACAGGTGGTTTGGGGCCAGTGGGTTTCCCATTGTAGTACCTGAACACTGTTCATAAACAGCTTGCAAGTCTGAAGGCACTCTGGCTAGAGTCTGTAACGTGAATTGACTGGAAGTGAAAAACAGAGGAAACAGTAAAATTGTTTATGAAAGTCTGTGGTTCTTTTGTGAGTTTCTTCTACTAACAGATCTGGCTAAGGCCTAGGGACATTTAAAAAAAAAAAAAATCAGTTACCATCAAGTCTGTTCCGAGGCATGGCAACCCCATGTGTTGCAGAGTGGAACTGCGCTCCATAGAGTTTCCAAGGCTGTGAGCTTTTGGAAACAGATCACCAGGGCTTTCTTCTGAGGCATCTCTGGGTGGATTCGAACTGCCGCCTTTCAGTTAGTGGTTAAGTGTTTAACTATTTGCACCGCCCAGGGACTCCCTAGGACGTTAAGCGCCAACAGCCGTTTAGATGGTTCTATAGTATAAAGCTAGGCAGAGGCAGAGTGGTGCTTCCGTAGTGGAATTCTTCCCTTCCGTGTAAGAGACCTGGGTGTGATTCCCGGCCAGTGCCCCTCATGCACAGCCACCACTCACCTGTCCGTGGAGCTTCCAGACTAGATGGACTAGAAAGAAAGGCCTGGTGATTTACTCCTGAAAATTAGCCAAGGCAAACCCTGTGGATCACAGGATCTGACCCACAGTCAGTCACAGGGACAGTGCAGGACCAGGACGTGTTTTGTTCCATTGTGCACGGGGTCACCATGTGTCAGGGCCGACTCCACGGCAACTCACAACGACAACATCATATAAAGCACAAAGATGAAGAAATGCTTTGAAAAGTAATAGTGTATTTTTAGTCCTTCTTGCTCTTCTATTTTAAAAAATCAGTTCTGATTAAAATGACACGCTTCTGTGTTTGTATTCCACCCCGTGCGTACCTGTAGCTTCGCACCATCAGGCTGGGAGCACAGAAGGAACCACATTCCGACTGCAGCGTGAGTCTCTTCCTATCTCCCCCTCTGGACTGCAAGCTCCTGGAAGGAGAGGAGGCACCAGGCCTATTCTACCTGGGATCCCCCAACCCTGGTGTGCCTGGTACCTGAAATATTTGTTGCATAAACTGAATAAATGGGTCACTTTTTAGTTTAATAAAATGGAGTTCATGTAGAAGATTACATCAATGAACCTCATGATATTCCTGCTTATGCTTTAGGTTTCTGTTGGGCTGAAGATCAGAGGCCTCGGGATGTTAAAGTATCCTTGAGCAATAGGAAAAAAATCATGCCTTGTTCTTACAGCCTAAAAATATCTAAAACTTTTGGCATGAAGTCGTTAAAAAAAATGGCACCCCACACTTAGTCAAATGTAGCAGTTGCTGTCAATTCCAACTCATGGCAACCCCAAGTATGTCAGAGTAGAGCTGGGTTCCACAGGATTTCCAGTGGCTAATTTTTGGGAAATAGATCACCAGGCCTTTCTTCCAAGGTGCCTCCAGGTGAACTGGAACCTCCAGCCTTTGGGTTAGCAGCTGAGCTTGTGAACCATTTGCACCATCCAGGGACTCCGAGTCAAATGTGTTGCTGTTGTTGTTGTGTGCTGTGGGTCAATTCCAACTCATAGCAACCGTATAGGACGGAGTAGAACTTTCCTGTAGGGTTTACTAGGCTATATTTGTTAAGAGGGTGCAAATGGCCAGGTCTTTTTCCCGCAGAGCCACTGTGAGTTCGAACCACCAACCTTTCAGTTAACAGCTGAGTACTTAACCACTATACCACCAGGCATCCTTCAGTCAAATATAAACAGTCCAATCTGAGGAATTATTTTTTGTAAACGGGGTGCTTTGGTTGGGAGTTCTGCCTTCAGTTGTATTAGTGCCCAAGTGGCAGTGTTTTTGTGTAATTAAAATACAGTGGATTTCTTCAGTTGTCACTCACGGTCCACATTTAATTGACTCCAGCAAGTGAACGTAGTGAGCCGGACACTCTTAAGTTCTGTGCTTGAAATGTAAAAGCCAGCACCTGCTACGCAAAGAGCTGTCTCATCACTGGAAGATTTCTAGAGCCCGCTAATGTGGGCGCGCTGAGAAGTCCCAGCATACCGAGCAGTTTCAGGCCACAATTCTGTTTAAGAGTCACTTAGCAAAGCCATTTCACCCGATGTCTTGGCCCCAAGATTTATCGAATAACACTGGTTCTGGCAGCTATCACAGCAGGTCCCTGATTAAATCACATCACCCTTTCCTTAGGGTAAAATGGAATGCTTACAAACTCACTCCTAGCTCCCCACTCCCACCTCAAACCATTCCAAGGAGTGAATCCGGAATGGAGAGCAGGCTGGCAGAGAGGAGAAAAGCAGGTGAAATGGGAGAATACAGTGAAGATCGGGTGGATTTAAATGGCGGCGGTAGAAACATGCCCCTCAGTGTTGCTCTGTGGTTTATAAATGGATTCTATGTGCGGAGGAAGACTTTGCCTTCTTCATTGTTTAAACCGTGCTAAATAGATGGATTCGTGTCAGAGAGCATGAGCTGGTGCTTATTTGCACCATGGCTGAAGTCCCATCTCACACTTACTTACTCTTAGTGGAACCTTGAATGGATCCCTCATTTTGCTTTGTGTCCTTCATTGGACAAAAGGTACCAGAAAAGCTCAGTCAGCAAATATTGTTAAACACTCAGCAGTTATTTCAAGACTTTATATTTAGCACATCGTGGAATTAATTTACATAACAAATATTTAGTGGATGCCTGTCTAGTATGAATGAGGCACTGTGCTGAGGCGTTAGGGTTGGGAAGAAAAAAAGACATAGTCCTTGCCTTCAGAGAGCTTAGGGTCAAGAGGTGAATAGATTCTGCTTTCCTCGTATCTCCACTTATATTTCTGAAAACAGGGACGTATAGTTAGTAAGCATCCGTTTTTCCAGAAAAGCTCTGTGAGGGGTGAAGCAACATGGTGGGACAAGAAGAGAAGAGCAAGCAGGGCTGAGGATATAGTTACAAAGGAACTGTAAGTTTGCTCACAATTCACAACGATAGGATCCTGAAAAATTATAGGGCCAGATATTTAACTGTCTTCTGTATTACTCTCAGCATAAAAGTCTCTGAAAAGATCAGGGCTAACTGGCTGGACTGGGGTGGAGGGGCAGGATTAAGTCAGAGGTTAAGGGAGAGCAATGGTTGATGAATGTTACCAGGTTAGCACAAACAACAGATGGTGACACCAGTTTACACCCAAGCAACTCCATTGCCACTGTCATACCCAGTGCCACTGTTCCTGCTTAGGGGAACTCAGCAGCTACTGACCGTTTTCTCTGTTTGGGAATACAGAGACAGGTTTTTGTCTTCTCTGCCTAGCTCCACAAAAACACACCTTCATTTCCTCTTTCTTAGAAATATATTTATTATATTTCTTAATTTCCTATTGTGTAATATTTCTGTATCATGTCATATGTTATATTAAATATAGAAAGATAAATTTGTTAAAGTAAATTGACCCTAGTATATTATTTTTCCTGTAAATTCTTGAATAGCTAAGTTGCCGTGTAACTGATTATGAAGAGAAAGTTAAAGCACAGGGCAAGAAGGGCTGGTGGGAGGTGGGGAATGACTATGGGAGACGCACAGGTTCCTTTTTGGAGACTGAACAGTTCTTTATGTTGGTGGTGGTGGTGGGTGCATGAACCTACACATGGAATAACATTGCATGGAAGTACACATATGCGCACACACACACGAATGTGAGCACATGAAAACTGAATTAAGTTCTATAATCCAGTTAACAGTATTGTACCAATGTCTGTTTCCTGGCTTTGATGTTGTATGGTAGTTTTGTAAATTATTACCATTGGGGGAAGCTGGGTGAAGGGTACATGGTACTCTTTCTGCTGTTTTGCAACTATTCTCTGTAACTATTTCAAAATAAAAAGTTTTTAAAATAGGATGGAGACAAAAATAGAAATGATTTCCATTTTAACAGAACGTTAGAAGTACTAAAGAATCCTAATAGATCTCTAGCAAATACCTAATAGTTACTAGCAAAATATTTTGTATATAACTTATTTTATTTTTGTTGTTGTTGATAATACACACAGCACAACACACACCAATTCAACAGTTTCTACATGTACAATTCAGTGACATTGATTACATTCTTCAAGTTGTGTAACCATTCTCTCTTTTTCTGAATTATTTCTCCTTCATTCACATAAACTCACTGCCCCCTGAGCTTCCTATCTAACCTTTGGAGTTACTGTGTTAATTTGATCCATATAGATAGATCATAAAAGAGCACAATGCTAAAGGCAGACATTCTTTACTAGTTAAGTTAAACTATTGTCTGGTTTTAAGAAGACTTCAGGGAATATTTTTGGTTGAAGGTTTAAAGATTATCTCCAGGCAATAGTTTCAGGGGTTCACCAGCAAAATATTTTAAAATAACCTTTTATTTTTAAAGAATCAATTTGTGAGCATTGTAGAAAATTAGAAAATAAAAATTAAAAAAACTATACTTTTTAATACTCTCAGTGCATATCCTTCCAGATCTTTCCTACGCATATACATAAATGTATTTCACTTTTACCAAAATGAGATCATATTGTACGTATTGTCTTGTAACCTGCTTATTCAAATCGATAAGCCTGATTTTTAAATTTCAAGATATTTTTATTTCCTCCAATAAAAGTATTCAAGTTTCTCCAGTTGACCTTGAAATGTCTTTTACAGCCAGTTTGTCTAAACCAGTACTTAATCCAGGATTGCGGGTTACATCTGGCTGTTAGGAGTGACCCTTTAATGTCTTCTAATCTAACATCACACTGTTGCTGTGGAGTTGATGCCAACTCACAGTGACCTTAGGAGTAGACTGCTACATCGTTCTCCCGTAGAGCAGCGGCTGGGTTCGAACTGCAGACCCTTTTGGTTAGCAGCTGAGTAACTTTACTGTTGCGCCACCAGGGCAGGACTGAGCGCTTTACTGTTCATTCTGTTGCCTGTAGGGTAGCTATGAGTCAGCACTGACTCCACGGCACCTAACAACAATCTAACATGGTCCTTATTTTATTGCACCGACTTGTTCAAGAGGTCAGGCCATTTGTCCAACATAATATCCCACATTCTGATTGTGCTTTCTTCTGATATCATCAGGGTGTTCTGTATCTCTGTAGCCTGGAAGTTACGTCTAAAGACTTCATTGTTTGTGGCTAGAATCTATCCTAGGAGATGTCACATACTTCACGCTGCCTATATCAACAAGATGTTTGTCCCCACTAGCTTGTATTGCTGTGCTTATCCTTATAACACATAGTCCCTCTGCTCTGTTCTTTGTTTACACTCGCTGATTTGTGTTTATAGGTATCAGCATTTCTGATGATTTTAGTCCCATGGTGCTTTCTTTCTTCAGGCTTCTCTGTCTTAGTCTTCAATCTTGTGGTCTTTATATGTTTCATCTATTTCTTTAGTTTAATTTCCTCTAAGGTTTCCCCAAGATCTTATATGTGGTACACGCATTTTAACATTTCTTAATACTCTTAAACCTTTGATTAGTTTTAAAAATTCATAACTAAATGATTTATTTAAATTCAGAAAATAAACAATTAGAAACTCACATGACTCACATAAATACCTTTATGCCCTATATTACGTTCAAACACATGTAAGTTTTACCTTACATGTTGTAGACCTTCTAAGTTTGATTTTCAAAAGAGTAGGTAAGTAAGTATTCAAACACATGTAATTTTTTTTTATTGTATTTTAGATGAAGGTTTACAGAGTAAACAAGTGTCTCGTTAAACAATTAATACACATATTGTTTTGTGACATTGGTTGCCACCCCCATGACATGTCAACACTCTTCCCCTCTTGACCTTGGGTTCCCCATTACCAGCTTTCCTGTCCCCTCCTGCCTTCTCTTCCTTGCCCCTGTGCTGGTGTGCCCCTTTAGTCTCATTTTGTTTTATGGGCCTGTCTAATCTTTGGCTGAAGGGTGAGCCTCAGGAGTGACTTCAGTACTGAGCTAAAAGGTTGTCCGGGGGCCATACTCTCAGGGTTTCTCCAGTCTCTGTCAGGCCAGTAAGTCTGGTCTTTCTTTGTGAGTTAGAATTTTGTTCTACGTTTTTCTCCAGCTCTGTCTGGGACTCTCTGTTGTGATCCCCGTCAGAGCAGTCAGTGGTGGTAGCAGGGCACCATCTAGCTGTTCTGGACTCAGTGTGGTGGAGGCTGGCAAACACATGTAATTCTTACAAAGTCTTACCCTACTCCTTACCAGTCACTGTCCCCTTCTATAGACTAACAGATGCGACATCCACATAAGCAGTAGACACTTGAGCGTTCATTTCAGAATACTGTATAGCTTTATATCTAGATCCCGTGGTTCATCTCATTTAATCTCGTAACAGCAACTAGAAGAGTGCTTAGTTAAATGAGATATTTCATACTAACCACTAACATACAGTGTTTTATAAATATTAAAAAAAAAGATTGCCCATCACGTCAGTTCTGACTCATGGCAACCCCATGTGTGTCAGAGTAGAACTATGCTCCCTAGAATTTTCAGTGGCTGATTTTTCATAAGTAGCTCACCAGACCTTTCTTCCAAGTAGCCTTTAAGTGGACTCAAAACCTACAAGCTTTCAGTTAGCAGCTGAGTGCATTAACCATTTGCACCATCTAGGGACTTTATGAGGAGCCCTGGTGGTGCAGTGGTTAAGTGCTCAGCTGGTAACTGAAAGGTCAAGGGTTCAAACCCACCAGCCACTCCACAGAAGAAAGATGTGGGCAGTCTGCTTCCGTAAAGATTACAGCCTTGGAAGCCCTACGGGGCTATTCTTCTCTGTCCTGTAGGGTCGATGTGAGTTGGAATCAACTCATTTGGCAAGTGGTTTGTTAGGAACTTTGTAAGTATTAGCTGTTATTATTCTTACTGCATCGTTGTTAATATGTAGTAGGCATTTAGTAAAGGTTTGTTACATGACTGGATGGGGCATTGAATTAAGTACTGAAATTTAAGCCTCTGTGTAAACTAAGTATAATATCCGTATGAATAGAGAACCTTTCTACAGTATGAGGGAAAGCGAGATTTTCACATTATAGTCTGATCAGAAAAAAAAGATCTGGAAACTTAGCTTCAAAAAGTGTTTCTCAGCCCAGCATCATATTCCATTTAAAAAGACATGAGAGAAGCCTCTCCTTAGTGCTTCAGCGGGAGGGGCCATGGTAACCTGTCTCTCCTGTTTCACTGGGAGGGGAGAAGTGATAATAGGATTGGAGCCAGACAGGAATGAAGCAATAATGGTGGCAATGGAGGCAAAGGTGGTTCAGGGCAGGGTGGGATAATGGGGCAGGGTGGGATAATGGTGGCAGTGGAGGCGAAGGTGGTGCGGGGCAGGGGGGCAGGGTGGGATAATGGTGGCAGGGTGGGATAATGGTGGCAGTGGAGGCGAAGGTGGTGCGGGGCAGGGTGGGATATTGGTGGCAATGGAGGCGAAGGTGGTGTGGGGCAGGGTGGGATAATGGGGCAGGTGGGATAATAGTGGCAAGGGAGGCGAAGGTGGTGCGGGGAAGGGTGGGATAATGGGGCAGGGTGGGATAATGGTGGCAGTGGAGGCGAAGGTGGTGCGGGGCAGGGTGGGATAATGGGGCAGGGTGGGATAATGGTGGCAGTGGAGGCGAAGGTGGTGCGGGGCAGGGTGGGGACCAGGAGTGTGAGCCCGTGTGAGTGCGTGAAGTCAGCGCTAACAAGCTGACACCCCAGTGACTTCCTCGGAATCTCTCCTAATGCCAGCTCTGCTGGGAAGTGGACGATGCTCATCCCTTGTCTGAAGTTCCAAGACTAGAACTCACGTCTTGGTTAGGGGGGGCTAAAGCTCCAGCCGCCAGTGTCATCTGCTCAGGAGGACCGGTTACACTGTTTGTCCATAATCAGGCTGAGTGATGGTGGGGTGGGGGGGCAAGAATGGCCTCAGTGTCTCAGATTTCTACACTGGTTTAAAGCAAGCGTCAAAGAAAAAATGGCACCAGACAACATTAAACAGGCAAGGGCGACTTGAATCAAAAAGGTTATAGGAAGGGAGGAGAAGGGTGTGAGGGAAGGAGAGAGTATTGTAATGGTGAGGGGCCATCACTGTGAGGAGAGGGACCAGGGGTTGGGAAGAGTTTCAAAGGCTGAAGTTCAGGGCTGAAGGTGGATGTTCTTAGCTGCTGCCAGGTTAGCCCCTGACTCATGATGACCCCATGCACAAGGCATAAAACACCTGCCCAGTCCTGCACCATCCTCATGATTGCTTGGGGATTGAACCATTATGATCCGTAGGGTTTTCACTGGCTGATTTTTGGAAGTGGATCACCAAGCCTTTCTTTCTAGTCTCTGTCTTATTAGTCTGGAAGCTCTGCTGAAACCTGTTTAACATCATAGCAACACACAAGCCTCCAATGACAGATGGTGGCTGCGCATGAGGTGCATTGGCCGGGGAATCGATCTCCCACATAGGAGACGAGAATTCCACCACTGAATCACTGGGAGGTTAAACAGTGGGATGTGTGGATCACATGGAGTTATCCCCTGAGTTTACTGTTAAGGGTAGATGGAACATGTTCCATCTGGATTCTGTCAGGGCCAGGGACAGAGGGAGGTTAGGGGCCTGGAGTCAGGAAGAGGCCTGCTGAAAGTTTAGTCAAACTGAGGGGAATGTTGATGATGCCATCTTGGTCAGCATTTTCCAGAACACTGAAGAGTGGAGGGATTTCCAAGATCACAGGGCTTGGGTAAAATTCCACATTGTTAACAAGCTTCAGCTATTATGTAGGACACTGTGTTCCTGAAGGTCTTCAGGGGAACTAAGGCCATCCACAGCGTCAGACCAGGCAATTCATAAAGGAATCCTTGGAACCTTCTAGATGCTCTATGAGGAGACACCCAAATCCACCAGATAATTGTGCAGTACAATCCTGTTTTCTTTTGGCTGGATGCACGCAGCCTCAAGAAGGTGAAATGATTCCGGAAAGAGAGTACAGAAACATTGGCCATTTAGGATCAGCAGGCTCCCTTGAGGTTCGCCTCACGGAAAAACCAAATGTAATGATTCATGCAGTGAGTTAAAACGAGCAAACTGAATTATAGGCCTGACATTAAGACAACTGGGAGAATGGAGGAGGAGGAGAGGTTTGGGAAGAGAAAGGACAGTGTACTTCTCTGGGGGTAAGATTTATTACTGAACATTAAAAAAAAAATCTGCAAGTTAAAATTGAGAGTCATTTTGTTTATGCCCTAAATGCTGTGATGTACTTTTCTTTGATTTGTTTATACAAGTTTTAGGGGCAAGTAACATTTTTAGCATTTAATCTCCATTTACTCCCCGAGTACTGCCACTAAAACAATCCATCAGATATTTTCCACAAGGCTGTGGAAGAGGGGATAAAAGGCATATTTTAAAAGGTGGGTGTGTATGTGCAAAACATGTTTGTTTTAAAGAGATCTTAAATGCTGTAGAAATAATTAGCCATGTGCATGAACCAAAATAATTAATACCAAATGGTACTCTCCTTTCTGAATCCTGTTTCAAAGCAGAACTTGAATGAAACATTAAGTTCTGTCTTCTCTCTCTCTCTCCCTCTTTCTCTCTCTCTTTCCCCTCTCTCTCTGTCTTGTACTCCTAATTTTATAATAATCACTATTGCCCTGTTAACTATGAATTTAATGTCTCTATATAGAGCCATGGACACCCTGGTGACGTAGTGGTTAAGAGCTGTGGCTGCTAACCAAAACGTCGGCGGTTCGAACCCACCAGGCGCTCCTTGGAGGCCGTATGGGGCAGTTCTACTCTGTCCTGTAGGGTCGCTATGAGTCAGAACCGACTCGACGGCACCTAAGATATAGAGCCATGGTAGTCCCTGGGTAGTGCATACAGTTCAGCACTCAGCTAGTAACTGAAAGGTTGCCAGTTTGAATCCACCTAGAGGTTCCCCAGAAGAAAGGGCTAGCAGTCTGCTTCTGAAAGGTCATAACCATGCAAGCCCTATGGGGTGCAGTTCTCTGACACACATGGGGTCCCTATGAGTTGGGATCGAGACCGCGACGCCTGGTTTAGTTGGTTTCTGTGTAGAGCCATTCTCCTAATCCAGGTTCTTCTTGTCTCTCAGGTATTACACTACTTCCTTCCCCTACAGGGCCAGAAATAGTAACTGTTAGGCGTTTTCATTAGCTAAAATCAACGTATACTGTAAATGTGTAACATCACCGAAGAAACGACCAACGACATGCTACCTCGTCCCTGGGAGACGTTAATCTAGAATGGCTAGACTCTACTCCTTTCTACCTTGCTTTGTCGTGTTTGTTCCTTCACAAATGGGCTGGGCCATTCTAGATTCCAGTTCTTGAATTTAGGGAAGGACCAGATGATGCCTTGGGGTCATGGTGGCAGGTCTGAGTGTGTGGCGTCTGTGGTCTCCACTGGATCTTTTCAAATGTAAAATTGCTAGATCATGTTACTAACAACAGCTTGCATTACCTTATATGATCTCCTTTCATACCATGTATGGTACCTTCAGAGGTGTTGGGACTGGCTAAAGGACTACCTGAATGCGCCCCAGGCTAAAAAATGAACTTGAAGGGGGAGCAAACAAGAACACTGTTTTCCAAGAGGTTCACTTCCCTTAAGTTGAAACCTAGTCATGTTCCCTGGCTTTGAGGGACTTGCCCAAAGCCCATCTGTTTATTCAAGCGTTTACTTGATGCTGTGGGAGGCTCAGCCTGAGATTTTTAAATGCTGAATTTGTTATTCAAGCACGTTATTTCCCATTGATATATGTAAATTTAAGTTAAAATAATCAGTAATGCAAATGTATATGGAATCTGCCTGGAAAACACATTAAGTTGTCACCCAGTATATCCATTTCCCTGTTTTAAAGTAGGACTGTAGAACTGTTCTCTTTGACATCATCCATGGACATACAGATTAGTAGTTGGTTGGTTATCAACCCAAATTCTGGGTTACCAGTAAAAATCAGTTGCCACCAAGTGGATTCTAACTCATGGTGACCCCATGTGCACCTCTAATCCATTGACCTTTCTTAGTTCATGTCTTTCTCAGTTTCTCTGCTACATTTAATGTAGTTGCTCTCTTCGTTTTCTTCCCACTTCTTAACTATTTTTCTTCCCTCTAAGCAAAGTTAAGTTAGATGTTTCCTCTTCTTCCTTTTTACTGCCCTCCTCGGGAATCTTGGCCACTTTTCCGCCTTCGGCTTTTCCTCCTGGTAAACCTTGTTTAGTCCCGCCTCCCTTACCTGCTCTCCATCCCCCTGGAAGAGAGTGCCGTATGTTTGCCCTGTTGTTCTTGTCATGGTTAGCCACAACTGAGTTGACCCCCCTCCAACTCATGGCGACTCCGTGCGCAACAGAGTGAAACACGGCCCCATCCTGTGCCATCCCCACGGTTGGTTGTGGATGGTACCATGGTGATTCACAGGGCGTTCATTGGCTGATTTTCAGAAGTAGATCAGTAGGCCTTTCTTCCTAGTCTGTCTTAGTCTAGAAGCTCCCCTGAAAACCTGTTCAGCATCATAGCAACATGAGAGCCTCCACAGACAGACAGGAATTCTACCACGGAACTACCACTCCCTCCTATGTCTGCCTTAGAGCCGCGTAAAACTGATCTCATCTTCAACTTGATTTTCCTCTCTTCCTCCAGAATAACATCCTTTTCCTTTTTTTTTTTTTAATCTTATAAAAGTTGTTTTAAGTTCTTATTCACCCCTGAGCTCTCTGATTCGTTTTTTTTTTCTTTTTTTTTCATTTTTGAGTTAGATTTTTTTAAAATTTTTTTTATTGTACTTTAGATGAAGGTTTACAGAACAAATAGTTAGTTTCTCATTAAACAGTTAGTGCACATATTAATTGATGACATTGGTTAACAACCCCATGACATGTCAGCACTCTCCCTTCTTGACCTTGGGTTCCCTATTACCAGCTTTCCTGTCCCCTCCTGCCTTCTAGTCCTTGTCCCTGGGCTGGTGTGCCCCATTAGTTTTGTTTTGTTTTATGGGCCTGTCTAATCTTTGGCTGAAGGGTAAACCTCAGGAGTGAATTCATTACTGAGCTAAAAGCGTATCTGGGGCCATACTCTTGGAGTTTCTCCCGTCTCTGTTAGGCTAGTAAGTCTGGTCTTTTTTTGTGAGTTAGAATTTTGTTCCACATTTTTCTCTAGCTCTTTCTGAGACCCTCTGTTGTTCTCCCTGTCAGAATAGTCAGTGGTGGTAGCCGGGCACCATCTAGTTGTACTGGACTCAGTCTGGTGGAGGCTGTGGTAGTTGTGGTCCATTAGTCCTTTGGACTGATCTTTCTCTTTTGTCTTTGATTTTCTTCATTCTCCCTTGCTCCCGAAGGGGTGAGACCAGTGGAGTATCTTAGATGGCTGCTCACAGGCTTTTAAGATCCCAGACACTACTCACCAAGGTAGAATGTAGAACATTGTCTTTATAAACTGTGTTATGCCAGTTGAGCTAGATGTTCCCCCAGACCATGGTTCCCACAGCCCTCCGCCCAGCAGTTCAGTCCCTCAGGGAGTTTGGATGTGTCTATGGAGCTTCCACGACATTTCCTTGTACAAGTTGTGCTGGCTTCCCCAGTATTGTGTACTGTCTTACCCTTCACCAAAGTTACCACTTATCTTTTGCCTATTTAGTGTTCCCTTCCCACCCCTTCCCTCCCTGGTAACCATCAAAGATTGTTTCTTTTTGTGTGTAAACCTTTTCATGAGTTTTTACAGTAGTGGTCTCATAGAATATTTGTCCTTTTGTGATTGACTTATTTCACTCAGCATATCCCCCAGTTTCATCCATGTTATGAGATGCTTCAGAGATTCATCATTGTTCTTTATCATTGCATAATACTCAATTGTGTGTGTGTACCATAGTTTGTTTATGCATTCATCTGTTGATGGGCATCTAGGTTGTTTCCATCTTTTTGGTATTGTGAACAATGCTGCAGTGAACACGGGTGTGCATATGTCTATTCGTGTGATGTCTCTTATTTCTCTAGGGTATATTCCTAGGAGTGGGATTGCTGGATCGTATGGTATGTCTATTTCTAGCTTTCTAAGGAAGTGCCATATCATTTTCCAAAATGGCTATATCATTTTGCATTCCCACCAGCAGTGCATAAGACTTCCGATCTCCCCGCAGCCTCTCCAACATCTGTTATTTCCAGTGTTTTTGATTCGTGCCAGTAATGCTGGAGTGAGATGGTATCTCATTGTGGTTTGATTGGCGTATCTCTAATGACCAGTGATCGGGAGCATTTCCTCATGTGCCTGTTGGCCACTTGAATGTCTTTGGTGAAGTGTCTGGTCATGTCCTTTGCCCATTTTTTAATAGGATTATATGTCTTTTTGTTGTAGAGGTGTTGGATTTTCTTGTAGATTTTAGAGACTAGACCTTTGTATGACTTGTAATGTTCAAAAATTTTTTCCCAGTCTGTAGGTTCTCTTTTTACTCTTTTGGTGCAGTCTTTTGATGAGCATAAGTCTTTAATTTTTAGAAGATCCCAGTTATCCAGCTTATCTTCTGGAGTTCGTGTATTGTTGGTTATGGTTTGTATCTTGTTAATGCCATGTATTAGGGTCTCTAGCTTTGATCCTGTTTTTTCTTCTATGAACTGTATAGTTTTTGGCTTTATATCTAGGTCTTTGATCCGTTTTGAATTAGTTTTTGTATATGGTGTTAGGTATGGGTCCTGTTTAATTTTTTTGCAGATGGACATCCAGTTTTGCCAGCACCGTTTGTTAAAAAGACTGTCTTTTCCCCATTTGATGGACTTTGGGCCCTTGTCAAAGATCAAGTGACCGTAGGTGGATGGATTTACATCTGGGTTCTCAATTCTGTTCCATTGGTCAATGTATCTGTCGTTGTACCAGTACCAGCCTGTTTTGACTACCTTAGCTATATAGTATGGAGGTCAGGTAGTGCGAGTTCTCCTACTTTACTCTTCTTCTTCAGTTGAGCTTTACTTATCCAGGGGTTCTTCCCTTTCCATATAAAGTTAATGATTAGTTTTTCCATCTCTTTAAAGAATGTCATTGGTATTTGAATCAGGATTGCATTGTATTTGTAAATTGCTTTGGGTAGAATTGAGCTCTCTGATTCTTTTGGCTTAATTCAGTTATTCCCTAAAAGAAAACCAAACCGTTCTCTTTATTCTAACTCATGGTGGCCCCATGAGTTACAGCGTAGAACTGTGCTCCTTAGGGTTTTCTTGAGTATGATCTTTACAGAAACAGATTGCCAAGCCTTTCTTACGCAGCACTGCTGAATGGCTTCTAACTGCCAACCTTTAGGTTATTGTAAGCCTTACTAATTCTTCTTAACCTCTCTTCCGTATTCACTGTCAATACCTTCGTGTAGATCCTCATACGAGCTGACATGATTGAGTCTTCTGTAGATAGAGACAGCACATAGAGAGAAAGCTGTAATGGGTTAGGAGTTGGAAAGACTGAATTCTAGTCCTGATTCTGCATTTAATTAAAACACTGAAAATATGACCTTAGTAACACACATCATCCTTCTGGGCCTTAGTTTTGTCACCTGTAAAATGAGAAATTGTATTTTCTAAATGGAATAATTATAAATAAATGTAAATTTCCATGGGATTTGTATAGATCCCAGATAGATTTGTGTTTCTTGCCCCTAGACAGAAATAAGCATTTCAGAACACTGATGAAAAATATGAAGAGATGGTGATACACCCCCTATTACTGTCACCCAAAACCTTCTATATTGGTTTATTCCATGATTCCTACTCAGGCACTCTAGACTTTCAGAATATCCACACTGTTTACATGATTTTGTTCATTTGTTTTCTTTGTAGTGTTTTCTGAGCACAGTAAAATTTTTGTTTGCTAAAGGTTTATCTTCTTAGAAATGTTTGACAAATGCCTAATTTGAAAATTAGCATGCTGTCTTTGAGCTACTGTCAGGAGAGAAAGCTGATCCGTAAGAAGTTTGTAAGCAGTTAGTATACTGGGATGAAAAAATGAGGGAATCCAGGGTGGTCTCCATAGGACTCCCAGAGAATTCCAGACCATTACGCTGATATCATCTCATTTGTCCTTATGAGTCTCCGGTTTCAGAACCGTTCACACTGTTCTTGACAGCTTACAAAAGAAGAAACTGAGTCATTGTAATTCGATCCCTCTCTCTGCCAAGGAAGATTGGAAACCACTATGACAGAAATGCTAAGGCTTACTTGGGCCCTGACTGCAGAGTCTGAAAAATTTATTCACTGAAGGAGAAAATATATCTACTATTCCCAAAACATTGCCAACAGCAAAGAGATTATGCTCCAAATTAGATAAAACCAAAAAACAAACCAACTGCTGACGAGTCGATTCTGATTCATACCGACCCCGTAGGGTTTCCAAGGCTGTAAATCTCTACGGAAGCAGACTGCCACCTCTTTCTCCCTCGGAGCCACTGGTAGGTTTGAACCGCTGCCCTTTTGGTTGGCAGCTGAGCGCTTTAACCACTGAACCACCAGGCTCCTTAGATACAACCTTGTTTTATTTTACCTTTGCTTTGAAACTCAATGAGAAAGCAGTGGAAGCTGTTTTCCACTAAAGGCCAAATTGTGTCAGAAATTAGGTCAGAGGGTGAGCAAGCAGGAGGTAGAAAAATCAGGACCTGTGCAATTATTTAGTCACTGAGGTTTCTGTCCAAAAAATTCAGGATTTTTTTTTGCACAGAATGGGCAGGAAACCCAAGAGGAAGAGGGAAAGTCACTTCTTGGAGGTTTTCCCACGTTTACCAAGATAAGAAATGCAGGCATTTGCTTTAGGAGCTACGTTGCATAGATGGTGGGAACAAGAGGTGCATTAGAGGCAGAGTGCCCAAATGGCTTATTTTGGTCGATTAATGACTTCATAGCTCTTGGGGGAGAAGAGGAGAGTGGTCTCAAGGAAGGAGTGAGCCGATCGATGGCATGCCCAGAGACAGCTCTGTTTTTAAGACGTGGTGGTCAGGAGGACGTGGAGAAGTTGGAACCCTCATCCACTGTTGGTGGAATTGTAAAATGATGCAGCTGCTGTGGAGAACACGTTGACCGTTCCTCAAAAAGTTAAACATAGAATTACCAGATGGCCCAGCGTTTCCACTCCTAGGTGTCTACCCCAAAGAATGGAAAGCTGGGATCAAACAGATACTTGTACACCAATGTTCATAGGAGCATGATTTATAATAAACAAAAAGTGGAAAACACCCTGTGTTCACCCCCAGATGAACGGGTAAAACAAAATGTGGTATATCCCTACAGTGGAATATTACTCAGCCAGGAAGAGAAATGAAGTTCTGCTGCATGCTACCACATGGATGAACCTTGAAAACATTAAGCGGAGTGAAATAAACGAAACACAAAAGGACAACGATGGTGTGATCCCACTTATATGAAATATCTAGAATAGGCAAATGCATAGCAACCAAAGTTTATGAATGGTTACCAAGGAGAGGGAAATGGGGAGGTTTTGCTTAAAAGACACTAAACTTTTGTTAAAGAAGATGGGAAATTTTGGAAACAGATAGTGGTGATGGTCGCACAACATGGTGAACGTAATTGTTGTTGTGGTTAAAGTCACTAACCAACCAGAATAAGCCACTTGGGCACTTGGCCTCTACTGCATCTCTTGTTCCCACCATCTGTGCAATGTAGCATGTAAAGCAAATACCTGCATTTCTTATCTTGGTACACGTGGGAAGACCCCCAAGAAGTGACTTCCCCTCTTACACTTATGTTCCCTGCCCACCCTGTTGTTGTTGTTAGGTGCTGTCGAGTCTGTTTCAACTCATAGCAAGAACTGCCCCATAGGGTTTTCTAGGTTGTAATCTTTACTGAAGAAGATCACCAGGTCTTTCTCCAGAGCTGCTGGGCAGGTTAGCAGCCAAGTGCTTAACCATTGCGCCACCAGGGCTCCTTGGTGAACATAATTGATGTGACTGAATTGTACACGTAAAAAATGATTGAAATAGCATTTTAAAAAAATGTATTTTGACACACACATGAAAAGAAGTGGTGGTTGAAACTAAAGGTGTTCATGGTTACAGGAGGGCTGAAGCCACCTATCAAAAGGACGGTGAGTTTTACTGCAGGTGAGGGAAAGAGGGTGCAGCGGGGAGGGATACTCCTGCCTTTCCCAGGGATGACACAGTGGTTAAGAGCTGCAGCTGCTAACCAAAGGGTTGGCAGTTCAAATCTACCAGGCACTCTTCAGAAACCCTGTGGGGCAGTTCTACTCTGTCCTATAGGGACGCTATGAGTTGGAATCAACTCTATGGCAACGGGTTTGGTTTTTTGTGGGGTTTTTTTTGCCCCATGGATGAGGCTTCTCCTCTCCCACCAAGCTCATCCACCAGGGCCGAAACGGCTCTTTTTTTATTTTCTTAACTTAGAAGAGCACGCTAGGATAGTGGCAGATGAGTCACCTATCACTAAGCGTAGGTGTTCTCAGTGCTGAGGAGAATGGAAGGTGGTGGTGAATTACTTCTATAATGTAACATACAATTGAATTACCATTTCTTAGCCCCCTGATTTCAGGCGCTCAGCGGACGTCAGCAAGGTTGTGAACAGTAGTACGTCATCCATGGGCAGCAGAGTTGACTAGATCCTGCTCTCAGCAAACAAAAGCAAGCCTTGGTCCGCCAGGGGAAATAGCCGTGACCTTCCTTCTGTTTTATGCAGCAGAGTTATAGGCATTAAACTTCTCTGTAGGAGACGGGTCCCACTATCAGTAAGAGAGGGCTTCATAATTGAAGTAAATACCTCTCCACCAAGGGGCAGGGAGGAAAGACGTGTCCACGATGGGATCTGGAAGCTGACCAGAAACATCTGGGTCTGCTGCAGTCAGTTGAATAGCTCGATGTGCTGCTCCACGTTGCTTATCAGAAAACTGGCTGCCTGATTTTAGGAGAGTATTGCTTCTTTCTGGAGTCCCTGGGCAGGGCAAATGGTTAACGCACTGGCTGCTAACTGAAAGACTGGAGGTTCAAGTCCACCCAGAGGGTGCCTCAGGAGAAAGGCCTGACGATCTACTTCCAAAAAATCAGCCATTGAAAAACACTGTGGAACACAGTTCTGCTCTGACACACATGGGGTTGCCATGAGTTGGAGTCAACTGACAGTTACCTGTTATTCCCTTGTTACAAATTAGGGGAACACCAGTTTCCTCTTGGTCCAGATGCTGGCTTCTGAGCACATGGGGCTTTTTTCAGAGCTTTTCTCAAGAAAATCATAGGCAACTAATCTATCCTCCAAACACCTTCAGAAAAAAACTTTCAAAGACTACGTTTTGTTCTCTGAGGAAAGCTTGATTTAATGAAAGTAAACTCTGTGTGGACCAGCAGGTGTAACTGGAGTTCAGTACTTTCTTTGACTGGTTTGGAACTCTGTATTTCTTTTGTGTCTTTTATAGTTGGAACGTTTGTATGCTTCAAAAACAAAGCGTGCCTAGCTTTATTGTGAAGTGCCTACTGTGTGTCACACGCTGTCCTAGGCTCTGGGGGTACAGAAATGAATGTGTCCCTGCCTTTGGGGACCTCAGGGTCTAGCATAGTGACCCTCAGCCTTGGCTGCACATTGAGATCACTGATGCCGGTCGACTCTACAGAGGCTGATTAAGTGGATCTTGGGTGGCCTGACCAGCAGAAGTTTTCAAACTGACTCAGTCAGGAAACCCTTACTATGAAGTACTCTTGCACAATTATGATCTTGAAGTCTGATGTTTATAACAGTTTCCATTTCTTCATTCTCACAAAGCCATTTTTACATCTTTCAGGCTTAATGGCCAAGTGTGTTTGTAAGCTTTTTCCAGATATCTTGTATTTGTGTGTGTGTGTGTTTTAACAGCTTTATTGAAACAGAAATCACATATATGCAGTTCACCTGTTTAAAATGTATAATTCGGCGGTGTTTAGTCACGGCCTTGTTCATCCATCACTACAATCAATTGTAGAACATTTTCAGCACCCCAAAAGGAAAGCCCAAGCTCCTTAGTCATCACTCCCAGCTCCCTCCCCCAGCCGTACGCAACCACTGATCTACTTTCTGTCTCTATAGATTTGCCTGTTCTGGACGTTTCCTATAAATAGCATCATACAATTTGTGACCTTTCGTGTCTGGCTTTTCTCACTTAGCATAATCTTTTCAAGGTTCATCCAGGCTGTTCATTTCTCTTTTTATTATAGCCGTCCTAGGGAGTGTGAAGTGGGATCTCATTGGGGTTTTGACTTGGGTTTCCCTGATGACTACAGAAAGGAGCCCCGAGATTTTGTTGGCCGTGAGGTGGGGCTGCTGTGTGAGGTGGTGTCATGTGGTCCCAGCAGTCAGCCCGAGGATGCCTGTAAATCCATGTGTTTAATTAAAACATCATCTTGTGCTGTTCTCGAGACAAGTTTCAAGTCAGCTGTGAAAGAGAAGACAAAAATCACCTGTCTAAAGCATTATTCATACTGGCCTGATACTGGCTGGCGTAGCCTCCGGGCTGGGTCCCTGTAGAATCTCCACGGTGGGCTGTGAGTAGCTCTCCTCCTCTGTTGCTTGGCCCTTAGGTTCTCAGGAGCTAACACTTTCTGTGTTTTACCAAGTATATTGATGATGGGTTCATTGTATTGTTTACACTGGAAATGTTATTGAGTAATTCCTGGCCTCTTTATCACTACTTTGCACCATCCTACCCACCAACCCATGGGCTACCCAGAGTAAAATGGGAGCAAACTGTAGATAACTGATGGCTTCTATCTTAGTTATCTAGTGCTGCTCTAACAGAAATACCACAAGTGGATGGCTTTAACAAAGAGAATTTTATTTCCTCACAGTAAAGTAGGCTAGAAGTCCAAATTCAGGGCATCAGCTCCAGGGAATGCCTTTCTCTCTCTGTCGGCCTTTTCATCAATCTCCCCCTGGTCTAGGAGCTTCTCTGCACAGGAACCCCGGGTCCAAAGGGCACGTTCTGTGCCCAACACCGCTATCTTGGTGGTATGAAGTCCCCCTGTCTCTCTGCTCGCTTCTCTCTTTTATATCTCAAAAGAGATTGCCTCAAGACACAACCCAATCTTGTGGATTGAGTCCTGCCTCATAATACAACTGCCACCTATCCCACCTCATTAACATCACAGAGGCAGGATATACAACATATAGGAAAATCACATCAGATGACAAAATGGTGGACAGTCTTACAATACTGGGAATCATGGCTTAGCCAAATTGATACACGTTTTTTGGGGACACAGTTCAATCCATGACAGCCTCTTTTTGGAAAGTTATGCCAAGGTGGTGTTTGTGAAACCTCAGGAAAGGCTACACTATTTCAGACATTCATCAGTTGTCAAAGTTTGGTATCTCCATATTCAGATGGAAGAACAAAACACTGAGAGTCTCTCAATTCAAAGAATGTTTCTGTTGGTCACAGTTTGCTGGTTTTGTGAATTTTTATTACATTGTGGTACCTATGTTTGCATCAGCTGGAGCCTATTTGCAGTATATGTGCTGGTAATTGTATTGCCTTGAAATCTTATACTCAGTGATGGGCATAGGTGGGGCAGTTGGAGGGAGAATGGGTTCATTATCTGCCTAGTCTTTGGTGGAATTCTGTTGATCCACCTTGTATCACCTTGTAAGCACCTGGTTCTCCATGGAAGAGAAATACACGTCCATCTAAGGTTTCTGGTTTGATCAAATCAGCCCTTCACATGCTTTAGATCTAGGGAAAAAAATCTACTGACTGCCTGATGTATACAAGTAATTGTGCTCGGTGCTCCGGTGAATCCAATTAATTTGAACAAACAACTTCAATCTTTAAGGAAGGAGACAAGAGGTAGCTAAACTATGAGGTGGTAATGACTCATCGTATTGATTGGACAGACTTTTTGTATATATGCAGGATCCTAGGGCTACAGAATTGGGATTCCTTTAGATGGACAGGACAAGGGTTAGTTTTATGATGGAGAAGGTCGAGTACTCCAGGCTGACTAAGTGGCTCACACAGAGGCAGGGAGTTTGAGAGCACAAAGCAAGTCCTGTCAGTCTGGAATGGAGCAAACCTGCCAGGATAGTATGTTCTATGAGGGGCAGGAGCTGTTGATGTTGAAAAGGAAGCCAGGCCAGATGGTCCAGTCCAGTTGTTGTTGAGTTAACCCCGATTCATCATGACCCCATGTGTGTCAGAGTAGAACTGTGCTCTATAGGGTTTTCAATGGCTGATTTTTCAGAAGTAGATCTTCAGGCCTTTCTTCCAAGGCACCTCTGGGTGGACTCAAACCTCCAGCCTTTTTTCTTTTTTAGCAGCTGAGCAGGTTAACCATCTGCATCAGCCAGAGAGTCAAGCCAGAAAGTTGTTGTTGTTGTTAGCTGCCATTACGTCAACTCCCAGCTCATGGCGATCCCACGCACAACAGAATGAAGTGCTGCCCGGTCCATGCCCACGATCAGTTGGCAGATCAGACTGTTAGGATCCATAGGGTTCTCACTGGTTCGTTTTCAGAAGCAGCTCACCAGGCCTTTCTTCTGGTTCATCTTAGTCTGGAAGCTCCATTGAAACCTGTTCAGCATCATCAACATGCAAGCTTCCACTGACAGATGGTGGCTGTGCATGAGGTGCGTTGGCTGGGAATTGAACCTAGATATCTCACATGCAAGAAGAGAATTCTTCCACTGATCCACCACTGCCTCGTAGGCCAGATGGTTGTTGTTGTTGTTGTTTTCATTGTGTGCCATCATCAATTCCAACCCCTAGCAACCCTCAGGGACAGAGTAGAACTGCCCCATAGTGTTTCTTAGGTTGTAATCTTTACAGGAGCAGATCGACAGGTCTTTTTTTCGCAGAGCCACTGGGTAGATTCAAACCTCCAGCCTTTCAGTTCAGGGCTCTTAAATCCTAGACTAACTAGCTTAAATGTTACTTTGTTTGTTTATCTTTTCAGGTAGGAAGAAACTTTTTATGATCCTCAATTTAGAAAAGGGTTTGATAAAATTAATCTTTTAATTAATATTATTTCTAGAGGGAAAGCTAGAGTTGGTGGGAGTGGGATCCACATAGGTGTTGAGGGCATGTTTTAACAAGGATGGTGACAGTGGGCATGGAAAGAAAGGGGCAGACTTGAGGCTTTTCTCCCCAGTGGTTGAGACATTTTGGAGAAAGATTTACAGGGCTAGGAGCTAGCAGGATGTAGGAGTTAGTGATAGGGAGACATCAGAAATGATCTCTGGCCTTAGCCCGGGGAAAGTGCAGAACCATTGACGTCAGCATGGGACCAGAGTGGGTGCTGGTTTGAGATCGATGGTAAGGGGACGTTGGGACATCCCAGTGGAAATGTCTGGCAGGCAGCAAGAGCTGAAACTGAAGTTCAGGAAAGAGACCATATTCGGACTTTTTTTGTGATAAATATTTCACTTACAAACATCATTGTCTTTAATCCCATAGCAATCTTTTGAAAATATATTATTATAGTTCTCATGTTACAGATGAGGAAACTGAGGCTGGGAGAGATGGTAAGTCTTCTGAGACCACAGAACTAGCAGAGGAGAGGAACTCCGAGAGGAGAAGGGTGAAGTCAAAGCACCGCCTAGCGAGATCATTACTTAGATAAATGTCAGTGGTTGTCAGAGTATTCCTTAAGGCAATTTACCAGGGGCTCTTCTGGCCAGTAGGCCAAGTAGACGGGTGAGTTGGCCCCACACAGTATCCTTTATACATCAGATTATTCCAGTCGCTTTTGACAGTGTAGAGCTGGCCTCAGAGACTTATCAACATGCCGCTGTCTTGCATTTCCGTTTGTCCACTACACGTTATTGCCCATTTAGATGTCAGTCAGTGATGCCTCCACCTACAGCCACGTTGCTATTAAAAAACAAACGGAATTGCTGCGGGGTTGATTCCAACTCATGGTGACCTCATGTGTTAAAGTAGAACTGTGCTTCATAGGGTTCTGAATGGCTATGACCTTTTGGAAGCAGATTGCCAGGCCTTTCTTCCAAGGCACCTTTGGGTGGATCCAAAGCACCAAACTTTTGGTTAGTAGCTGAGCACTTAACCATTTGGGCCACCCAAGGATTCCCATTAGGCACATAAATAAAATGACTGGCAACTTTTTGTGTGTTTATAATGTAGAGATTCTACCTAGGCGTGGGTGTGGATATTCTAAAGGGGCAAATAGGGAATGAATTGATTTAATTTGTAATTGGTAATTGTGTCCAAAGATTATCCAGTCCTCTGTGTTCAAATACGCCAGCAAGCTTTTGTTTATACTGCAGGAATAAACAGCAAACAATACAAATGACCTAAATTTAAAACATAAGTGCACTTCAATCTAGTTTTTAAATGTAGATATAACTGACCATCTGTTCTGCAGACAAGGCTTTAGTCCACTTTAGGAAAAAAAATATTAATGCACTCACATGGATTTTCTAGAAGAAGACAGTTTTAGAAACTTAGCAAGTTTTCTGAGCTGATAAGTAAGACTTGAAATGCCTCATTACGGGAGGTGAGGCAGGGAACATTTTAATTAGAGATTGTTCCATCCTGCATCTTCGCTGGAGCTGACTGGTGCATAGGATGCATGAAATAACCTGGGAAAGAGCTGCAGGGAGGACAGTAGGGCTTGTTTTGTTTGTTTTAAATTCAGATGAAAATATGACCCATGTGAAGGAGGTAGGGAGGAGGGTCCTTCTCAAGGAACCATCCTAACACCAGCAGCCAGCATTTACCGGTCTTGCTATGTGCTGGGCTTGGTCTGACTCCTGCACCTGTGTCAGCTCACAAGCAGCTTGTGGGGTCAGTACTGGTATTACACCCATTTTTGAGGTGAGGAAACTGAGGCACGGAGAAATTGACTAACTTGCATCAAGTCACATAGCCGGTAGGTGGAGGTGCCAGGATTCCAACACAGGAGAGCTTGTGCGCTCGACTGTGACAATAGTAGGTAGCTGATGCTTGAATCAGTTAGTCACTCTTGTTGTTGTTATTTGGTATCATCAAGTCCGCCCTTACTCATGGTGACCCCATGCCCAACAGAACTAAATGCTGCCTGGTCCTGCACCACCTTCATGGTCGGTGTGGATCGGACCGCTGTGTCTCACTGGCTGACTTTTTGAAGTAGACCAGACCTTTCTTCCGACTCCCTCTCAGTCTGGAAGCTTCCCTGAAACCTGTTCAGCATCATGACAGACGGTGGTGGCTGTGCTTGGGGTACGTTGGTCGGGAATGGAACCCGGCTCTCCTGCGTGGAGGGCGAGAATTCTACCATGGAGCCACCACTGCCCCCTACTAGTCCCTAGAGGTATCTTTTTTTGAGCCTGTGTGCTAAGCACCTCAGGGTCCATCAGTTCCTGCAACAGCCCTGTGAGATAGGACTTATTAGCATTTCCATGCTGTCAGAGGGGAAATTGAAGCTTAGAAAAATTGAATCACTTTCCTAAAGTCACCAGTTCCCAAATGCCACAGGCCAGAACTCTGTCTCAGGTCTGTGTGACCCAGAGTCCAAGCTCAACTGTGTGCTTATGGCTGGACAGTAAGAACTATAAACGAGTCCCTTGGTGGCGCAACTGTTAAGTGCTCAGCTACTAACCAAAAGGTTGGTGGTTTGAGCCCACCCAGAGGCACTCAGGAGAAAGTCCTGGTGATCTGCTTCTGTAAGATCACAGCCATGAAAACCCTATGGAGTGGTTTTACTCTGCACACCCCTGGGGTCACCGTGCATCAGAATCAACAGCCAAGGAATGTTTTTTTTGTTTTTTGTTTTTTTTTAAGAACTATAAAGGGTTGCATTATTCTAATTGCAAAGATTAGGCAAAGCATTTCCTTTCTTTCGTCTTTAACCAGCTTTTCATTATAGCTTACTGTCTTTCATTGCGTTCCTCATCATTTCTGAGAAAAACCTAGAAACTCCCTGCAGAATGAGTGCATGTCCAAGAAGCATTGCATAGCGGGGGATTCCCTTCTCCCCAAGCCCTGTATTTAAGATTATGAAGAATATGCAATGACCCTGACGTCTTCCCCGGAAGCAGTTGATGTGACAGTGTGCCTCGTTCACAGGGCTTTGGCATTCTTCCAGGGAGCCTGTGAATTTTTCTTTTCTTTTTTTGGTGAATGAATACCTGATTAAGTTAATGATGCTAAGCCAGGAGGAGGAGCTTTTGGCAGCCAATGGCCGGAGGGTTTCTGGCAGCTCATTCAATGTCCTTAATGTTCCACTGGCTTCATGCTGGGCCTTATGTGAGCCGCGTGAGAGGGCTGCAGTAATTACTTGGCTTTTTGATTGAAAACATCTACAGGTAGCGAGTCATCCCATTGTCCATTTCACTGGTGATTGGAATCAACTTGCTGGAGCATCCTGGGCTCCACTGTGCAGCCGCGCAGCCTCACTCAGAAATGAATGGAGGTAGAAAGTGGGGTTCCCCCTTGCCCAGCTTTTCTAAATGAACCATTCATCTTTTGAGGGTCAGAACCCCAGCCACACCCATTAACGAAGTGTGAGTCATACCCTAATTTTAAAACAAACATTTGTTTTAGAGCAAATTCTTATCTTGGCTGATTTTTACAGCTCATCTCCCTGTACTTTCTACATGTGATTTAGGCTGATTTTAATGAAATTGCCTTTGAACATACATATTTCTTCCAGTAAATCCGAAGACTAACAGAAGTGTTTCCTTGACTTTGATCATGGGGCAGTCTGGTAGTAATTTGGATCATTGGATGGGAGTTTTTAGAGGTCTTCCCATTTAGCACGCGTCTTTAACAATGTCTCACACAGTGTTCTGGTCCTTCCTAATGTGGGAAATACCAGGGTTAGTAATCCCTCTTGAGAACTTGTGTTAGAAATAAAATCTCTAAGTGTAAATTCTTCGCAAATACACGGTATTTTATGTCCCTGTGTCGTGAGTTCAGTTCAGTTTTTGATCCAACACTGTATCATTGCGTCCAAAATCTAGAAGATCCAGAAGCATTTTGCCTTTTAGTAGCTACCTCCTAAGGAAGACAATAGACAGACACAGGGCATAGCTGTAGTCCAGCAAAGAAAGGACAACTGGTCTAGTCTCCCAAAACCAAAAAAACCAAACCCGTTGCCGTCGAGTTGATTCCAACTCATAGTGACCTTAGAAGTGTCCCATAGGATTTTCGAAGCCGTGATCTTTACTGTCACATCTTTCTCCCGTGGGGTGGAGCGGCTGGTGGGTTCAAACTGCCAACCTTTTGGTTAGCAGCCGAGCGCTTTAACCACTGCACCACCAGGGCTCCTCTCTATAGCCTCCCAAGGGGTCATGAAGTTCAGTCTGCACCCAGCTAAAAGGAGTTACAGTCTAATGAGAAAGACATGAAAACAAGTCAAAAAAGACAAGGTGATAAGCTGTCGTAGTTACGTGAGGGCTGGTGTCCTCAGAGAAGGAAAAGATGAGCATAGATTGCGGTGGTCTTAAGCGGGTTTTAGAAATGACTACAACAAGAAGTAGCACTCGGAGGACCCACTACGGGCACAGGCATAGAGGTGCTGGCCAGTGTTAGCCCAGGTGGGGGCTTGGAGGACAGTCAGACCAACAGGTGTAGTACATTGTTTGATAAGATGGTGCACACCAGTGCCAAGGTGACGTGGAGGAGGGGTGTGGGGTTTGGAGCTGGAGTGGGGAGACTACCAGGAAACATTTCCTACCTACAGTAAGTGACATCTCAGCAGAGCCCTGAAGGAGAGGTTACAACAGAGTAGCTCTCCAAGCATGGGCCAGCAGCATCAGCATCATCTGGGAACTGCAGGTGAATTGATGCACACTCAAGATGTACCGCTGGATTAGAAAACAGGTCACAAGGTGGGTTGTGGCCGGCAGGTGGCCGGAGTGGAGAGCGCACGGAGCAGACCAACACAAGTCTCCATCAAGTCATTTTACACTCATGACGCTCCCGTGTGTGTCCGAGTAGAACTGTGCTCCACAGGGTTTTCAGTGGCTGATTTTTCAGAAGTAGATCACCACGCCTTTCTTCCAAGGTGCCTTTGGATGGACTTGAACCTCCAACCTTTCACTTAGCAACCAAGCACCTTAACCGTTTACACCACCCAGAGGCCCTGCTCTAAACAGAGGGAATGCACATATACAGTGGCCTTGCGCCAAGCCTGTTTGAGGGATAGAGCAGGACGCAGCTGCATCTTACATGTTATCAATGGCCACGTTCACACTACAGTGGCAGAGCTGAGCGGTTGTGACAGAAGCTGCCTGGCCTGCAAAGCTGAAAATATTTACTCTGTGCCTTTTATAGAAGGTGGCCAAGCCCTGATTTCAAAGGTGGAGCTGACACACATGGTGGCTTACAGGGAGAGCAGGGAGATGGAGCTCTCCCTCAGCTTTCTGCCTTGAGCAGGCAGTGACGTGATAAAAAGTTTTGGGGGCATGCATTAAATTGACGCTGCTTAACTTTTTATCAATCATACTCCTCTTTGAGACTGTGAGAAAGTATGTATAGTTAAAAAATGCCCCGAAGTCCCGCCATGAAATGCAAACTAACCCTTGCAAGTATTCAGGAACCCGTGCAGCTCCAGACAGAATTAGGGAGAGGAGAAGGTACTGTGTAGTTTAAAAACAAAATTGTAATTTGTCACCTTCCTTTGTTTGTTCAGTCATGACATGTAATTTATTTTCAAAGTGCAGTTAGAGGAAGTGAGAATATGATTGGTTTTTGGTGGTGGGAGTGTTGGGAAGGATGGGGGGCTATACTTGGAATCATTGAGGCATGCGGCCAAGGAGTAGTGGAGTTCAAAGGGTACTTAAAGGCCATCTATAAATTAGTCAGTGAAAACCTTACGAACCACAACAGAACGTTGTTGGACGGACTTGATTTGGGCATATCATCAGGAGGGGATCAGTCACTGGAGGAGGACATCATGTCCGATGAAGTAGAGGGTCAGTGAGGGTAAGGGAGGCCCTCGGTGGGATGGACGGGCACGCTAGGCACAGCGACGGACTCAGGCATGCTGACAACCATGAGGACGACACGGGACCGGACAGCATTTTGTTCTGTTGTAAATCAGGTGCCATGAATTGGAGTTGACTCAAGGACAGCTAACCACATTATGGGCGGTTCTCACGTCTGGCCGCACGTTAAAATCGCCTGGTGCATTTGTAAAACACATTGATGCCGGCCCCCACTGATGCAGGCATTCTGATTCATTTCCGTCTGGGGTGAGTCTAGACGTTGGCATTGTTTTTAAAGCTCCCCAGGTGATTCTGATGTACAGTCAGGTTGATGTCTTCTTCTGCAGGTGAGGAGAGCAAGACCCTGAGACTAAGGCTCCAAGGGTTCTTGCCTCCAAGCTGCTTCCAATGAGATGGCCACTGATGGGCATGACCATGGAAACAGTGAAGCCAATACTGCCCCGGGCACGTACAGAGCATCCTCAGTGTTCTGGAGGAAGTGGTTCCTCAAAGATCTGGAGAACCGGGTGATGGGACCAAGTCCTCCATTGCATTGGTTGGGTATGTTGGCTCCCTCCCTGTGGAGTCATGGATGGCATTGACTCCTCCTTGCCATGATGAATGACAGTACTCATGGAATATTGCCAACCAGGGAAGCTCACTGACCCTTGGTGTCCAGAGTTTTTATTGTGGCTCAATCACATAGTACCCACATAGTTGAATTTCAGTCTCTAGCACCTTCTGAAGGTCAGGCTAATACCTTTACTCTTCAGTTCCCCCAGAGCTCAAAACTCAGATGATGTGACCCAAAGCCCACGTTACATTATTAGACTGACGGGCAGCCAGAGTCCCCACACAAAGGCTATCCTATAAAAACCAGCGGCCAGACTCTCTTTGGGTAAGATTAGTTCTTCACTGCCTACCAGTTGTTGTGAATTAAATTACACCCCCCAAATTTATGTATTGTAAATCCTAACCTCTATGCCTGTAGTTATAATCCCATTTGAGAATGGGCTGTCTTTGTTATGTTAATGAGACAGGATTAGTGTAGGATGTATCTTAAGTCAATCTCCTTTGAGATATAAAGGAGATTAAACAAGAAGCAAGAAGCAGAGATGGGGGAAGAGAGAGGCCAAGCCACATGAAGACTGCCCAGAAGCAGAAGCTCAGAAGAGACAAGGACCTTCCTCCAGAGCCAACAGAGAGAGGAAGCCTTTCCCTAGAGCTGGCACCCTAAATTCAGACTTCTAGCCTCCTAAACTGTGGAGCCCTGATGGTGAAGTGGTTAAGAGTTCAGGCTGCTAACCAAAAGGTCAGCAGTTCGAATCCACCAGCTGCTCGTTGGAAACCCTATGGGGCCATTCTACTCTGTCCTATAGCCTGTCCTGTAGGGTTGCTATGAGTCAGAAGAGCCTTGACAACAAACAACAGCAACAGTAACAAACTGTGAGGGGATAACTTGCTGTTTGTTAAAGCCATCCGCTTGCATTATTTTTGTTAGAGCAGCACCAGATGACTAAGACGCCACCGAACCCGCTCTGCAACCCAAGACCTGGAACCCCAGTTTTTGTATCTGATGAAGCTGGATTTTCATCTCATTTCTGCCATTTAGCAACCATATAATTTTAGGCAAGTTACTTATGCTCTTAGCCTCAGTACCCTTGTATTTAAAATGGGATGATAATGCATTGGTTGTTTGCACGTGCATTGACACAGCCTGCACAAAGTAAGTGCTCAGTGGCCCGTTATACCTGCTTTGCCTCAGTAACGCTGGGTCTAGGAAGTCTCAGGGCCTTTGTAGCAGAGCTGTGCATTGCCTCAGAGACTGTGACATAACCTTTGAAGAGAAGCCAACGCGTTACTACCCTGGAAGAATGACTTATCGGTTTATGGATTACCCAGAGGCTTCAACTTTCATCTTTTCCAGCCACATCAGGGGCAATAAATACTTCGAGACCATCCCCAAATGCCTTAGTTCCAAAAAGATGTTCTTCTAACTCAATGGAGATTTTCATGTTCTCTGGTCATAAACTTGAGTCATCTTGTCTCCCAGAAATCGAGCCCCCTGGTGGCTGGTGGAATCGTTTGCAGCCTCATCTGGCTGTGGCTGGTCCTTTGCTTTGTGGTGTGCGGCAAAGCTGATGCGTGGACAGCTGGCAGGCTTCCCTCTGGGCTGTGGAAAGAAGATTCTGCATTTCCCCACCATGTCTTTTGGGGATTACTCATCCAAAAAGTATTGTGGAAAAGCAGGCAGAGTAGAACAAGGAGCCCTACATTTAACCCTGACGGAGAAATGTCAAGCTGGAGCTTTGCACTCCAGCTTTGCGGTTATTCTTTTTCTGTATGTTGAATTGCTTTAATGCTTTTTCGTGTGAATGGGGACCTGTGCATTGGGAATTATTATAACTATCATCCCCTCTGTCAGCTGAAAAAAGAAAAACTCTCAAGCATTCCTGATTTTCTCTTGTATGTAAATAACAGAAGTGAGAAAAAACAAGTGTTTGAAAGGATTGATAATTTGGAAGTGTAAAGGTTGTATCATGGAATCAAGAAAGATTAGCAACAGACAGTGTTGGTGATCCCTGAGAATTCACGAGGAAACATTTGCTGAATTATAATGATCTGAGTTAGCCAGCTGCTGTGGAGCCTGCTCCAACTCATGGTGGCCCGGTGTACAACAGAATGAAATGTTCCTGGTCCCACATGATCCTCATGGTTGCCAGCATGTTCAAGTCCATCCTTGTGGGTATTGTGCCAGTCCATCTCACTGAGGGTCCCCTTGCCCTTGCTGGCCCTATATGTCACCAAACATGATGTCCTCCTCCAGCAGTTCATCCATCCTGATGACATGTCCAAAGCAAGCGAGCCAAACAGTGTTCTGTTATGATTCATAAGGTTTTCATTGGCTAATTTTCAGAAGTAGATCACCAGGCCTTTCTTCCTAGTCTGTCTTAGTCTGGAAGCTCTGTCAACACCTGTCCACCATGGGTGACCCTGTTGGTATTTGAAATACTGGCGGCATAGCTTCCAGCATCACAGCAACATGCAAGCCCCCACGGTATGACAAACTAACAGATAGGTAGTGGATAATTATCATAGCTACTATTTATTGAGTGTGTATATTATCTCAGGCACAGTGAATATTAATTCCTTCCCATTTTATAGATAAAGAATTAAGGCAGAAAGATATTAATTGCAAGACTGCACATTGTTGAAATGCATGCTTCTTGAAGTGGTGCATGTATAATTTCGAGTAGAATAAAAATTACATTAAAAGAAAAAGAAAGACTACATAGTCATTTAGGGGTAAGACCAGGTTTTGAACTTGAATTCTGCCTTCCACCATAGCCTAGTCTTTCCACTACTCTTCCCTTCCTTCTTACACTGGTTAGCGATAGTATATTATCTTTTGTCATTGTTAGTAGTAATGAAATAGTTTACCTTGCTATTCCAAATATGCCAGAGAATGTGAACGCCGAAGGGACTCTGTAGTGAGATATGTCAGTGTGGTTGTGTTGCTGTTCTTAGGTGCCATTGAGTTGGTTCTGACGCATAGCGACTCTGTGCACAACAGAGCAAAACACTGCCCTGTCCTGCGTCACCCTCACGGTTGTTGCTGTGTTTGAGCCCATTGTTGTAGCTGCTGTGTCAATCCGTCTCATTGAGGGTCTTCTTCTTTTTCACTGACCCTCTGCTTTACCAAGCATAACGTCCTTCTCCAGGGACTGGTCTCTCCTGATAACATGCCCAAAGTATGTGAGACGAAGTCTCACATCCTTGCTTCTGAGGAGCATTCTGGTTGTACTTCTTCCAAAACAGATTTGTTCGTTCTTCTGGCAGTCCATGGGATATTCAATATTCTTCACCAACACCCTAATTCAAAGGCATCAATTCTTCGGTCTTCCTTATTCGGTGTCCAGCTTTCACATGCATATGAGGTGATTGAAAACACCATGGCTTGGGTCAGGTGCACCTTAGTCATCAAAGTGACCTCTTCACTTTTCAACACTTTAAAGAGGTCTTTTGCAGCAGATTTGCCCAATGCAATGCATTTTTTGATTCCTTGACTGCTGCTTCCATGGGTGTTGATTGTGGATCCAAGTAAAATGAAATCTTTGACAACTTCAATCTTTTCTCCGTTTATCATGATGTTGCTTATTGGTACAGTTGTGAGGATTTTTGTTTTCTTTATGTTGAGGTACAATCCATACTGAAGGCTGTGGTTGTACAAACATTTAATTGAGAGGCGAAAGTTAAGGTTCTTGTCCTCCCAACCCTGATTCTGTTCTTTTCACGTTCTCATGCCAGTCCTGTGGATTAGCTAATGAAGAGGCAGAACTGCTTCTCTCCCTAAAACAGTTTATCTAGGCTAGGGGTGAGAACCTCTCTGTGGGCAGACGTGGAAAGGGCCTATGTGCTGGCCCCCAGCCCTGAGACACAGTGGTGGATAAGCAGAGATTGGGGGTCCCAGGCTAGCTCATCTGGCACGCCCTCAGACTTGAATGCAGAAAGCTCTTGGCTTATGTACTGAACTAGGGAAGGTCTTGACAGAAAGTCATTTCCAGCTTTTCTTAACAACTCAAGCCCAACCCTCACTGGGGATCAGTGCGGATCCAGATGGTTATCCCTCCAAGTGATTATTTTTCCGTCTTGAGCCTTTCCAGGAATTCCAGCACAGGCAGGCCGCCGGATGACACGGGCTACTCAGACGCTGCAGCCACGTTCCGTGGGAGCCGGCTTCTAGGGTTAGCATCAGCCCAGCTGCCGGCTGCGCCTTCTGCCTGCCCCTTCATGCACCGTGAAGGCACACATGCCTGTCCTCCAGGGTACACCAGCAAGTGCCGTGTCCACCCGCAGTGGACCCCCACCCACACAGTACATCTCTTTGTGGTCCCAAGGGAGGTGAAACCCACTGAAATCGCCCCCAGTACTATTATCCTGTTGACTGGAACTGAAATGGCAGAATCCAGAAGTCTAAGAAGAGCTTTGCCCAAGGGTTGAAGAAGCCCATCTCTCTGTTATGCTGATAGGTGGTGGCTTAATGAAGCCCCTCTGAGGGATGTTGTTGTCGCTGTGTGCCATCCAGTCAATTCTGTCTCATAGCAACCCTACAGGACAGAGTAGAACTCCCCCATAGGGCTTCCCAGCCTGGAATCTTTACAGGAGCAGATCACCAGACCTTTTCTCTCACAGGGTGGCTGGTGGGTTGGAAACACCAAACAGTCAGTTAGCAGCAGAGAGCTGAGAACCCTGCCCCCTTGCGGGCCATACTTTAAATGTGATGTTACAATGCCATTTGCTATGATACTATTTCTCCCCTCATTCTGGACATTGTCCTTTTTTTTAAATGAAGAGTATAGTTACTCCAGCTTTTGAGAAACCATCCCACACTGTTGGTTCATTCTGAATGTACAAGCAGTTGGCATTGAGTCCATTCAGACTCATGGCGACCCCATGTGTGTCAGAGTAGAACTGTTTTCAATGGCTGATTTTTTGAAAGTAGATTATCAGGCACTTCTTCTGAGGCACCTCTGGATGGACTCAAACCTCCAACCTTTCAGTTAGCAGCCGAGCGTGTTAACCCTCTGCCACCAACCAGGGACTCCATTGAGTGTATAGTCAGATAGAATCCCTGAGCTCTTTTATTTGAATCATTCTCCAGCCTGATCTCTCACCAACCCCAGTACTGGGATTGTTGAGCTCTTAAAGTCTAGGACAAGTGTTTACATTTATCCTCATTAAGCTGAAGTTTTGGTTTTGTGCTCTCATTTCCAGCTTCTGAGGTTATATTTGAATATTAGTCGCAGTGAATTACGCATTCCTCCCACTATTCTGTTATGTCTAAATATGATAACCAAAACACTAATAAAAATGTTGAACTGAATAGAACTGGAAATAGTAGAGTTCTCTGGCATACCGTTTGCTCCACCCTGACGTTGAACAATTAAGGGCTTGTACATACTAGAAGTGAAGTAAGCGTTTAATGAATGAATGTGTGGCCTGCTTCCTTCGGAGCATGCCGTTTCAGTCAACCATGAATATGTCTAATTATGTTATCATCCATCCCACCTTTCTCCATCCTGGATGCCCCCAGGATGTCATTTTTGGCCTGTTTTAGTACGTCACCAAAATGAAGGCCTCCTGCTGGCATACTACACAGAGTTTCCAGGTTAACCATATAATAAAACAGAAAGTAGATGGCTGTGCCCAGACTTAGAGAGACCTTGCCGTGACCCGGTGACTTTGGCATTTTCTCCAGGTGTCCTGTCTCTTGAGCTGTGTAGATGGTTTCTCCAGCACTGGCACAAGCTTGTCGGTCCTTATTCCCTTCTCTTTGAAAGCTGAAGCCACGCTCCTATTTGTGCTTCTCCATGAATGCCAGACATTCATGGGCTTCACACAAACTGAGAAACTGAAAGATTCAGCGGGCGGGCAGGGCAACCCAGATTATTGCTCCGACCTTGGAACGCATTGTTAGGACTTTGTGTATCACGTTCTGGGAGGGTCTACCGTCTCTAGCTGTGTTGTTGTTGTTGGTTGTCATGGATTCGATACTAACTTGTGGCGACCCCATGTGTGCAGAGTAGAACTGCTCCACAGGGTTTTCAAGGCTGTGACCTTTCAGAAGCAGATTGCCAGACCTAGCTTCCAGAGTGTTTCTGGGTGAGTTTGAACCACCAGCCTCTTGGGTAACAGTCAAGCACTTAACGGACACAGCCACCCAAGGATCCCCCATCTCTAGCAGGTGGTGGTTATTTACAGGACGTGGAGTCAGTGGGGATGTGTTCCCATGTCTGCCAGCACAGAGGCACCTTACTTTTCTATCACTTCTAAAACAGTCTGAATCCATGGTAATGGCAAAATAAAATTTTGAAACTGAATTATAGCATTTAGGGGGTTTTCCTTTGTTAAGTTTTATTTTTCTTCCTGGAGATGGTTGAGGTATATGTAAAATTTATGATAATAGCCTTTTTAAACATGTGTTTTTCTATAGTTTTTGAAGACAGAAAGAACACGAGAAAAGGGATATTTGTTATTTAGAACTGTATTGGGTCTTTTCCAGTTGCTAATTGATTCAGACTCCTGGTGAACTCGTGTGTCAGACTAGAGCTGTGCTCCACAGGGTTTTCAATGGCTGATTTTTCTGGTAGATCACCAGGCCTTTCTTCTGAGGTGTCTTTGGGTGGGCTTCAACCTTTGATTTAGCAGCTGAGCACTTCAACCGTTTGCATCACCCAGGGACTCCTAGTCGAGTCGATTCCAACTCATAGTGACCCTGTAGGACAGTAGACCTGCCCCACAGGGTTTCCAAGGAGGGGCTGGTGGATTCGAACTGTCATTTGGTTACCAGCTGAACTCTTTAACCACTGCGCCACCAGGGCCCCATTGAGGAGGGTATAAAGATGCTTCAAATGAATGTATCCAGAGCAGTGATGATCAGGCAACACCCTATGTAGTAAGCCCTAAATAGCTTTGTCTTGATTCATCCATCAACTCCCCTTCCACTTTCCCTTTTCAAATGTTTAAAGAGTTGAGAACACATAGGCTATTTGTCCGCAGCTAGAAAGAGACCCTGAAATCTGAAATCCCACTCTCCTTGTTTCTTCTCTTCTTCCTTACCTAATTTCCCTTTCTCTTGCCCTTCCTTTTTCAAACTCTGCTTCTTCCACCTTCATAATTTGCCTCTCCATGCTTTCATCCCATGTGGCCCATGTACCTCAGCCATGATGGCACACTGTGGTGCCCTCTTGTGGTTCACTGAAAATACAGCAAGATCCAGTCTCTACCCTCCCAGTGTTTCCCATGGATGGGAGAGAGAGACAGTGCAGACAGCTAATAGAGCATAGAGAAGGGACTTGTGCCCCAGAATTAGAGGGGCCCTGTCCCCTTTGTGCAGCATAGGTGCATAGGAGACCTGGTCCTTCTAAGTGTAGGAGCGGGGTAGGTTGACATTTTTATTGGTTTGGTTGTTCCAGCTTCTGTGTTAATCTTTGTATCCTTGATTTATATCATTGGTTATCTGCAAGGGGTCTCTGGGTGGTACAAACGGTTAACATGTTCTGCTGCCAACCAAAGTTGGAGGTTCAAGTCCACTGAGAGGTGCTGCAGAAGAAAAGCCTGGCTATCTACTTCTGAAAAATAAACCATGGAAAACCCTGTGGTGTCCAGTTTTACTCTGACACACATGGGGTCGCTATGAGTCAAAACTGATGTCATTGATGACTTTTTTTTTTTTTTTAATCTGGAAAGGGAGTTGCTATCAATAGCTTTTCAGAAGAGTACATTTGAATTTATGTGTTAAGGCTGATAAATCGTAGTGGTCCATTAGCAGAAGACCAGCCCTGGAGTCTATGCAGAGTCAAAAACCAAACCAAACACGGTACCATTGAGTTGATTCTGACTCGTAGTGACCCTCTAGGACTGAGTAGAAGTGCCCCATAGGGCTTCCATGTAGCAGCTGGTGGATTCAAACTGCTGACCTTTTTGGTTGGCAGCTGAGCTCGTAACTACTCCACCACCAGGGCTCCAAGCCAGTGCCTCAAATAAGCAGTATAAATAACCCCCTGCACCACAGAGAACCAAGCCAGCTTTCTTTTTCAAACTTACTCCAGCAGGCTCTTAAAGACATACCTTCAAAAGGATTTTCTAGTTTTGTATACTATGCATTCAGTTGTACAGACAGTCTTACATTTGCATTGCTAATGGACCTCTTTCTGTATGCGTTTGACATTTCTCTGGGCTTTGAAAGGCCGTTTATGCTGCTGCTGTTTCTTCCCTAGAGCTGCCTGGGGCTAATCAACTTATTCCCTTACCGGCTGGGCCTCCTATATGCAAATGTTCTCCTTTCTGATTCTGACATATGACTCTTGCATGAATATCCCTAATGAAATCCTGGGGGGCTTTATTGAATCAGTGCTACTGCAGAGCCAGCAGGGGGCGCACAGGACAGTTTTCTTTGAGAAGGTCCTTTAAATGAACTTCCTTAGCTAGTTGGCCTGGGAATGTGAGAGCATGTGTACTTGCCTTTCTTAAGAGTGACTCTTGAAATCTGAAGATAAAGAAATCATTATAAGTCCTCTTGAAGCAGCCGAAAGGAGTAACTTTTTTAAAATGCTTTTGTAGTTTAATCTGATTCTGTCGTTGTTTTGAAAATAGCATACCATGGTTGTAAGTGATTTGCAGATTTTATGCTGTGTTCTCCATAAGAGAAGACTGTATGCTATTATTGTTGTCAGATGCCCCGACTCAGGACGGCACCATGCAGAGTTCTGCCCAGTCCTCTGCTGTTCCCATGATTGGTTGCAGATTGACCTGTTGTGATCTGTAGGGCTTTTTATTGATTGGTTTTTTTTGGAAGTAGATCACCAGGCCTTTCTTCCTAGTCTGTCTTAGTCTAGAAGCTCTGCTGAAACCTGTTCAGCATCACAGATAGCAGCCCACAAGCCTCCACTGATAGATGGTTGGTGGCTGTGCATGAGGTGAATTAGCCATGAGTCAAACTGGGATCTCCAGCCTGGAAGGAGAGAATTCTACCACCGACCCACCACTGCCTCATGAAGGCTATATGGAACGCAGTTATTTGGGATTTAGAAAAGTCCTGGGTCGGGAGTTAAATAGCTGACATTACTCTTTGGCCAGAGAGTTCATTTCTCCAGCGTTAGTATTTTAGGTCTCTTTACTTTATTTTCTGTTTCCATTCCGCTCTTCAAAGTACCTCTCTTGTCACGTGAGAAATCCTGTCCTTCCTGACTGCAGTGCCCTTTGGTGTGGGGACATCACCATTGTAAACCTGCGCCTTCGTATATACCTGATCAAAATCGTTAAGAATGGGAACGAAAAGGGAAGTCTTTCTCCTGGGTCGTTTGCCATTTCATCCTCAGACACTGAGTGGCCGTTCCTAATGTTGCATCAAAACCAGCAAGTGCCACTGAATCATTGGCCAAAGAATTAAGGTTTCAAATTAGAGGGGGAACTAAGCTGTGTATGAGATGTGGGATGAGATGGTGCAGGGAGAGGGGCAGAGGGAAGAGAAGGGGCTGTGTTACAATAGGGACATGGCAGTTGCTTCAGTGCAGACAAGGTAGAATGCTACCTTACTGAGGAGGTGAAATGCCAAAGCCCAGTCCTCCAGCTTCTCAGGATCACAGCACTGCACTGTACGTTGTTCCCTTGAACAGCTGCTGCAGATAACGGTCCACTCAGGTCTCTGCATGTTAGCGAGGTTCACGCTGGTTTGGTTGATATTCTGCCTCTTGCCAGGTGGACGTGGGGTAGCTCACACGGTAGCTGTGACTCAGAGTTCATTGGTTACCACAAGACCAAGATACGCATCCCTAAGAACTGTCTCCTCGGCCACTATCTGTACGTCCAGGTTTAAACACACTGGTCTGATTTGCCTGAAACAGGTTTCGTCTCTAGGGTTAATGGTGAGTTGGCCCTTCCAGAGGAGAAAGGGAGGGGACAGTGTGAAGAGAAAGTTCCAAGAGATCTTGAAAAGGAAGGAAGAGGCAGGGAGGAAGACCCGTGAACCGTCGTTCGGGAAACTTCAGTGCATCTGTCCTGTCATTGTAGCACCGTGTTCATGCTTGTAACCACAACCAAAGTCATTTTTTTCTTTTGTCTCTCTGTTCCCGTGAGTGGCTGTATTAGGGAATTCTTTTGAAGCTTGTAGAGAACAGGAATATTTGTGGCTACCTCTGCTGACTTAGCATTGTATGTATGTATGGTTTGTGCACGTGAGTGTTGTATATGTGGTGTGTGTGCAGGGTGTGTGGTGTGTGTGTGTGTGTGTGTGTGTGTGTGTGTGTGTCAGGGAAGAAGGAATCATTGTTGATTTGTATGGACCCAGAGTCTCATGAAATCCGCAAGTGGTAACTCTGGGCAGCTAAGCAATCCGAGGTCTGCCTCCTGGCCTCCGTCTGCCCAGTACCCGGCTCTGAGAGGTCATCCCCCTGCGGGCCTCATTGGATTTTCCAGAGAGGTAAGGAAAAGGTGGGGCATGGGACCAGCATTTCCAAAAAGGAAATTTGAGAAATCCATTGTTTACTCTCTAAGAAAGAAGGAATGGGGGAGAAAAGGGGGAGAGAAGGCATCGGGAAACCTGTCTCGAGGAGTTGTTAACTCCGGACAAAACCACAGGCTTTACGGTTTTGACTCGTCCTGTGTCTTCACAGTTACCACAGCTTGCTACCAACATGGTCCGTGTTCTGTCTGGTTTCATGCTAGCTATGATTGGGCTGTGGGAATCACGTAACCAGAGACCGAATCTTCATCTTGTCGAGGATTATTTTTCATAACTTTAATATTTTATTTAACCCAGTATATTCAGAGAATCAGCATTTCATCGAGAATGTTTTTTCCGGTGCTGATACTGTATCTCCTCTCCCTCCTTCCCTCTCTCCTCCCCTTCCTTGTTCCCTTTCTTTCCTCAGAATCCAGAGCTGCTGTTGGCCAATTGTATCCACAGGGAGATGATTCCTCATGAAGAGCCTGGATCCCCTACAGAAATCAAATGTGACTTTCCGTTTATCAGACTAAAACCAGAGCCATCCAGCCAGTGAGACAGTCACCGTGGAGGGGGGACGGCGAAAAATGAAATCCAACCAAGAGCGGAGCAATGAATGCCTGCCTCCCAAGAAACGCGAGATCCCCACCACCAGCCGGCCCTCCGAGGAGAAGGCCCCGGCGCTGCCCCACGACAACCACCGGGCCGAGGGCTCGCCATGGTTCTCCAGCCATCCAGGGGGCCAGGGCCACGGAGGCGGCAGGCACGGGCCCGCGGGGACTTCCGCGGAGCTCGGTTTACAGCAGGGAATAGGTTTACACAAATCCTTGTCCACGGGGCTGGACTACTCCCCACCCAGCGCCCCCCGCTCCATCCCAGCCACCGCCACGCTCCCCACGGTGTACCCACCCCCGCCATCAGGGACGCCGGTGTCCCCCGTGCAGTACGCCCACCTGCCACACACCTTCCAGTTCATTGGGTCCTCCCAGTACAGCGGGCCCTATGCCGGCTTCATCCCCTCCCAGCTGATCTCCCCGACGGCCAATCCTGCCACCAGCGCGGTGGCCTCAGCCGCCGTGGCCGCCTCTCCGTCCCAGCGCTCTCAGCTGGAGGCCTATTCCACGCTGCTGGCCAACATGGGCGGCCTGAGCCAGGCCTCGGGACACAAGGCTGAGCCACAGCAGCAGCAGCACTTAAGCAGGACTCCGGGGCTGGTGACCGCGGGCTCCCCGCCACCCACCCAGCAGAACCAGTACGTCCACATTTCCAGCTCCCCGCAGAGCTCGGGGCGCACGGCCTCTCCGCCGGCCCTCCCTGTCCACCTGCACCCCCATCAGACGATGATCCCACACACGCTCACCCTGGGCCCCTCCCCCCAGGTGGTGGTGCAGTACACGGACTCTGGCGGCCACTTCGTTCCTCGCGAGTCCGCCAAGAAGGCCGAGAGCAGCCGGCTGCAGCAGGCCTTGCAGGCCAAGGAGATCCTCAATGGGGAGATGGAGAAGAGCCGGAGATACGGGGTGCCCCCCTCGGCGGACCTGGGCCTGGTGAAGGCGGGCAGCAAGGCGGCAGTCCACCCCTATGAGTCCAGGCACATGGGGGTCCACCCGAGCCCTGCCGACTACGGCACCCGAGAAGTTCCCGGGGTCCGGGCCTCTGTGATGGTCCTGCCCGACAGCAACACGCCCGCCTCGGACCTGGAGGTGCAGCAGGTCTCCCACAGGGAGGTGTCCCCCTCCACCCTCAATGACAAGAGCAGCTTGCACTTAGGGAAGACCAGCCACAGGTCTTATGCGCTGTCCCCGCAACAGGCCCTGGGCCCTGAAGGTGTGAAGGCCGCTGTCGCCACCCTGTCCCCCCACTCGGTCATCCAGACAACGCACAGCGCCTCCGAGCCCCTCCCCGTCGGCCTGCCAGCCACGGCCTTCTATGCAGGGACCCAGCCCCCAGTTATCGGCTACCTGAGCGGCCAGCAGCAAGCCATCACCTACGCCGGCAGCCTGCCCCAGCACCTGGTGATCCCCGGCACCCAGCCCCTGCTCATCCCGGTTGGCAACGCAGACATGGACACGGCGGGGGCAGCCTCCACCATTGTCACATCGTCACCCCAGTTCGCTGCAGTGCCCCACACCTTCGTCACCACCGCCATCCCGAAGAGCGAGAACTTCAGCCCGGAGGCCCTGGCCGCGCCGGCTGCCTACCCGGCCATGGTGCAGGCCCAGATCCACCTGCCCGTGGTGCAGTCGGTTGCCTCGCCCTCGGCAGTGCCCCCAACACTGCCTCCCTACTTCATGAAAGGCTCCATCATCCAGCTGGCCAACGGGGAGCTGAAGAAGGTGGAGGACTTGAAAACGGAGGACTTCATCCAGAGTGCAGAGATTAGCAGCGACCTGAAGATTGATTCCAGCACAGTGGAGAGGATCGCCGACAGCCACAGCCCGGGGGTCGCCGTGATACAGTTTGCCGTCGGGGAGCACCGAGCACAGGTAACACTCAGGGCCTGCAGGTCGGGGGGCACCCCCACACCTCCTCTATCATTTCCTGGCGGGATGAATTGCTTCTCTCAGTCAGACATGCAGTGAAGTGGACTAACCAGTTGCCAGTGAGTTGACCCCAACTCATGGCAACCCCATGCTTGTCAGAGTAGAACTGCCCTCCATAGGGTTTCAAGGCCTGATTTTTCAGAAGTAGATCACCAGGCCTTTCTTCCGAGATGCCTCTGGGTGGACTCGAACCTCCAGCCTCCCCAGTTAGCAGCTGAGCGTGCTAACCGTTTGCACCACCCAGGGGCTCCATGCGGAGGACTAAGGGTTCCCATTTATACCTAGATCTTAGACTCAGAGCCTTTCCAAACTGTGTTCTGTTGGAGAGTTAAGCTCAGTGCCCCAAGGCCGCCAGCATTCGTAATGAATTCTGTGCACCTAGCATGGTGCTAGTCAGGTACCACGCCTGGGATGACTGAGAAAAATCCTCACTCAGATTCTGCCTTGTGTTCCACGCTTCAGAGGAGGAACCTTGACTGAGGAAAGCTGTAGGCTGCCGGCCATTCCAGCAAATATTCTGCTCTGTTTCAGGACAAGACAGAGTCGGCTGGTCCACTGAGAGCATTCGATGCTCGGAGTCACTGTGTCCCACTACCACATCTGAGAGGCTGGGGCTCTCCCAGCTGACCTCCTGGATGTGTGCTAAGTAGGGGTCCCCAGGGTCAGACAGCAGCCAAGCCCAGTCACGTTAAGAACTGAAAGTAGGATTCCGACTCATGGCGACCCCATGTGTGTCAGAGTAGAACTGCATTCCATAGGGTTTTCAATGGCTGATTTTTCAGAGGTAGATCGCCAGGGCTTTCTTCCGAGGCACCTCTGGGTAGACTTGAACCTCCAATCTTTTGATTATCAGCCAAGCGCATTAACGTTTGCACCGCCCAGGGACTCCAAAAGTATAATTAACCCTCTCTATTTCCATGGGTGCCTTCAAGCTACCTTTTCCAGTCTCTTACATCACTTGAATGCATTTATTCCATCATCCATTTCTGTGAAAGTAGCCCTGTTGGCTCAACGGTTAAGTGCTCAGCTGCTAACAGAAAGGTTAGCAGTTCAAACCCACCCAGCAGCTCTGTGGGAGAAGGACCTGGCGATCTGCTCCCGTACAGATTACAGCCAAAAAAACTCTATGGGGCAGATCTTCTCTGTCAAGTGGGGTCGCTACGTGTTGGAATCGACCTGACAACACCCAACACCAACAACATTTCTATGAAACAGCAATTTCACTGCCCAGGTTGCTTGGATTCAAATCGCCTTGACCCCCAGACCAAGAATGTCCCTGGCTGTAGAGCCCCATTTATCTGGGAATGTTCCACGGAGGGTTTGGAAACACTCTCATGTGGCAACAAAGCCTCATTTGGGTTTGGGCTGAATAATGGGTATGGCTGATATTTGGGACATTCAAAGAAAATACCACAAGCAAACAAGAGAAGCTAGTTAACGGTTTGAATTGTTGTGAGTATATTTTTGGAAAAATCAAGTTAACGGGGGGAAAGACTAATTGTCCAAGTGTTTTCCAGAACTGTTTGTGAATGACCAGACGTGGTGTCTTGCGCAACTTAACCCTGCATTGCCAAGTGCTTTTGGCCCTGAGTGCTTTTCTTTTTTATGGTGAGATGTAATTTATGGCTTACCGTCTTTGGTAAGGTCCGAGGAAGATTTCTCAAAGTTCTGATTCAAAAAAAGAAAGAAGAGCCAAAATCAGTAGTTTTATTACTATTTTTTAAGTGGCATAATTGTTTAGAACTCACTACCGATATATAGTTGTTGCCCCCACCACCTTTCTACATGGACTGGGGTGGGGGTGAGGGGGCAGTACTAGTAGAAAGGGACGTCATGCTTGGTAAAGTAGAGGGTCAGCGAAAACAAGAGACCCTCCATGAGGTGGAGTGACACGGTGCCTGCAACAATGCATTCAAACATCACAGAGTAGAACTGTGCTCCATAGGGTTTTCAATGGCTAATTTTTTGGAAGTAGAACAGGCAGATTGGGCAGTGTTTTGTTCTGTTGTACGTAAGGTCGCCACAAGTCATAGCTGGCTCCGTGGTAACTAACAGCACCAGGAGAAGGAAAATGAGTCACCTTTAGCAAAGTTGACTCTTAACAGACTCCAGGTGAAGGATGGAAAAGAAGCAAGAATGAAAAGTAAATGCATTTTTTTTTTCCGGCACTTTTATTTAAATAATTTATTTTGTTGTTGAAAATACGCACAGTAGCACATATACCACTTCAGCGATTTCTCCACGTACAGTTCGGTGGCACTGATTACATGCTTCTGGTTGTGCTACCATTCTCATCTTCCTTTTCCGAGTTGTTCATCCCCCATGAACATCAACTCCCTGCCCCCTGAGCTTCCTATCTAACCTTTCAATTTGCTGTTGAGAATGTGGTCCCGTATAAATGCTCAAGGCGGACATTCTTTATTCGTTTTCCTGGTACTCATATTTGAAGTGGTCTTGTCGACAGAGGTAGGCACGGAATGAGGTTTTAGTTTGAAAAGCGACTGGTTCCTCAACAGTATCTCTTTAAAACTGACAGTAGAGACAGTCGCCCCAGCTGGTGACTACACTTTAGCCTCCGAGGGCTTCACAGAGCCCTTCAGGTTCCGCATCCACCCGCCACCTCGGAGAGAGGAAGAATCTACTGTCTCCCCCTGCTCGGCACATTGCAAAATGAGCAGTTAAATGGTAGAGGAATTGGCTTCCATAAGCAATCTCTTCCCTGGAGTCAGACCACTGATCTCTTTGCCATCAGCTGAGGTGCAAATTAGAAGGTAGCACATTTGTCAGGCGTGTTCCCAGGTCTGCCAGGGCGGCCTGTGTTGTGGGGCTGCGTGCTGGGAAGGGCTTTTCCACCCAGACGGACAGGAGGCCGTGGGCTGCTCCAAGGGCAGCTTGGATTGTAAGCAGCAGAAATGAAAGTGTAAGGTCCTGAGCAGCCAATGATGTATCCCTTTCCCTAGAAGCCTATCAGAAATAGGCTGACATCATCGCGACTAAAATACTCCACCAGCTGTGTTTGCCGCAAATGACAGGCTCAGAATGGGCAGAGGAGCAGAGAGAGAGAGGGGAGAGGAGATTGCAGAGAGGAAACTAATGTCTGGGTTTCGTTTGGTTTCCAAGAGCTGAGTGCGTCCCTTACTCTCAGTCCCTCCTGGCCTGAAATGTCAGCCCAGGTCTTCTCAGCTGGCCAGAAGTGCTAACACTTCTACCCATGGGGAAATTGGGAAATGTGGACATTGTTTCACTTCATTAACAAGATCACCAATTTGATTGGGGAAGTTGTGGAAGATGGGATGGTTTCTACATGGCAGATGGCTTGATGAGCTCAGGCATAAGTCCACCTAGGAGGAGCCCTGGTGGCACAGCAGTTAAGAACTCGGCTGCTAACTGAAAAAAAAAGGTCGGCAGTTCGAATCCACCAGCTGCTCCTTGGAAACCCCATGGGGCAGTTCTCCTCTGGCCTGTAGGGTTGCCATGAGTCAGAATCGACTCGATGACAATGGGCTTGTTTTTTATTTTTGTTTGTTTTGTTTTTTGGTTTAAGAGGAAAATCGCAGGACCACTTGACCCCATAAAACCTCCCGTCATCATTCCCGGGCAGGGCAGTGTGGTCCTGTGGAAAGACGCCAGCCCCAAACCAGGAGACTGGCTCAGGTCTCCCTCCGTTGCTAATGGTCTGCAAGACAAATTCTTTCACCCTTTGAACTTCAGTTTTTCTCACCTATAAAACAGTCAAATTATTCCTTATGTAAGATAATCTCCTGGGCCTCCTCAGATGTTTAATCCTCCCCTTTCCTGCCTTCCAGAACATTCCTTAAATGTTCCTAGCATCCGATAACCAAAAACCAAGAGGAAACAGAGAAGGATCAGCACGCAGATCTAATAGGAATTAAAGCCAGCCTGTATACAATTGACGATTTGGTTTCTTTTTTTTTTCCTTTTAATTTTGGTGATTATGTTTAAGGCACTGAATTCCTAATTCTTATTGTAGAATGACGCCCTGAAATACTATCTCCAGCTGAAGCCGCACACATTGCGATGCAGTAGAGAATTCCCCTGACACAGTCACTACCATCCCTGTGTCTCGCCATGCCCGGCACAGTCTTTCTCTGCACACGCAGGTGGCTTTGTGTCCCGGCCCACCCTCCGGTGTTATGGGGAGCCAAGGGGAAGGTCCAGCCATTGCCCACCATCACTGTTTCTGTGCCCCGCACGAAGCCTTCTGGGGCTCTGCTGCCCCTTTCTCTCTGGGGTAGGACACAGCACCTTCTGCCCCTGCTGGGAGGGGGTCACTTCTTCTGCCATGCTCTCCTCTCAGCTTGGGGACTCCAGTCGGGAGCCCCAACAAACAGCACAACTGCTTCTCTTAGAACTCCCACCCAAATATAATCCACTTAATATTTGTCAGGAATCCCTGGGTGGTGCACATGGTTAACACGCCTGGCTGCTGACAGAGATTGGAGGTTGGAGTCCACCCAGAGGCACCTCAGAAGAGAGGCCTGGAGATCCGCTTTGGAAAGATCACAGCCACGAAAAGCCTATAGAGCACAGTTCTGTTCTGACACAGAACGGAATTGATGGCAATTAGTGGTTATTTGCCAAGCTTGAGGTCATACATCTGTGACGAGTCACAGATGGGACCCCCGGCAACAGCGTCAGTTAGGGAGCCAGCGCATCGGGATCAGAGGGTGTGACATCACCCTGTGTCCTTGGGTGGGAAGCAGCTTGGCTGCTAGGAAAATGCAGGATCTGGAGCCAAAAAGATCTAAGTTTGGATGTCTCCTCCGATGCTCAGCAGCTCTGTAAGTCATTTAGCACATCTAACCCTTCAGTTCCTTGCTCATGTGGTGGGAATAACCATACTGCCTTCCTTACAGCCTTGTTGGAAGAATACGGGTAGTGTGCTCAAAGGACCCAGCACACTATACAGCACATTGCTGGCCCTCAGCAGTGCTAATGTGCCTTCCTGCTTCAACTTAGCTGACTGTGGCCCTGGAGAGAGAAAATTTTGTTTCAGAAAAATAAAAAGTCGCATGCTCCAAAGAGAGCTTATGGAAGGAGGGACCCAGTTGCCATCGAGTTGATGCCTACTTATGGCGACCCCACGTGTGTCAGAGGAGAACTGTGCTCCAGAAGGTTTTCAGTGGCTGAGTTTTTCAGAAGTAGATTGCCAGGCCTTTTGTCCAAGGTGCTTCTGGTTGAACTAGAACCTCCAACCTTTCGGTTAGCAGCTGAGTATGTTGGTCATTTGTGCCACTGGGACTCCACCACCCAGGCAGTCTATAAAAGCCTGTAAAGAAGGCTGCATCTTCCCAGCGAGCACAGTTAGCTGCTTTACCCTGCGTATATCCATGTGGCCTATTCCCGTGGCCAAGGGGCACCCATGTGCTGTTTCTAGTAGGAAGGCTAAATGAGCTCACGCTAGCCTGTGCAAGCATATACGACCTGCATCTCTCTGAGCAGGAGCTGGGCTAGAGGCATGGATTGCTGCTGCATGCGTCCACAGTAAGAGGCCAGAAGCAGAAACAAGCATAGGAGCCTGTCTGCTGCAGAGAGGATGTTAGCAACATGCCCACTGGGAGAGCCCCTGCCCAGGTGGCCCCCGGGGAGCCTGCAGCTTCCGACTGGCAAAGGATGTTCTCTTTCGTGAGCAACCTCCCTCCTGCCTCTGTCTTGTGCTCCCCAGGCTCAGCTTTTCTGAAGAGTACACGAGATTCACTCCCTAGGGTTGCAGTACATTTATTTCCTTTGTAAGGTGCACCCAGGTGACACTTTGCTTCTTTCCTAAATGCTGACCCCACCTGTTATTTAGGGCTGGCTTTCACGTCCCAGATCCTCCTGAGGTGACTCCTTCCCTTAACTACTTGGTGGCTGCGTGATACTCAGTGCCATTTTCTTCTCCCAACTGTCCTGCGGTGTGTGTGCGTGCGTGTGCGCACGTACGTGCCCTTGCAGCGTGTTAGAACAATGCACTCACCGCAGACCTCATGCTGACTTTTCCTTCATTCCACTATTTTTTAATGTGACTGCTGTGTACCGTGCGTGGCAGCATCATCTGTTTAATGGATTAGCTGGCGCCTAAAAATAACCCCGGCCCTCATGCGGGCGGTACATGAGCCTGTGGAGATCATCAGCAGCCAAGGCAAACCTGTTTGCCAACATTTAACATCCGGGCTGGGTGGAAATGAATCCTGATGTATCAGAAACGTAGCTAGTTAGTGACCGTCCTGTGTGCAAAGCCCAGTCCAGGGGCTGTGACCACATGGTGATAAGCCTTCTATCAGTTCTCATCCTCTGATGTCTCCCGTGGAGAAACAGTCGCAAGCCAAGTTTGTTTGTGTGTCTGTCTACCTCTCCCCCCTTCAAAAAAGAAAAATGCTCTCCTTTCATCTTTATATAATGTAAGTGCCCCAGCTTATCAACTGGATGTTATTACATGTATTATTGAAGCAGATTCTCTTGGACCATTATTGTTAATTGCTTTTTTTTTCATTGATAGACTTTATTTTTTAGAGCCGTGTTAGGTAAAAATCGCACACAAGATACAGAGGTCCCCCATACCCTCTCTCTCCCCGGGCACCATTTGCCCTATTGTTAGTATCGTGCATTGCCCTGGTGCATTTGTTACGGTCGATGAACTGCTACTGATACGTTGTTATTAACTAAAGCCAGTAGTTTACATTGGGATCACTGTGTGTGTTGCACAGCCCTGTGGGTTTTGACAAACGCATCATACCTTGTGTCCACCATGACAGTATCCTACAGAATAGATTCCCTGCCCTAAAAATGCCCTGGGCTCCACCTCTCCATCCTCCTCCCTCCCCCGGATCCTGGCAACCACCATCCCTATGGTTTTGCCTTTTCCAGAATGTCATACATGGAGTTGGATTTATACAGTCTGTAGCTTATTTAGACTGACTTCTTTCACTTAGCAGCATGCATTTAAGGTTCCTCCATGCCTCTTTCATGGCCTGATAGTGCATTTCTTTTCATTGCTGAAGAATATGTTGCTGTTTTTTAAGGCACTCATTTTACAGCCCCTGGGGAGGCGGGCAAGTGGGGTAGAAGGCCTTTCCTACGCGCCAGAGAACTGTGACATCAGAATGGCCGCAGTCACTTATGGGGCAGTTTCTCCTGACCTGCCGAGGCCCGTCTCCAGCCAGCCCTGAGCTTCCAGTGGGACCTTCCCACAGTGGAGGCTCTGAGCCCAGCTGCGGCAAAGCACACGACTTTTCATTTGGAATGTGTATTTGGAGGCGTCACTGCAGAAGGGTGTGGGTCTATTGAACAACTGAAAACACTTCCACCAAAGACTGATCAGGCTCAGCATTAAGATGACTAAATGTTTTAAATAGAACACTCACAGATATTCTTACACTCAACTAAAGAGTTTTGACGGTTTTTATTAATGATTTTAAAACACTGAAGTAAACGGGCCTCTGGCTTAGCCTCTTGGTCACGGCTACCAGAGTTTCTGCTTCTCTTGGTGCAGAGGACAGAGTTGTGCCAACTGGCCTTCAAGGAGAGCAGATGGGCTTCTGTCTACAGGTAAAAGAGGATCAAGAATTTCCCTTGCAGGCAAAGTTAGGAATTCCCAATTGAATAAATGCACCAAAAGCAAAACGTATTCAGTGAAGGCCAGCTTCCGAGAGATTTCATCGCCCCCAGCTACGGGCAGAATTTGTGTGTTTGGGATAGTGTCTTGCAAAAATGTTTTGTAAAACAGATGCCCTTCACATTTGTGAGAACAAGGACTTCTTGTGAAGGAAAAAGGAGACACATTTAAACAACAGACGTTTTGTTTTTCTTTATATCTTGTTTTTGGCGATACGTACATATGTGTGTATATAGACATAGCACCAATTTAAGACTGAAATATCCAATCAAATGGTAACTGTGTGCGTCTGCATACCGTGTGTGTACCATACAGCGTTTAGATTCACTAGTTATTGAGTAAGTGGTTAAAGGAATTTTATTGAGCTTGCACACAGAAGAGCTGGAAATTATCTTAAAAGCCGGTCATTAGCTAAACCAGTAAGGTGGCACGTTGTTGCATGCTGTCGAGTAGATTCTGACCATGACGACACCATGTGACAGAGAACTACCCCCACAGAGTTTTACCAAAAACAAACAAAAAACAACCTATTGCCATGGAGTCAATTCCAACTCTTAGCGACCCTATAGGACAGAGTAGAACTGCCCCATAGGGTTTCCAAGGAGTGGCTGGTGGGTTTGAACTGCAGACCTTTTAGTAAGCAGCCAAACTCTTAACCACTCTGCTACCAGAGCCCCCCGCCCCCCATAGGGTTTACTAGACTGTAATCTTTATGGAAGCTGATCGCCAGATCTTTTTCACAAGAAGCCCCCGGGTGAGATAGAACCGCCAACCTTTTGGTTAGCAGCCGAGCACTTAACCATTGTGCCATCAGGGCTACTTAAGGTGACCTGGAATAATTATCAGCTAAAAAGGAGGATGTGTTTCCTCTCTGTCTTGGGTCCTTCATCCTTAATGGAAGAAGTGATGGTTTTGGAGGTGTAGGTTTGGGGGGTGTAGGCAGGGAAGGGGCAGGCAGCTGTTCTCATAGCTGGAGCAGAGGGTGTGTCTGCAGCCCAGGAGGAAGGTGGTAAAGGACGTAGGGAGATGGGAGGTGATCCGCCCCTAAAAAAGAGGACTAGCTACAAGTCTTCGAGGTGAGAGATAGAGAAGCCTGACGCTGGCAGGAGGGCAAGGGCTGCCCGTGCCCGTGTTTCATCCTACAGACTGCTTTAAGAGTTCGGCAAAGGGTGTATTTATAGGATGAAAAACTGGGCTCTTTGGAGCTGCCGGGAGTTATGTAACATGCTTCGGTTTTATACTGTACTGTCCTCGTGAATTTATTTTCACTGGGGTTTTGTCAGAGTCCATCCTGGAAATTGTGTGGAACTCTGAGAAGATCACAAAATGAATCAATGATGAGCACACAGCTGAAAGAGCAGAAGGGAACCTCAAAACTGGAGAGAAAATGAAGTATGATTCATTGAAATCCTGACGAGCTCAGCTGTGACAAAGGGACACTCAGCCCAGAAAGCTGCCTCTTAGGGGGTGAGCCGGACCCAGGGAAGGCACCTCACCTCTCTTTGGGGAGGACGAGAAACCCAGCTTAGTCATGGCTGGTGGAAGGAAACAAGGACAGGAAGAGCCTCTCTGTTGTCTAAACACTGGCCTCTGGTGGACAGTGATGTCATTGCAATGTTGTTATACATGCAAGGCAAAAAAAAAATCCAGTTGCCATGGAGTGGACTCCCACTTATGGCGACCTTATGAGTGTCAGAGTAGAACTGTGCTCCACAGAGTTTTCAATGGCTGACTTTTCAGAAGTAGATCACCAGATCTTTCTTCCAAGGCACCTCTGGGTGGACTCGAACTACCAGCCTTTTGGTTAGCAGCCGAGCCTGTTAACTGTTTGAAAAACCCAGAAACTCCATGCAAGGCAAACGTGGCACTGTTTATTATTCAGTGCTCAGATTTTTGTTGAGCACCTATTACGTATCGGGGAGTGTTCTAGACTCTGAGGATGAAACACTGAACAAAGCAGACAGTATCCCAGCCCTCATGGAATGCATCATCTTGGTAGTGGTTGGGGGAGGAGGTGAAACAGAAACAAATATCCAATTAAGTAAAAAAAAACACATCAAATGATAATAGATGCTGTGGAAAACCTAAAACAGCATCAAGAGGATAGGGAAACTAGGCATGGAGGAGTGTTGTTTCAAATAGTGTGCTCAGGGACAATCTCGCAGAGGAGGAGGACAAGAGCAGACAGTACCCAGGGTGTCTTAGTCACCTGGTGCTGCTGTAACAGAAATACCACCAGTGGATGGCTTTAACAAAGAGAAGTTTATTCTCTCACAGTCTAGGAGGCTACAGGTTCAAATTCAGGGCATCAGCTCCAGCGGAAGGCTTTCTCTGTCAGCTCTAGGGGGAAGGTTCTGGTCATCAGTCTTCCCTGGTCTAGGAGCTTCTCGGCACAAGAACCCTGGGTCCAAAGCATATGCTATTCTCCTGGCTCTTGTTTCTTGGTGGTATGCGGTCCCCATGTCTCTCTGCTCACTTCTGTCTTCTATATCTCAAAAGAGGTTGACTCAAGACACAACCCAATCTTAGATTGAGTCCTGCTTCATTAACATAACTGCCGCTAATCCCATCTCATCAACATCATAGAGACAAGATTTACAACACATAGGAAAATCACATCAGATGACAGAGTGGTGGACAATCTCACAATACTGGGAATCATGGCCTAGCCAAGTTGACACATATTTTTGGGGAACATAATTCAGTCCATGACACAGGGCAAAAAGGATTCCAAATGGAGGGAATAGCCGGTGCACAGATTCTGAGGCTCCAGTGTCTTTTGAGCCAGTGGACCAGCTGGAGGACCAGTGTCACTACAGTTCATTGAGTTGGGGGGAGGGTGGGGCACAGACCACATGGGACTTGTGGACGTGGCTTTTTCTTTAAGGGAGATGCTGGCTTGGCCAGGACAGTGGCTATGGAGATAGTCAGAAATGGTTTCATTCTAGATATATTTTGAAAAGAGAACCAATTGGATTCACTTACGATTTGCATGCATATGGTATGAGAAAGAGGGGAGTAAAGTGTGATTCCCAGACCTTTGACATGAGCAACTGGAAGAATGGAGACGCCATTTATTGAGATAGGGAAGATGATAGGATGCATAATTGGGTGGGTGCTTATCAGAAGGTCTGTTTTGGACATGTTAAGTTTGAGTTGCCTGTTAGACATCCGAGTGGAGATCCTCAGATTACATGGTAGCCAGTATCCTAATGCGCAGTTGTGAAGTCCTGTGTTTTGCATGTAAGTCTTGTCTCCTCATTGAAGGCAAGAACTAGGTCTTAACCGATAGCTACTCTTCTATGGTCCTTAATACACAGGAAGCACTCAGAATGTAGTTATTAAACTAGATTGAAACTGCAAAACCTAGAAGGTGTCACAATGAACAATAATATGGATCAATAATATTTCAGGAGCCGTATCTCAGTACCATAGGGAGGACCCACGTGGTTCTCGAATTCACAGAGTTCATTCAAGACTGACTGTTTCAGATGAAAAGTAACATTATGTCACAAAATCACACCATCTCTGTTTTGAGTCCCCAGTAGTTCCTGTTAACATTGGCGGGCTGTTTTGAGGCTGATAATGCTTCTCTCCAAGAGAACCTCAAGCAGACAGACCTGACCATATATATCCTCACTGAAAAACCCCTCAGTGGGATTTCTTCATTAACTGTTAATGACCAGTTAACATTTAAGAATGTAACACTGACATCGATATTAAGCATTTTTATGTCCTTATGGCAAACCTAATTATAAAATAAAAATAGATTTGTTATATTTTAGTATATTTATTTGAGATCGGGACAGAGTTTAACTTTCACCAAATAAAGGGAGAAATTATTTCCGTTCACATACATGCAGTCTCCCCACCAAAAAGACAGCGTTATCTAGATAATTCAGGCAGACCATTAGTGAGGGGGGAAACAAAATAGCATTTGGCTTGACGTATCCCACCCACTGCCTACCCCAAGAAGATTATTTGAGTAATCTTTCAGTCCTAACTAGGATTGTGTGGACCTAGCTGAGGGTACGTGATGGTGGCATCTTTTCCCAAGATGATAGAATGCCTTTGGGACCAGGCGAAGCCAGGATTTAGGAGGAAGGTTAACATGGACCAAAGGCAGGACTTTGAAGTCATGGAGCAGGATCTCCCAAATCTATCCAGGTTAAGATAGATTCCATTAATATCAGCTCTTTTTGGTGCACGTCTAAAATATTTTTATTTCATAAATTTTTAGGTAGACTGTTCTAGTTATGAACCATACCACAGCATTTAATTCCAAGACGTGTCTTTGGAGTTTTGAGATGAGGGAGTCACGAAAGGCTTCTGAAATGTCTAAAAACGTTATGTTGTACTTAATACACACCTATGTCATTGCTTTTGGAGTAACCAGTAATGTTACCTGTTATAAAGGCCCTGAAGATGTTTCCCCTCAGTGAGTCTACAGATTCTTGGTAGCATGTGAAGAGCTTCGGTGTCAGACAGATTTATCTAGGAGTATGCCCCCAAAAAATCAAACCCATTGCTGCCAAGTCAATTCCAACTCATAGCAACCCTATAGGACAAAGTAGAGCTGCCCCATAGGGTTTCCAAGGAGCAGCTGGTGGATTCAGACTGCTCTCCGTTTGGTTAGCAGCTGTAGATCTTAAGCACCATGCCACCGGGGCTCCAGTGAGTATGCAGTAGATGTTATTTTCATAAAATGAAATGTTGGCTTCCCTGAAGAGCATGTAGAAGATGGTTCTCACACCAGGAACTCGTCCACTGGTAGGTTGGTCTCTGCCAGCAAGGAGACAGGCTGTGCCCAAGCCAGGGAATAAACCGGGAACATGCAGAACCACAAAAGAGACTGACATGTTTGGAAAGAGGGCTGGCAGGAACAAATGTCACATCGCCTCTGACTTGCATCAGGCACGGATATGCAAACAGCGTTGAGGACGTCAGGTGCGTTTCATCCTAACTGAAGGATAGAGTCAGGCTTTCCCCGGACAACCTGCAATTTCCTGCAGGCACTGTCTCCGTATCTTTGTTCATAATGGCCCCAGTTCTAGGAATATCTTTTCCCCGCAGCCACGCCTCTACTCCACTGTTGTTCAAATCTCAGCACAGGTATTTCCTCATCCGAGGAAACTTCCTTGCTCACTTCTTATCCACACTGGGAAATATGCCTTTCGCTGCCCTCTAACAGCTTCCTGCTGTGCAAAGCTCTGTAACCCCCGTCGCCACACTGATGGGTAATAATTGTTCCTGTGCTTGTTTTTCCCACTTGGTTGTAAACTCCAGGACTATCTTTTTTTTAACTATTTCCTTGGCATAGTGCGTGGCACATAGTGGTATATAGAAGATGACAGCTATTGAAAGGGTATTGGACTTCACCTGCTTCTGTTGCTGGTTTTTCAAAGAAATGCAGAGACGGGTTTGAGTACTTGGGGATTGGTCTGCGGATGCACCAGACTTGGGCTGTCTGCTTCCATGTAGCCTCTCCTCAGCAGTGTCTTCCCCACAACCCTGTCCCAACCCTGCCCATCCTTCTGGGTCCCAGGACAGCCTTCCCTGGTTACTCTATCCCTCACGGGTTATTGTTGCTACTGGTCGTCAAGTCAGCTCTGACATGTGATGACCCCATGTACGGCAGAACGAAAGGTTGCCCGGTCCTGCACCATCTTCATGATTGTTGGTGTGCTTGAGTCGATTGTTGCGGCCACTGTGTATTTGGAGTGCCTTCCAACCTAGGGGACTCACCTCCCAGCACTACATGGGACAAGATTCTGTTGTGATCCATAGGGTTTTCATTGGCTGGTTTTTGGAAGTAGATCTCCAGGCCTTTCTTCCTAGTCTGTCTTAGTCTGGAAGTTCTGCTGAAATCCGTCCATGATGGGTGACCCTGCTGGTATTTGAAATACCAGTGATGTAGCTTCCAGCATCACAGCAACACCACAGTCTGACACATTGGCGGATGGCGGGGGCCACTGATTATGCTTCCCCTAAGTTCCCAGAGTATACATTCATTTATGCAGTAAATACTTATTCATTCTAGCCATGTGCCAGGTACTCTTTTAGGGACTGGGGATACAGTGATGTAGTACCTGCCTCATGGAGCTTACACCCCGTCCGACTCTGATCCACACTGAGTCCTGTCATGCGTGATTATAGCATTCACCCAGTGAGCTAGCAAAGCACAAGACCACACATGCCTTGGGCTTCTGGCTCTGTGCGTGTGTGGGTAGAAGACAGTCATCCTTGTGGGTTGATTGACTTGTTTGAAGAGAGACCAGCTGCAGAGCTAATACTCAGTGAAATTACATTTTGAATACTGAATGGAATTTACACATCTGTATCCAGTCAGTACAGGTACAGCAGGGAATTAAGAGCCTCATTTGTGTGTGTTGGTGGGAAAAGGAGTACTTTGTGGAACTGTCTAATTTTTTTTTCCATTCAGCCTTCGTATATAGTATAAAAAGAGAATAAGATGTGTTCATTTGTCTCCTTCTGTGTTCCTCTCTTTTCTCCCGCTGTTTCCCCAGGTCAGCGTGGACGTTTTGGTAGAGTATCCTTTTTTTGTGTTTGGACAGGGCTGGTCATCCTGCTGTCCAGAGAGAACCAGCCAGCTCTTTGATTTGCCGTGTTCCAAACTCTCAGTTGGGGATGTCTGCATCTCGCTTACCCTCAAGAACCTGAAGAACGGCTCTGTTAAAAAGGGCCAGTCCGTGGATCCCGCCAGCGTCCTGCTGAAGCACTCAAAGACCGACAGCCTCGCGGGTGGCAGACACAGGTACACGGAGCAGGAAAATGGAATCAATCAGGGAAGTGCGCAGATGCTCTCTGAGAATGGAGAACTGAAGTTTCCAGAAAAAATAGGATTGCCTGCAGCGCCCTTACTCACCAAAATAGAACCCAGCAAGCCCACGGCAACAAGAAAGAGGAGGTGGTCGGCGCCGGAGACCCGCAAACTGGAGAGGTCAGAAGATGAGCCACCCCTGACTCTTCCTAAGCCTTCTCTAATTCCTCAGGAGGTTAAGATTTGCATTGAAGGCCGGTCTAACGTAGGCAAGTAAAGGCAGCGCGGGGGAAAGGAAAGTTGGCTCTCCCTTGTCATTTTTATCCAGATTACTGTACTGTAGGCTAAATAACACAGTATTTACGCGTTATCTTCTTACTTTAGGTTTCTGTTATAACCTTGTCATTAGAGTTACAGCTGGTGTTTTGCAGGAGGCTGATGCATATGGTTTTTCCACGAGTGTCAGTGGGTGGCTGGGTGGGTGGGTGGGTGGCCAGAGCAGGGGTGGCTGAGGCTCCAAGCATCTTGGGTGCACATGAACGTGGCATCCCAGATCCTGCCTCTTCTAGCAGCCCAGAACCATCCAATGGACGCTGACTCCTGCTGGTTTCATGGGGAGGCTCTGCGTGGATGCAGCGAGCGTGTGGATGTGTGCGTGTGTGCCCGGGAACACGGGGGTCGTGGCGGGCGTCACGGCGGGCGAGTGAGGGTCTCTTTCTCTCGGCCTCCCTGTCTCACTGTCTCTCGCTGTTAGCACGGGATTCAGGCGCAGAGCATTGCCGCGGTGAGGTTCTACATGCTAAGTAAACATCCAAAACCCAGCTTTAGGGCATGCTCCAGCGGCATCAGACATCAGACGGAAAGCTAACCATTTCAAAGAACATTTTTTTTCCTCTCCAACGTATTTTACAATAAAAGCAACTTTTAATCCTAGAGATACATATTTCCCCCTATGGGGCCTGACTGCACTGATTTTTTTTTTAAAGAGCAACTGCCACACGTGGGGTTTCATTTCTGCTTTCCTAGTGCAGTGCTATTGCCAGGGTCTCGTGGTGGGCGGGGACCCCTGGCGTGCACCGCTCCACGGGGGCGGGGGGTGGGGAGCAGGGTGGGGGAGAGAGTGAACACCCACTTTGGCTTCTGTGCAGTGTAGGAAAACTAATCAGGTTATTGCATTGACTTCGCTCCCAAGAGGTAGATGCAAACTGCCCTTCGGTGAGCCAACCGAAGCTCTTTGCATTGAGTTTGCAAATCTTTTGTCTTTTAACTCTAGTACTGTTTATAGTTCATGACTATGGACAACTCGGGTGCCACTTTTTTCAGATTCCAGTGTGACCTAAGGAATTCGATTCTGAAGATGAACATTATCTTACTCTCTCTAAGCACTTAAAATGCTGTTCACACTTTATTACCAAGCATCTTGGTCTAGCATTCAATAAGTACTGTATCTCACGTTAGGCTGTTGGGAAGAAAAAACATAATAATAACAATAACAAGTTGCTTTCTTTTTTCAACACTGTTAATTAGACTTCAGCTCTGCAGAATTTCTCACGAGCAAGATATTGGAAGTTTCAATGTGGTTTAAAGGGATGAATGTGAATTATGAACTAGTATGTGACAATAAATGACCACCAAGTACTACCTGATGGGAGGCACTTTTCACTTTGATATCTGAGAAAGTTACAGGCATATGCAGAGCTGGCAGAGGAGCAGAGAGAAAAGGGATGGAGAGGAGAGTACTCATTTTTGTCCAGTGTTTTTCATTTTAAGATGAACTTTTAAAGAACCTTGCGATTTGCACATCTTGAGTTTATAATTTGTGTGATAGTCCTGCAGTTTTTATCCAATAACATTGTGGGAAGGGTCTGGGGGACTGAACGAGCATACATAAATGTAGCAATTCCTTTCTAACCTGCCTAAACTCTAGGCCGTTTTATAAGGTTATGTTCCTCTCATATTTTATTTTGGTCTTTCTACCACATCCGTCACAAAGAACCAGGTCTTAGCAGGACAACTCTGAGAATTTTCTTCAGATTCATTGAGAGAGTTTTCCATAGACATGTATATATATGAGCAAGTTTTTTTTAAAAAACAATCACTTTATTATTGTTGTTATTAATGTTATTTTAAGAATGACTTTTTTTTCACCCATTGTAAATCAAATCAAGATGTAATGTTTGGTACAAACCCAGAAAGGGTATTTCCCGGTTTAAATATTTCATTCCCAGAGATCTGAAACATTGCTTGTGGGTTTTCAGCATACATCATAAAGTGCTTTAAAAATAAAAGTTTTATAAATGGGGAGAAATTTTTAAATATTCATACTGAGAATGGCTGCAACAAATCTGAACAAATACCTATTTGCTTTTTCTTTTACCATTGGCAGTGGGACTTTCTCTTCTATTCACAAAGTGAAAAAACTCCTAATACAAACCCACATTTTGGCTTATCTTGGATCACTTACATTTTGCTCACAGCAGAATGAATGATTTCTATAAACCATTTTCTGGGGTGTACCCCCAACATTTGAATACGTTTAGAACAGCTAGAACCGTTCCTTGCCTTTTCTTGAATTTCGTTACCCTCTCAACAAGGCAGCCGAGGGAGCTGAGCGGCCATTGTCACGGCCACACTGCTTAGTGAAGTTAGTGCTGTATTTTCTTTTTAACGTTTCCGTTCAGAGAACTCACTTAATCTTCCATATATTCTGCTCAGGGCGCTTGCAATGATTAGGTTTTGTTTTCCTTTTCGCTTTTTAACCTTTGATGGTAAGAGGAATACGGGGCTGCCACGTAGACTTTGTTCTCATTAGTACCGCCATTTACAGCCACCCATGTGGACTCAGAAAACACACACCCCCTTTTGGCTTACGAGGAAGTAGTCTGGAGTGGACTGGATCCAGTAAACCAACACTGAAACGGGAAAACATCACACGGTTTGGAGGAATAGGAACATCATCATAACTCCTGTGATTCTGTTTCAGGTACAGGAGTGATCAGAGGAACTGGTTCTTTCTAAACATTGTCCCATTTCATTTTCTTGCTTTTTTAGCGTGTGCAATACTTTCTGTCCCAATAGAGTCTTACAGTGTGCCGGTCGTTAAAGCTCAGACCCTTTTAGCTTCTGCCTTGTTTCCTTGCTTTTTCCTGACTTGTCCAAAACCTGTTCTGGCCAGAGGAAGGCTGATGAGAAAAAGCCAGGGGCAGGTGAGCATCCCGCCTGTCCCCTGCCCACCCTGCAGATGCTGCGTGCTGGGGGAGGGCACCCTCAGGAGCCCCACTTGTGTCTGTCTGTCGCCTCGCTGCAGAAAAAGCAAGAAAACAAGCTCTAGGGGGAAAAGCTGCAGCTCCCCGCCGTCACCACCAGGAGTAGCGAATGTGGTGTGTGGAGAGGAGACAGAGCGTTTCTTAAGGGCACTCTGCAGCAGTTAGCCAGAGTCCATCCAGACAGCATGGTCTGTCCTTCGAGAGGGCCGGCTCCTCCTGTGGGCCTGTGTACTGGAGACGTGCAGCCGTGACTCTGGGCGTGGACAGGTAGTGTGGCCCGATTGTGCATGCATTATTCTGTGCTTGCCGGACGGTGGCTGTGGAGGGGACCGCTCTGCCAACGGTGGTCACCCCTACTTCGTGGCAGCTTTCTCTGCAAATAGAAGAATACCAGAGGACAGGGAGCCTTCTTGGGTTTACAGACCTTGACCAGCCCCAAAGCTCCTAAACAGCTGTTGCCACCGCTGGGTGTATAGCAGAGACCTAACAGTGACAGGCGTAGAAATTCTTCAGTGCCGTTCAGCTAACAAGGATCAGCCACGTGCCTCCGTGTGACGCCCATTTGCAATATTGACCGACACCCGTCTTTAGTTCTGATTTCTTTCCTGCTTTTCGTTTTTAAACTAACAACAGGCCTTTTCGTTTACAGTGGAACACAATCACCAAGAAAATTAGTCAGGGCAAAAAGAAAAAATAATAAACCAACAAACAAGAACCTCTCTTTATAGGGATTTCTAAATATATAAAATGACTGTTCCTTAGAATGTTAACTTAAGGATTATTTCAGTTTGTCTGGGCCACGTGGGAAGGGTGGGGAGGGACAGAGAAATCACTGCCACTTACCTCAGATCTTCTTAAGTGGAAATCCAAACTGCATTTTCATTTGAACTTTCAGGATAATTTTCTATGTTGATCATTTTTTTGTGCGTTGTTTTTTTCCAACTCGCCCAGTTTGGTTTGGGATGATTTTTCTTTGTGCTGTTGTTGATCCCATTTATAACCCCATGTTTTTTGTTTGATGAGTGTGTTGGGGACTTTTTCCCCACCAGGAAGTGGCATCCCCCCTTTCTCCCCTACAAGGAACTCTACGGAACCTTTCACACCTCTTACTCAGGGATGGGGCTGGCACGCATGTGGTACACTGATGTGTCCAGAAGCAGCACTTTGATTGCTCGGGAGTAGGGTTGTACAATTTCAAGGAACGTTTGGATTTCCTGTATCTTGTGGATTAGTCCTTCAGATACTGCAGAGATTGCAATATAACGCTGCATGTTCAAGATGAACAGTAGCTCCTAGTAATCATAAAATCCACTCTTTGCACAGTTTGATCTTTACCGAAATATGTTGCCAAAATTTATTTTTGTTGTGTAGCTGTGGATTTTGTGTTTTGTTTTGTTTTTTTCAAGAAACAATTGACAGGACCCTTTTTAACATCTGTGACTACTAAGGAAGCTGATGTCTTTCGTAGAGAGAAAAATCTCAGATGCTTTTGAAGACACTAATGCCAGGCTATTTCAGATATGGGTGAAGCTGCGCTCTTGGGATGGGAGGCCAGGCTTTCTGAGCTGTGTTGGTTGTGTCATGTCTACTGGTTCACGTACAGCAGCTCAACAAAGCATGGTCTGTTCTCTCCCAAAGCCCTTCGACGTTCCTATCTCCTAGTCACCCACGATGATTCCAGGTGAAATCACGGGCACTCTCTTTGCTCACACGAGTTTCTTCGGTGGTGATATGAAAGGAAAGGGAACTACACCCTTTTTTCCTTTTTCTTTTTTTTTTTTTTTAAGTGGAGGCCTTTGCTTCCACGTTTGTTTTCAACCCAGAATTTCTGAAATAGAATATTTAAGAACACATCAAGTAATAAATATACAGAGAATATCCTTTTTGATAAAGCACACGCATATGCTGTTGTGTTGAGTTGATTTCCTCTTTTCCACAGTGTTATTTTCTGTTGCTAGGGAAATTCCAAACGATTTGCACACTTCTACTCCGGAGCTGAAATGTCTTTTACATAGATGACCTCGCTTCAAATACGTTACCTTACTGATAGAATCTTTTCTTGTAGCACTATACCTTGTGGGAATTTTTTTCTTTTTAATGTACACCTAATTTGAGAAGCTGAAGAAAAAAAATTTTTTTGAAGCACTCAACTTTGAGGAGTACAGGTAATGTTTTAAAAAAAAAATTGCACAAAAGAAAAATGAATGTTGAAGTGATTCATTCAGTGTTTTGAAAGATATGGATCTGTTGAAACAATGAGTTTCATACTTTGTTTTAAAAAAAAAAAACAGACGAAAGGTTGAAAGTTACATGTTTCTTGTTTTTTTTTTTTCTTGTAAATAGAAATTTGTCATGTCTAAATGATCAGATTTGTATGGTTATGGCCTGGAAGAATTACTACACAAAAGGCTCTTCAACTATACCTATGCTTCCTGTTGAGTTTCTGTATCACAGTAACCCCCTCTTTTGAGGGAGGGGAACTCTGCATTCTGCTGTTTGAGAATATTGTTCATTCCCCTGCTGGAAGTACTTCTCTGAGCTCCCTTCTTAGTTTAAACTCCTAAGCCATTGCAACTCCTTTTTCTTCCGAGATGATGTTGGACATTTTCAGCACTTCCTGTTCCAATAAACCCAAAGAATATAATCCTGAATGTGGAAGTGTAACAAGGGATCCTAGCTACCAAGAAAAAAAGACTCATTACGGGGGCAAAAACAATGTTCAGCCTTCTTTCCCCTAGACCTCGTATAAGTAGGGGTGTGGGGGGGGTGCAAAAAACAAATTTCGATTTACACACCTCGTTTTACTTAAGTTTTGATTTTTCTTTAATACTAAGAGGCCAAAATAAATGTGGAGCAGCTTCTCAGCAGAGTCCTATTCCTGTCCAAAAATCAAATTTGGACGTTGGAAAGTGGACAGCTGTGGGGGTATTGAGGAAACCCACCTACAATTCTTAAATTCAGAATCTCATCCCCTCCCTTATGGTGACATGCAGTTGTTCTGGTAGCTAACATTCACCTGTACATTGCAGGGTGGGAGGGAGGGAACCGTGGCTTTAGTTTTCATGTCCCCAAGACCGGCATACAAATGGTTCAACTGTATTAAAATCAAGTGCATTTGACCAATAGGTAGCTGTCTACAATGAGTCTCTAAGAATTTCCATTTTCTTGTGATCTGAAACAACTCAAGTCTTCCACTGCAGGTAAATTGGAGACTTCATCCACGTTGTCTTTCCCTTTAGTTTGCTTATGGTTTGCCGTCTGGACAGTCAAGGAGCCTGCCTCCTTTTCCGTGGCCAGTCTGAAGGCCTCCGTTGGAAGCGTTGTTTACAGAAATCCTTACCGAGATAACATCCTGTCCTCCAAAATACCAAGTCTGAGGTGATGCTCACTGTTGTTTTTGAAGAGCAGAAATCAGGAAGCTGGGGTCATAGGTTTTTCCCTGGTTCTCAGATGGACCACCTAGCTGTAAGTTACTATCTATCTGGTCCAGGAGTGGGGCGAGTTTTTTAGTCATGAACACCAGATACCGCGCATCCTCGTCTCATGGTTCTAGGAAGACCACCCTTGGGCCCTGTTCTTCCTCCCAGCCTGTACTGCTCAAATGTGAACCCAAATGACCGTGTCAACTAGAAGAAAGGTCCATATCGCCCTGTCAGTATTTGTGGGGTGGCCTTCGGCTTAAGGCAGAGCCCTCATTTCTAGCCAGTGGGGTCATGGCCCCAGAGCCATGTCTGAGATTTGTACCATGGGATGTCTTAGTATTGGGTCATCACCCACCACCCTTCCAATCGCATGCCTCCCACCGGCCAAGGGAAAAGAGACACCAGGACTTGGTTTGAGGGCACTGACAGACTGACGTGGCCAGTATAAAGGAGAACTAGGGAAGGAATGATGTTTTGCACCTTACTGAGAAGACAAAAAAAATTTTAAGTGCATACATAGTTAAGAGCTTTTATTGTGACAGGAGAGCTTTTTTCCATATGCGTGCATACTCTCTGTAATTCCAGTGTAAAATATTGTACTTGCACTAGCTTTTTTAAGACAAATATTAAAAAAAAAAAAGGAAGAATTCATATTCTATTTTCTAATCGTGGTGTGTCTATTTGTAGGATACACTCGAGTCTGTTTATTGAATTTTATGGTCCCTTTCTTTGATGGTGCTTGCAGGTTTTCTAGGTAGAAATTATTTCATTATTATAATAAAACAATGTTTGATTCAAAATTTGAACAAAATTGTTTTAAATAAATTGTCTGTATACCAGTACAAGTTTATCGTTTCAGTATACTCGTACTAATAAAATAACAGTGCCAACTGCAGATGTGTGTCTTTGCCTTGTGTCAGGGCCTCAGAGATGAGGCTGAGAATATAGACGTGTTGTGCCGTCTTTCCTCCGCTGCGGCCACCTGAGTAGGTTTGTGGTGGGGGAGCTGACCCAGGGCATTGCTTTCTCTACAAATTTTTTTTTGGGGGAAGGAGAGTAATGCTTAAGATGAGGTTCTGAGATTTAAAAAAAAAAAAAAAAAAAAACTGTTGCCAGAGACTCAGTTCGACCCACAGCAGCCCTGTAGGACAGGGTGGAACTGCCCCATGGGGTTCCCAGGGGTTCGTTATGAAAGCCGACTGAGACATCTTCCTCCCATGGAGCAACTGGTGGATTCGAACTGCAGACCTTTCGGTTAACAGCCGAGTGCTTAACCACTGCGCAACCAGGCTCCCTGGTTCTGAGATAAAAGGCACATCCAGTGTCTCGGCATGTCCAGTTGATGTTTCTCTCTCCTATCTGAACACTGCTGTTGGCAAACATCCGGCAGCTCCAGGGTCTCATGGGCATGAGGACACATTCCGTAGTTGCCCTGTGAACTGGTTAGATGGCCGAAGGCAGGAAGTTGCCAGTGTCTCCCGTAGCTCCTGTTTGTTAGAACTCAAAGGGGGTGTGTCCCCAGCGCACGAGGAGCCCTCGTGTTCGTCTCAAGAATGCTATACCACAGGTTTGCACCATGCTGTTGGACATACGTGGCTCAGCAGTTGCCCCCAGAATTTCATTCCTCATAGACTCCTGATCTCGAGGTGAATGGGCCCCACAACTTGCACCCATGCCTGTGAAATCCTTCTGTCTTATGCAGAGATGGAGGCGAACTCTGTTCAGTTCCGTTTTTACTCCGCCCAAGGAGGAATGGCTGTCTCCTTTCCTTCCATTACCTTCTTGGTTAGGTTATCCTGGGGACATCCAACCGGGACGCTCCTGTAGGACACTTAAGGGTTGACGTCCTGACCTACTGTGACTGTTTGCATGTGAAAGAGTAAGCATTAAGACAGTGCCAATGAGGTGAACCTTGACCCCTGTAGAAGATGAGGTGAACTTTGACCCCTGTAGAACGGACCAGAAGGGCTGTCCAGAGCCCGCCTCCAGAGTAGGCTGAGGACAGCAAGCCCACCAGTGTGGTGCCAGGAAGTCTGAGACTTTGCCTGTCCTGCTGTTTTTCTGTGGTTTTTTTTTTTTGTTTTGTTTTTTTGAGATCTAAATTGTTCCGACAAGTTTGGTGTCCAATGGCTGTGATAGTTACCTCAGCGGGTCTAACTGACTAGGGAAAATCCTTTACTTCACATGCCACAATGGGCCAGGCCTTGAAACCATTAAAAGCCTCACAGGAGCAGGAAGCTGGACCAGGTCAAGATGAACAGCAGCTGTCAGCTGAGGCTGTTGTATCAGAGAGGGGTTCTCTCCCTCCCCACTCCACTCAGGCCTGGGAGAGCCTGCGGGTCAGCAGGGAGGCTGCATTTAACCTTGGTGTCCTGCCTAACACCTGATCTGAGGGGACAGTCCAGTGCAGGCCTTCCACGGCCCAGTCCTCCTGGAGGCACACAGGACTTGCTAAGGCAAGGGGCAGTGGGGCCTTAGAGGTCTGCTTTCTGTAAAGCCTCCATTTCCCAATGATCCTGACGAGTCTGTCTCTCTTGCCATAACTCAAGTTTCCACATCCCTGAAATCTGGATGAGCAAGGGACCTGCCTTCAGCTTCTGGAAACAGCAGGCAAGTCTACAGGATCCTCACATGAGCTGGACAGAACAGGACATGGGTAGGCGGTGCGACCCTCAGCGGGGCCACATGGAACTGCAGGGTGTCACCTCACTGACCACCTAGGCATGGCACAGGAAGCCAGCCCGAGCAGGGGGCGCTGGTGTCCTCAGTAACAGCCCGAGTGTGGAGAAGGACATGGGCTCAAAAGAAGCCCCCTTACTGCTGCTGATCCATTTTTCGTGGATTTTTTTAAAAAAGATTTCCTTTCCTTCATCTCTCTGCCTTACTTTACAATAACAAAAAAAAAAAACAGTTCCCACTGAGTGGACTCTAACTCATGGTGACCCCATGTGTGTCAGAGTAGAACTGTGCTCCATAGGGTTTTTAATGGCTAACTTTTTGGAACTACCATTATTTTTACATAAATAACACGCACCTTCTGCGCCTGCACCTTCTGTGCCCTTCCTGCCCCCGTGAAGCACCCTCACAAGCACAGCCCTGCCAATCCTCTTTCACACATTGCTGTAAAAACAAATGAGCACTGCATGCTTACAAAAACACCTCGCGGGAGGTGGGCACGGCCGGCAAACAAACGCAGAAGGCGGGCATTATTTGTGTAAAAATACGGCAGATTGCCGGGCCTTTCTTCTGAGGCACCTCTGGATGGATTGGAACTGCAGACTTTTCAGTTAGCAGCCGACTGCATTAATTAAACAAACTCCCTGTAAGGGCATGAGTGTGAAACAAGTCTTCCACGGGCTGGTGTGAGAGGCTTACACCTCCATCCTACCCACAGGTACATAGGTATAAAGGGTCTGGGTCTCCAGCAAGCCCCACATCTTTTACGTTCAACATCCTCTCGACCCTCCTGTCCTAATAATGCAGCCATTCATTGGATTTGAGGAGGGGGGATTATTACAACAGGGTTAAAGTTGCTGGCTCTTTAAATGTATTATGATAGACTGAAAACGGACCTATATATTCCCAGACTGGGAAGGTGTGCTTAGATCCTTCACATGACCAGGTACCACTGTTGTCTTTAATGTGCCACTATGGACAATCAGGCCATTAAGTCACCATCCTACAGCAGGACTGTGTGGTCCTGCCTTACAAGTCCAAGAGACCGCTACTCAACTTGCCTTTTCAAAGAAAACTGCCCTCTTTATCTGCTTCTTTACAGGGCACTGGTTCACTGGTAGAATTCCCATCTTCCATGTGGGAGATCCAGCTTCAATTCCCAGCCAGCACACCTCATACACTGCCACCACCCATCTGTCAGTGGAGGCTGGCGCATTCATAATGCTGAACAGGTTTCAGTGGAGCTTCCAGATTAACGTTAGGAAGAAAGGCCTGGCAATGGACATCTGAAAAAAACCAGCCAATGAAAACCCTATGGATCACAATGGTCTGACCCACAAAGGATCATCAGGATGGTGGAGGACTGGGCAGTTTTTCATTCCGTTGTCCATGGGGTCACCAGGAGTCAGGATGACTCAACAGCAGCCAACATCATCTGCTTCTTTAGCCTCGTTAAAGTCAAACATCCTGATCCACAGAAGTTTCTAGTCCTATTCCTCAAGTAATACTTCTAAATCTGTGGCCAAACCAAAAAAACCCACTGCCATCAAGTCGAATCCAACTCATAGCAGCCCTGTAGGACGGCAGAACTGCCCTATAGGGTTTCCAAGGCTGTAAATCTTTATGGAAGCAGACTGTCACATCTTTCTCCTGCCGAGTGGCTGGTGGGTTTGAACTGCAGACCTTTTTTGGTATGCAGCTGAGCACTTTAACCACAGCACCACCAGGGCTCCTTAATTAGTGGCCAGTCACCTTGAATTCATCCAGTGCTCTTGGTTTTAACCAGTGTCAGAGAGGACCGGTGTGGGAGCCCTGCAATGTCCACAGGTTCTTTCTCCAAGAAAATGTCACTGTAATCAGCCAGTTAATGGACTGTGATACAGTAATGCTGTGTGGTTCTTCCTTAAAAGTACGAATCGCCATGGGAGGTGATTAAAAGACTCCTCTCACTCGCATTTTAAACCAGCACCCTTTAGGATGGCGGTGGTCGGGGCTCTGGCTGGTTTCCAGTGGGACTCCAACCAGTTAATTTTTTAGTAGGTACCCTTCCAATAAAACATCCCAGAGAGTTTCAAAATACTTTAAAGCCTCCTTTAAGAGAAACCAGCCTGGCAAGGAGGGACTGAGAAGGGAAAGGAAATGGACTGAACGAGGAACCAGAGGCGGCTTCCTAGAAGCAGCAAGTCCACCAGACTGGCAGAGACAGACAATGTGTTCCCAAAAGGCCTGTGGAATGGGGGTGGTGAAAACAGTGTTGCCACAGATGAGAAGGCAGAGAGTGTCAGGAGCTGGTTGAACGGACACGGAAAACCTGGGGTGGAAAGGAGGAGTGTGCTGTCACAGTATAGGGAGAGCAACTAGGGTCACATGACAATGTGTGTATACATTTTTGTATGAGAAACTGACTTGAGCTATAAACTTTCACTTAAAGCACAACCTGGTTAAAGCACCAGCTGAGGAACCAGTTCTCCACGTTCTTCTGCCCAGTCAAGTCCTTTGGCTCTTTTCCAGCAACCCCAAGGTGAAGGGAGGGATGCCAGCTACTCTGGCTTGTCTTCCCTGAGGCTTCCCCTGCGCCACTCTCCCACCCAGTTGCCTTGACTGCTAACAGCCAGCAGTGGTCGGCTGCTAGTCTGTCTGGGAAAACCAAAACCAAACCCGACCAGGTGCTGTTGAGTCAGTTCCGACTCATAGTGACCCCGTGTGTTTCAGGGTAGAACCCCCCCTCCATGGGGTCTTCAACGGCTGTGATCTTTCAGAAATAGATCGCCAGGCCTTTCTTCCAAGACACCTCTGGGTGGACTTGAACTGCCAACTTTCTGCTTAATCCTGCCTGGGAAGGAAACAGAAAATCCCCCAACTACCCCATCCAGCTTGATTCCTGCAAATGGAAACTCCAGCACTCAATCAATTCTTAAGATAATAGCATTATATTAAAGTGAAACCATTTTCTTAAAAAAAAAAAAGAAAAAGGTGCAAATGTTAGTTTTCACAATGAGGTTATGAGTTCTGGGCAGCTAGGCTCTGATCACTGACCCAATCAGTGCATCTGGGCCCCAACAAGGCACAAGGAGAGTCCCAGGGCCTCAGGTGGTGGGAGGGGGGTAAGGAGGTGGCTCTCCCCCACTCCGAGCAGCAGGAGCTCTTACATGGTACAGGGTAGGGGGACAGACCAAGCAGGTGCGTGTGGAAGCCCCCACACGAGCTGGTGGCACTTCATCCTCAAAGTCAGCTGAACAGGGTGTTGTGCTGCTGGGTCACCCGGATGAACGTAGCCCTCCTGCTGAGTTCTTTCAGTCTGGCAGCCCCCACGTACGTGCAGGTCGATCTCAGTCCCCCGAGAATATCCAGAATTGTGTTCTCCACATCCCCTTTGTAAGGCACTTCCACAGTCTTGCCCTCTGAGGCTCTGGAAGAAAAAGGAATTGGGGGTTTTAGCTAATCTCTTACTCTTTAGGGACCCAGCTAGAATCCTTCCAAGCTGTGGCCTTTTTGGCGCCCTTGTGGCATAGTGGTTAAAAGCTACGGCGAGCTATGGCTGCTAACCAAAAGGTCAGCAGTTCAACTCCACCGGCTGCTCCTTGGAAAGTCTATGGGGCAGTTCTACTCTGTCCTGTAGGGTCGCTATGAGTCAGAATCGACTTGACGGCAATGGGTTTGGTTTTTGTTATTTTGTTTTTTTTTTCTGTAGACCTTTGAACAGCCCCCAAGACACTCAGGTAGCTAAAAGGCTAGCTACCTCACCCTCTGACCCCATTTCCACATTTCCACCAAGTGGCAGGCTGTGGCCAGGCCAGCGTCTCAGATACACTCATGCCTCTCACCGGAAGAACTCGGCCTCGCTGCTGGCTACACAGGCACTTGGGAAAGAACGACTTTGTGAGCCCCATCTGATGAAGGCGCAGACCCAGAGTCCCACACAATGAGTGACATCCCTCCTCTGTGATGTACCTCCACCATGCCCCTCACAGAAACCAACTCCACCTTCCTCATCTGTCTCAGTGTGTACACCCTCCCTCCAGTAGAGAGGCCCTGTGTGCTGCACATGGTTAACATGCTCAGCTGCTAACCAAAAGGTTGCAGACCACCCAGAGGTACCTCAGAGGAAAGGCCTGGTGATCTACTTCCAGAAAATCATTCATTGAAAACCCTATGCAGCACAGCTCTACTCCGACACACGTGGGGTCACTGTGAGTTGGTAGCAACTGGTGAGTCAGTTATCTCCAATGGATCAAGAACCAATGGGAAGAAGAAGAAGAAAAAACGAAACTCGCAGCTGCCGAGTCAATTCCAACACATAGTGACCCTACAGGACAGACAAGAACTGTCCCATATGGTTTCTAAGAAGCAGCTGGTGGATTCAAACTGCCAACCTTTTGGTTAACAACCATAGCACTTAATCACTGTGCCACCAGGAAGAAGAGACCAGGCCTGTTATATCTAGGAACAGTGCTCCCCCATCTGCTACTGCCTCCTCCATGTGCCCTCCAAGATCAACAACAGAAACAGCCTAGAGGTCCACCGTGTGGCATGCCAGCTCTACTCAGAAATGGAGCTGCTTTCCAGGTGACAATCAGGAGGAAGAGGAGGATCTAAAAATTGACAACCCAAGCCCTGTGTGGTTATGTGGGAACCTCCAGCAGCACCATACAAGGGCTCCCTCTAACAGGCTGCCTGTCTTTCAGGTAGCACAGTGGTTAAGAACTCAGCTGCTAACCAAAAGGTTGGTGGTTCAAATCCACCAGGCGTTTCTTGGAAACCCTATGGACAGTTCTTCTCTGTCCTATAGGGTCACTATGAGTCGGAACTGACTTGATGGCAACGGGTTTGGTTTGTTTTCTGCTTGGGCACGCTCACCCCAGCTCACTGCCCCGTGTCCTCACAAGTCACTGCACCTATCGCCCTGGGCGTGGGGTGGGAGCCAAGCCTGGTGGGACCGGAGGAGAACTAAGGACTTCAGGTATGTTTTGAATGGCATCTTTCACATTTTCCACAAATCAACCCACATGCTGTTGAGCTGATTCTGACTTCTGGCAACCCCACGGGTGTCAGAGTAGAACTGGACTCCACAGGGTTTTTAATGGCTGATTTTTCCGATGCAGATCTCTAGGCCTGTCTTCTGAGGCACCTCTGGCTGGAGTCGAACCTCCAACTTTCCGGTTAGCGCCGAGTGCATTAACCGTTTGCACCACCCAGGAGGGTTTGGAAATTCAGAAGGTCTGGCAAATGGCATGAGCATGAAGCAGTATCAAATCCATCCTCTCGGAGGCTCTTGTCCCGCTTTCTATAAGGTCATCAAATAGCATTGCCTAATTCCACATATCAGTTCCCCTTGATGCCAAATGCAGATACGGCCTGGACTTGCTTTTGTAAGAAGGCAATCTGGAAACTATGGGAAACCCTAGCCCTCATCTAAGGGCCAGGCCATCTGGACATTCTAACAGTTACCCAAATTCTGGAACTTTCTCTAGTGACTCTCTTCAACCAGAAAAACAGCAACTCTGGATCAGAAACACATTAGCTAGACTTCCAAAAGGGTATTAACTATTGTTCACTGAAATCTACGTAGGTAGGACTATTCTTGGGTAGAAATCCAGCTACTTAAACCATCAGCTAACAAAGGGCTGGCCCATGGGCTGGTTCAGAGCCACGACTGAATGAAACTGAGGTCACTAGCCACCTGGGGTAGTTCAGGTCACTACTGTGTGACAGGGACAGGCATGTGACACAGGGGCCTGAAATGACTGCCATTTTATTTTCTTAAGAGATGCCCATGAGTTTCCCAAGGCTTGTTGGAAAGTATCCAGATTCTCACCATTGCTTTGTCTACTAACTGACCACCTCACCTTTTACAAGTCATCTATGCTGATGATTACGTCTTCACATCTGTAAAATGGAGGTGCTCTGGCCCACCTCCCAGGGACAGCATGAGAACTAAATGGTTAATGACTGGGAAGGAACTATCAAAGCATAAACAACCCTGTCATAATTAAACAGAATGACAAAGCAGGGGACCGTTCTCATGAAGAGATGGCTGTAATGAGGCAGAAAGCTGCTAGAAACAGAGAATGGGAGAGGCAATCTGCAGGGCTTGGGCTAGCTTTGGACCGGGGTCTAACTCCTTCCTTGTCTAAGATTTGAACTGGCTTCCAGAAAGGAGTCTTGATACTCTTGAATGTTTTCTTTTCTGTCATGTCGAAACCCTGGGGAAATGACAGCTGACTTCTCTTTCAGCTCCTTGGCTTCTGTGTGCTGTGGCCTGGCCTGGCTTGCCCATCTCCAACTCACCTGAGAAGCCAGGACAGATGTGACAGCTAGAGGGCCAAACAGCTATTCTGGCAGAGCATCGCATTATCACTGGGCCACGTGGCTCCACTTACAAAACAGCACGTGGGAGACACTGCATGGCCCTCACGGGGGGACAACGGTTCCGGTAAAGCACTAAGCTTCTTGGCCGCAGGCCCAGCGAGCCACTGAGGCAGTAACTCCCTATACCTCCCACCCCCGCAACTAACTGATCGAGACAACCTCCACTGAGGCTCCCCGGGAAAGAGGTGTCTGTCTTCTTCCTGATTGTCTGAAGCCTCCAGGATGAAGCTATAAATGTGTCCCCCATCCCTCTTCCCTGCCCTGCCCCTCCCCATACCATCACTGGGGAGAATGAGAATCAAGTCAGTCTACCCGAACCCCAGAAAAGCGCCTGCTCTCCCTTCTGAGGCCAGTGAAGGGCAGACTCTGGTAGAGTACCCCACATTCCTCTCCCACCTGGAAATCTCAGTGGGGGGCTGAGATTTTTACCTTTAGCTTATGGAATGCATCTGAATCCTACGTGTTCAAAATGAGCTTTTGGATGCAGATGGTAGCAGGCAGTGAAGGGTGCCCACCAAGGAGGACTTGGTTTCCCTCCCAGGCTGGGAGAGAGCTGATGTACAAGTGAGATGCCCGAGGCTTCCTGGGGAAGGGCAGTCAGGCTCTTCACAGCTGACTTCCTTCTGAGGTTGCAAAACCTTCCGTCCTGTCCACTATGTGGTGCAAACCATCAGTGCTAACCCCAATGAGAAGCAAGAGCATCCACTACGGAGCAGGGCAAGGTAGTGAGGATATGCTGTGAGGGTTCTTAAAACACATGAGCAGACACTTCAAATGGAACGTAACAGGGAAGTCCAGGTTATCTTTCAGGATTGTGGGTTTCAAAACAAGAAAGATGAGCAGAAGCAAACATCCCTTCTGCAGTAAGTGAGACAAACAGCTGACAATGCTGCTGTGTCATCATCTTTAAAAAACAAGACCCAGTGACCACGTGGCGGTCCAGACCACACCCATTTCGCATGCAGTGGGAGATCCATTCTCCAACCCAATTCTTGCAGCCTGAGCTTGTCTCAGACCAGGCATCATGGCTACAGGGAGCTCAGCAAAAGCTCTGTCAGAAGGACCAGGCAACTCCCCACCATCCCTTGGACGTCTGGAGCGTCACCTCCAAGGATTGGTTGAGTGGTAGTCACACCTGCTCACACATACCCCACCCCACCCCCAGTCAAATTTCCAACCCATCCCAAAACACTTCTGCTCTGCACTTCCTTCCGAGGCCTCCAAACACAACAAATGCTAACTGGACAGAAATGAAAACCAGTTGCCACTGAGTCGATTCCAGCTCATGACGACCCCACGTGTGTCAGAGTAGAACTGTGCTCCACAGGATTTTCAATGGCTGAGTTTTTGGAAGTAGATCACCAGGTCTTTCTTACAAGGTGCCTCTGGATGGACTAGAACTTCCAACCTTTCAGTTAGCAGCTGAACAATTTAACCATCTGCACCCCCCAGGGACCGGAGGAAATTAGGGCTACTTGAAAAAGAAGCCAGATACATTTTCCAGCCCCTTCTACGGTACGTTAACATAAACAGGACTGGTACTCCCGAAGACCTGTGTCCACCCCGTTTCTGTAGGCGGGAGACCTCCCGATGGAAAGCTTAGTGCCTCTCCTCACCTGTACTCAGCAACTCCTCCCATGTGTTTCTTCATTGCCGTGTCAGAGCTCATCCCATAGAAAAGCTTCAGCTTCTGGCCGTTCCTCTCGATCACTTCTCCCGCACACTCAGTGTGGCCCGAAAACATCCCTCCCAGCATGACAAAATCGGCTCCAGCGCCTACATTCCAACGTTGTGGACAAAAGGAAGCAGGGAACTCAGGGAAATCAGCTCTGGAAAGAGCAGAGTGCTCCCCCAACTCACCTCCCCACCACCTGTGCTCGAGAGAAAAGCTCACCCTCTCCCCTTCTGGAACAAGTGTGGAGACGGGCCCTGGAAATACACGCAGAGAAACAAATGGAGCTTACTAAAGGCTGGTGACTAATACAGTTAAAAAAAAAAAAAAAAAAAAAAAAAAAAAACGTCGCCATCATATGGGTTCAGAGCAGAAGTGTGCTCCCTAGGGTTTTCAATGGCCAACTTTTGTGAAGTAGACTGCCAAGCCTTTCTTCCAAGGCACCTCTGGGTGGACTCGAGCTGCCAACCTTTTGGTTAGCAGCTAAGCACATTAGCCATTTATACTACCCAGGGACTCCAGATAATAGATAATCTTTAATGATTATTAATGACTAACTAGGACCATCTTTCCAAACAGAGGTCTAACTCATTTGGAATCAGAGAAACATTAAGAACTGGGCAGCGTCTTAGAGAGCAGGCCATCCAATCTCCTATTCAATGCACTCATTCTTCTCCAGTATACCCATCGGGCATCCGGTCTCCACCTTCGGCTCTCAGCCCTCATAACTCTCTATTCATGTAGATCAAGGAAGGACCTCAGAACAGACCAGACCTCCCCCAGTAGACACTGAGCATGGAGGAGAGAAGCCCCTCTATTAGGTAAACTGTTTAAAACGCTACCTGTACCTCAACTGTGACAGATTTTAGACTTCCAGAGTAAAAAATATTCAATACTAATCACTGAATGACATATGAGATTTCCAGGCTAGGTACAAAGGAGGCCAGGATATCAGCATTGCCTTTGTAGGCAATGTTGGAACAGGACTAGGGATTCTTCATGGCACATGGCAGGTGCTGAACACCTAATTGTCAAGAAAGTACAAGGTTACATGGAAGAAACAAACATGGACTCTATTTCCTTTCCTACTTATAGATAATTGTGCTGAGAAACTCTTCATTAAATACTGTATCTATATCATATACATTTTATGTAGTATTATATCTCCTATCCTTTCTCTTACTGATAAGTCCTACTGAGGGTTTACATTTAGAATAGAACAAGACAACAACAGGCCACAGATATACGCTGAGAAATCTGGATGAAAGAGGAAGAAACTCATTGCCATCAAGTTGATTCCAACTCACAGTGACCCTATAGGACAGAGCAGAACTGGCCCATTAAGTTTCCAAGGAGCGGCTGGTGGATTCGAACTGCCAACCTTTTGGATAGCAGCAGAGCTTGAGGAAGGGAGCCTATCAAAACCCTGACAAGGAGAGACAATGTGGCAACCCCTGAAAAGTGGCCTTGATGTCTTCCATCTGATCGTTCAAATGTTTACAAGAGGACTTCTGGGATTTGCATTGGGTGTTCAGCATTCACTGCAAGGAACTCTGCAGGGGCTGCCCCCTGGCCTGGCCTCCAGGTGGGCAAGACACAGGAGGGCTTTTCTACTTTGTAGCAAGCTTTGCAGACCCTTCCTTTCAGGGTTCCGAACACGAACGCTGACTCCTTGGCTCTCCAGCCACCGGCCATGACTTGAAAGAGGCAGAGGAGAACTGTCATTGGCCAAGCCTCTTGATGACCACAGCCCCAGGAATGGAGCACCTATGCCGCAGAGCAGACAGAAACAGCGGCTCAGCAGGAACACAGAGCATAGATCTATTTAAAGAATGCTCTGAAGTGGTTTCCAATTTCTTTCCTTTCTGGATCCCCTCCTATCCTTCTCTAATCACTGTTTTCCCTGGCACTCTCTCCAGCACTAAGCAAGCCTCCAGCGCAGGCATCGCGGGCTTAACAGAAGAGAGTGCAGGGTAGAAAGAGATGCCAGAGGGAACCTCAGCAGGAGTCCCACCGCCAGGAACCATGCCCAGATCTGTGCTCTACCAGGCGCCTCCTTAATGGCCAGTCACTTTACAGCGTGTTAGGCGCCCACTCTGGGCAGAGAACAACTGTGGGGTATCAGAAGGAAGCTCAAGATGGACACCCCGTCAGTATGAAGGAGATTCAGCTCACAAATCAACAGTAAAACGTCCTTGGCTGACGATCCTCGTGATAAGGAGTGAGTGCAGGCGTCCTGAGTTCTGCTCTGCCTGGCTGTGTGACCCTGGCCTTCTCACTCACCTCTCTGGGCCTCAGTCACCTCAACTGTAAAATGGGCAAGCTAGACCAGACAGATGACCTATATGCTCCCTCCCACAGCTAAGGTGGCTGATTACAACGGGGCTAAAGAAGGAGGATGGCCATTTTTATGACATTCTCTATGGACACTGTGAAAGCCTGCTGCTAAGAACACTGCTCCATGGGGTTTTTGGGGTCGCTTTTAGGGTTTTTCTTTTTAATAATCAGAATTCCTAAGACAGCAAGTTACCCTCACAAAGAAAAGGAGGGAGAAAAAGAAAGGAAAGAAGGAAGGTGGGAGGGAGGGAGGCAGATGGAAAGGAAGGAAGGAAAAATTGACAGCAAACTTGGCCCTGGCATCAGGAAAGACGGGTGGGTACCTGCCAGCTTTGCTTTTCCCTCGTGCTTCACCCATAGCCCCCTCCCACTTAACGGTTTGGAGCCCCCAATAGTGCTGTGAGCTCTGACATATGAACGTAGTCTGCAAAGGTCACGTGGCTGCTACAGGATTCTGAAGCCCTATTTTACTTCCTGTTAGTTCAGATCCTGGTCTTGCAGGTGATTTTCCAAGAAAACCTCAGGAAACCCGGCTGGGACCACGGGAGGCAGCCCCACTGAACCACAGAGACACCGGACACTGCTGCCCCCTAGTGGGAACCGGCTCCTCTTCCTCGGTGAGCAACACCGGGGACTCCGGTCTCTTCCGCGGGATTTCCCCGAGCGGATTGAAAAGACCCTCGCTGTAGTGACTACTAGTCAGACCTGGCGCCGTCCTCACGAAAGGCTCCCTGAGCTTTCTCTCTCCACCCCACCCCCGTTTGAAAAGGCTGAGTGACTTGTGCCGCCCCCCGGGGTGCAGGATGTCGCCCCTAGCCATCTCCTCCTGGGCACTCTGCCTGCTCTGCCACCGGCCAGAGCCAAACCGATGCCAGGATTCCGGTCAACGGGCGCTGAAATCATCGCACAAGAAACCCAGGGGGAGGAAACTCCTGACCGCCCCAGAACGGCTCCGAGCACTCCCCGCCCCTCGCCCTGGGCCCCGCCCCCGCGTCCCGGGCCCCGCCCCTCGCCCCCCGTCCCCCCCCCCCCCCCCCCCCCGGTGCCGCCCTTTCGCTCTCGCTCCTGCGGGGCAGGTCCACCCGCCCGCCCGGAGCCCGCACGCTCGTCTGGGCGCAGCTGCAAGGAGGCCTTGCGCCCTGCAGGGGCCTTACCAAAGGCTTTGGCGACATCTCCTGGACACGTGCAGCCTCCGTCCTTCACACAGGAAAAAGCAAGGAGAGGGAGTCAGGGAGCTCGGCCAGGGTGACTGGGAGTTTGTATGCACCCCACACTCCCAGCCGAACACACTGGCCTGCGGCGCAGTGCCTCCTAGAACCAGACCCAACACTCTTGTTGCCCCCCCTAGTTTACTCCCCGCAATACTGCACCTTCCATTCCCCAAGCCCTGTTGTCCACAGAGGCGGGCAAGCGGCCTTTGCCTAGGACCACCTGCCCACGTGCTGTAAGGCTGGCACCGCCCACTGCCTGCCTGGGGCCGCTGCTGGCGAGGGGCTCTGACCGCAGCCTTCCCAGGTACAGAATCCACGACAAGCCTGGCCACCCACACCATCCACATTCTCCACCCACCCGTATCAAGCAGAGGGCATATTTTCCGGCTGCTCATTCAGCAGTCACCTCTCTCACCCTGCCTGCTGTGAGGTGAGATTTATTTAGTACAAGAGGTGACTCATTTGAAGAGCTGGAAAAGGACACGGAGTTAATTCCTTTGTATTTCCAGACATCCCATATGTCTCCTATTCACCGTCACTGAAGGTACCCATTTACCTTAAAAATCAAACATCCGTTCTGGACACCCATGCTCAGACAGAGGACACATCTGGGGCTGGTTTAACCTTTAGCGGAGGAATCTTATCTGTGGGCTGCCCACAGTGTTTAGCTGGCTATGTTTAAACACCAGTAACACAGTATGTGGTTTCCAGGATGCTGGCTCACTGAAGTCTCCTTACAAACGCACTAATTGCCATCCAGTGGATTCCAACTCATAGAGACCCTACAGGACAGAGTAGAACTGCCCCACAGGGTTTCCAACCAGTGGCTGGTGGACTGGAACTGCCCACCTTTTTGGTTAGCAGCTGAAGCTCTTAACCACTGCGCCACCAGGGCTCCTACCAGAGTCTAGCAGGCAGAAAATCAGTAAGGATATAAACTGAACAGCACCATCGATCAACTGGATCGAGCTGACATTTACAGAACACTTCATCCAGCAGCAGAACCCATGTTCCTCTCAAGCGCACATGAACACTCACCAAGGCAGACTACATCCTGTGCCATCCCACCTTAACCAATTTAAAAGAACAGAAACCATACAAAGTACACCCAAAGACCACAATGGAATCAGACTAGAAATCAGTAACAGAAAGATAGCTGGAAAATCCCAACACATTTGGACATTAAACAGCATGTCTCTAAATAACACACAGGTCAAGGAAGAAGTCTCAAGAGAGTTAAAAATACTGTGAACTAAATGGAAAGGAAAATATAACTTATTACAATTTGTGGAATGCAGCAAGAGCTGCACGCGTTAGAAAAGTGATCTGAAAATCAGTCATCCAAGCTTCCACTGCAGGAACCTCGTTACGTGAGACCTCTTGAGAGGACCCTGCTGCCCACTTCCTCCTGCTCACCCACCCTCTCCTTCCTCTGCGACACTGTCCTCCCCGGTTCTCTTCACCTCACTTCTCAGTATCACTGAGGCTCCTTTTTAAATTTTTTTTTAGTAAATATTTTATCGTGCTTTTGGTGAAGCTCTACAGAGCAAACGAGATTCCCATTCAACGGTTTGTACACAGAAAGTTCCAAGACACTGGTCGCAGCCCCCTCAATCTGTCAGCGCTCTCCCTGTTTCCACCCTGGCTTCCCCATTACCTTTCGTCCTGTTTTCCCACCCCTTCCTGCCTTCTCGTCTCGCTTTTGGGCAGATGTTGCCCTGTTGGTCTCGTATGATTAACTGTTCTAAGAAGCTCATTTCTCTCGGATGTGATTGTTTATTTTGTAGGCCTGTCTATCGTTCGGAGCCCTGGTGGCACAGTGGTTAAGAGCTCGGGTGCTAACCAAAAAGGTCAGCAGTTCGAATCCACCAGCCGCTCCGTGGAAACCCTGTGGGGCAGTTCTACCTCTGTCCTGTAGGGTCTCTATGAGTCGGAATCCACTGGACGGCAGTGGGTTTTTCTCGGGGGATCTACTGTTTGGCTGAAAGGCTGTCTCCAGGAATAGCTTCAATTCTGTGTAAGAAGAGTGTCTAAGGGCCATAGTCTTGGGGGTTCCTCCAGTCTCTATCAGACCAGTCAGTCTTCTTGACTTAAATGTTGGGGTTCCTCCAGGGTCGATCCCAGGCCAACTTCACTTCTCACCCTCACATTCTCCCCAGACCCTGTGACCTACTCTCAAGGCGCCAGTGAGTCTCAGAAATCTACAGACTACTGACTTCCAGGCTTCCAACCCATGAACCCAAATACCTAATGGATTTCCTGTTAGACGCCTCTCTGAAAAACCAGCTGCTGTCGAGTGGACTCCAACTCGTGGAGACCCTGTGTGTTTCAGAGCAGAACGGCATTCCAGAGGGTTTTCAGTGGCTGATTTTTCAAAAGTAGATTGCCAGGCCTTTCTTCTGGGGTACCTCTGCGTGGACTAGAACCACTAACCTTTGGTTAGCAGCCAAGTACGTTAACCATCTGCACCCCTGCGGGACTCCAGATGCCCCTCAGGCACATCTAAATCAACAAGGCCAAAACTGAACTCCACACTGGCCCCCCAAAACCTCTTCCTTTGCTGCTGCAAAGTGAATGGGCAGGTGGGCAGCTGCATCCTTGGTTCCTTCTTCTCTCTTGCCACTCTCAAACACCTAATCAATGGCCAAGTCCTGTTTAAACGTCTATCAGTTCTATATGTGGCCCTCAAGCCCCCCTGCCACTGCTGAGCTGAGGGTACGGTCACCTCCTGCCTGAATTACTAACGTTTCCCCTCCGGGGCCCCTTCCACCTGGTGCCTTCCCGGTCCTCCACCAGGCAGCCTGTTTAATGGCTCTGAAGATAAATCAATCTACTTGTCACTCTCCTGCTTACATCTCTTCAGCATCTCCTCCGTGCTTCCTAGATAAAGTCCCGCCCGTAATGTGGGCGACAGGCCCCCCCAGGTTCTTGTCCACATTCGCCCTGCAGCCACCCCTCACTCCTACCCCACTGCCGACTCTCCCGCAGCCATGCTGACTTCCAGATTGTTTCATGTGTTAGTCTCTTTTGTGTCCGTGATGCTTTTTCCTTCTCTTCTTCCCCTCCACCTGGAAAATTCCTTTCCAACCATCAGGCCTCCATAGCCCTTACTCCGGGAAGCCTTTCCTGACCCCAGTCTGGGATCTGTGGCCGTCTTCCATGTCTCAGAGCTCCCTGGGTGTTCCCTCATCATGTGACCCCCAACCTCCCACCGTTAGACTAACGTGCCCGCTTCCTCACTACACAGTAAGCGGGAGCAGGGGCTGTGTCGCTGGGAACCCAACGCCCATACACTCCCAAGCCCACGGGGGCCCGTCGGGTGAATGGCGGCCAGGAGGCAGGGTCCTGCAGCCTGTCCCAGCCCCATCCCAGCCCCACCTGCAGACTCACCGAAATGATGTGGCCCTTGAGGCCATGGGCAGAGTCAGCACACTCGATCACCGCACTCAGCTGGGGGTAGCCCACGCCTGTCTTCGTGCGGGTGGTACACACAGACCCTGGCAAGGAGGAAGAAGTGGACCCCAAGGAGAGATGGTTAGCAACGTGCAGAATGTGGGATAAAGCGAGCCCCTGTCACGGTCACACAGCCCCGCCCCGATTCCCGAGGGCTGACCTGCCCATGGCAGAGGAGACACCTGGGGAGAGGAGGGGCTGCCTGTACTCTGTGAAGGTCATCCTAACCCAAACCATCCCTTCAGGTTCTCCCATCATCTGCTGATGGCCAGGACCCCACCTTCCCACTGTCACTGTCACTGTCCCTGGTGACATTAGCCTCCACAGTAAGGTAGAGCACGCTGACCTCTCCACGCCTCAGTCCCTTCCTTGCCACTGTTTCTGGCTCAGCCAGGCAACCCCACTCTATGCAGGCACCTCTCCAATTCCTCCCTCAGCCCCACGGCTTCTTTACCGGCAACCTGTATCAAATGACTTAGCCTCTCTAAGCCTCATTTCCTCGTCTGTGAAACAGAAATGAAAACACAGATCGCACAGAGTCATAGTGGAGAGGAGACGGGGTGAGGGATGGGCATCTTCCGGCCCAGGGCCTGGCATCTGGTAAAACAACAGTTGACCTCGAGTTAATTCTGACTTCTGGCGACCCTATGTGTGTCAGAGTTAAAACCCTGCTCCGTGGGATTTTCAATGACTGGTTTTTCAGAAGTAGATTGCCAGATCTTTCTTCTGATGCACCTCTGGGTGGACTCAAACCTCCAACCTTTCGGTTAGTAGCTAAGCACGTGAACCGTTTGCACCACCCAGGGACTCCAGGCATACAGTAAGCTCCCCAGAAGAGGAGCTAACGCTAGTATCATTCCTACACCTCACTCTTCCTCAGCTCTGTCCTCAAGGTGACCAGGTTCATCCCCCAACACATCTGCTGCTTTACAGTGAGTCCCTGTAGCCCAGACTCACAGTTCAGCTTCCATTTTAATACTCACACCAGCCACCTAGACTCCTTCCTATCCTTGACCTCCTGGCTGACCCTGTCTGTCCGATCCTATCCAATCACCTCCAAGCCAAGTTACACTGGAAACCCCAGCACCTCCATCCCAAGCCCCTTCCTCAGTCTCATCCCTCAAGCAAACCAACACACCCTGCTATATGGAGACCACCCAGCTCAAGCTCCCATGTACCCCCCCATCCTCCTCCTCAAAATACCTGGCTTCAGCGATGATGGTTGCACCTCATGACAAATGGAATCAACGTCACCGAATTGTAGATGTACAAAACGTTCAGTTGGTAAATGTTTTGTTATGTATTTGTTCGCCGTAATAAAACAACAGAAGACGCTGGGCCTCTGCAGCTACCCGCTGCCCTCCGCCGCCTTATCTCGGCTCCCCGCTGCGCGCTGCCCCGACGCGCTGCCCCTTCCTGCTGCCGGCACAGCGGATGTCTTTCCACCGGAGGGATCCTCTGTACCCCATGTTCCCTCCGTCTGGACACTCCCTTCCAGACCAGCCCCCTGCATCCAGCCACCCCTTTTTCATCTTTCAGGCTTCATCTGAAATGCTACTGCCTCAGGGAAGTTTTCCTTCCTAGCACTTATTTTAAAAGGAGGTATTTAAATAACTATGTGTTTGAGTATGTTTAGGGTCTGTTTTCTCGGCCAGATGGTAAACTCAGAGAGGTAAGACCGTGGATATTTGTTGTATATCCAGGGCTTGGAACAGAGCCTGGTGCTTAGTAAGGGCAAGATATAGCATCACTGGTTGGAAGAATGAATGAGCTGGAGAACGGAGGAGTCATCCACACTCCCATCTCCACTGCCTCGCCACTCACTCAGCCCCTCCTGGGTATCTGGTGTTGTGGATTATGGGTGCTCTGGGACCCCAACAGGAGTCCCTGGCTGGCGCAAACGGTTAAACGCTCAATTACTAACCAAAAGATTGATGGTTCCTTGGAAGAAAGACCTGGCAATCTGCCTCTGAAAGCTCACAGCCTTGAAAACCCTACGAAGCACAGTTCTACTCACACATGGAGTTGCCATGAGTTGGAACTGACTTCATGGCAACTGACTTGGTGTTCCGGAACCCCAGTGCGAAAGCCGGGTGTGGACGTCTCCCCTGCCCAGGCCAGACCTGAGGGGAGGCACTCTGACCCCCAGCTCCTCACCACCCACCACTAGCGGCATCACAACTACCACAAATTTCTCCCAGGGGTCATTAGGGTAGGGTCAGACGGAGAGCCACATCTACACTCCTCAGGCCTGGCTTCAGCAAAGAAACCATCAGGAAGACAGCACCAGCCCCTCTCCCTGCATCCAGAACAGCAACCATCTACTTATGGGCCAGGAGTCCCCTACGTCCATATCCTCTTGTCATCCCTCCATGTGTCACTGACGTCCCTGGAGTCAACAAGCTTCTCTCCCCACGAAAGCACTCCCTGCCCCAGTGACAATGATGCCCTGGGGAAGGCAGACTTGGAGCTTTATAACCTCCGGTAGAGAGCCATGAGGGAGGCAGCGGCCTGGGGCTCTGCACACAGAGAGGCACTTACAGAGGTTAGTCCAATTGCCTTTCTTGGAAACAGCCAAGGAAGATGTTTCAAATAAGGCACAGGGGTGGTCCTGATGAATGCCCAGGGGAGACTGAAAGGGGAAATTGGATACATATTTTCTCCCAATGAGAGGGGCTAGGGTACCCATTTTTAATATTTTTTCTCAGTTTCTGGGAGCAGTTCAATGATGAACCCCTTTTTTTAAATTGTGGTGAAGCATATAATAACAACACATTTTCTATTTTAACCATTTCTCAGTATCTAATTCAGTGACATCATATTCACCATCTTGTGCAACCATTTCCAGATGTTTTCCATCACCCCAAAAAGAAACTTAGCACCCATGAAGCAAGTACCCCACTGCTTCTTCTCCTCACCTGTGGTCATCATGAATAAACTCTGGTCTCTTGCATTTGCCCATTCTAGATATTTCATGTAAGTAGGATTATGCGTGTCCTTTTGTGATTGACTTATTTCTCTCAGTACCACGTTTTCAAGGTTCATCCACGGCATAGCACGCTATCAGAACTTCATTTTTCTTTATGGCTGAATAACATCCCATTGCATGGCTATACCACATTTTGTTTATCCATTCACGGGCTAATGCACACTTGGGTGGTTTCCACCTTTTGGCTATTGTGCATAGCGCTGCTGTGGACACTGGTGTGCAAGGATCTGTTTGAGTCCCTGCTCTCAAGTCGAGGAGTGGAATTGCTGGGTCAAGAACCCATTTTTAATGTTGTCCTTTAGATATACAATGCCCAGTGTTTTTACTACAAAGAAATTTGTGAAATTTAAATACTGTCTCCAATCAATTTAAAGAAGTGGCTCAAATACATCAGGCTCAAAGGAAGTCTCTTACTCCCTTTAGTCATATCTGTTGGGGCAGGGGTGACCACGGAAGGACAATGAATCTTCTAGAGAAACTGAATATGTGCATGAGGATACAAATGAACGAAACCCTGCAGTTGAATGCTCACGACCACATCTGGAAAAGTTCTCTGAGAGCTAAGAAAATTGCTTATGTACCTTTATATCTATACAGTAACTTGCTGCCGTTGACTCGATTCCGACTCATAGCTACCCTACAGGGTAGCAGAACTGCCCCACAGGGCTTCCAAGGCTGTAATCTTTACGGAAGCAGACTGCCACATGTTTCTTCCATGGAGGCTGGTGGGTTCCAATGGCCAACCTTTCCGTTAGCAGATAAGCACTTAACCACTGCGCCACCAGGGCTCCTTTTCTGAGGGGAACCTACAGTAATATGGGAGCTAGCATTCAATAATAGCAAAGAGCAATGAGACAAGAGTTAGCTCTCCTCTTGCTCAGGATATGTTATTAATGGTTCAAACAACCAACCTTTAAGTTAATAAAAAACTCAAACCCATTGCCATCTGGTCGATTCTGGCTCATAGAGACCCTACAGGACAGAGCAGAACGGCCCCATAGGGTTTCCAAGGAGCAGCTGGTGGATTTGAACTACCAACCTTTTGGTTAGCAGCCGTAGCTCTTAACCACTGCGCCACCAGGGCTCCTTTAGGTTAACAGTCGAGTGCAAAACGTTTGCACCACCCTGGGACAAACAGTACAGAGGCCAGAGGTATCTGTCCTCTTGCTCAGGATACATTATTAACTGGCGTAGGTGAGTGGTAACATAAAAAGCCACTTTAAACTCTCCCTGTATGTTAAAGAGCCTGGGCATCTTTATGGACCTAGAAGGTTCCTCTTCATTAATCTCTTCATATGCATCCTATTCCCCCAAGGTTGATAACTGCCACATCACAACACAACTGTGTCTTTTGCTTCCCGGCAGCACGCGACCACAGACTCCTCCCACAGGGTGTATGGTGTGCTTCCTTTTTTGGTAGTATCTTTCGGGTGGGAGAATTTTTAAAAAATAATAATCTTTGCAGTTTTCCAGTCCCAACTAAAAATGTGTATCTACCTTCCTTCTGCAATTTTAGTTTTGATTAATCGTGGATGTACAAGGAAGAATATGAACACGTGGCAGTGAAGAAGGAATGGTGGCTCGTTCTGGAGTTTAGCTAAAGGGGAAGGCGAAAGCCGACTGACCCCAAGAGAAAACAGCCCCACCCGGGATGAGGATACAAAGGTGCAACCTCTTCCCTCCATCAAGATGCCAATGGGTCTTCCTACGCGAGAATCCATATGGGCAAAAATCTATGACTGTGTATCAACTGAGGAGCCAGGGGGGATAGCTGCCTGGGCTATGCGTCAAGTTCAAATGTGGCCTCATAGCTGCAAGCCTATATGCAATGCTTGAGACCCCTCAAACATTCATGAAAACTTGAGTCATTCATGTTCATTAACTGTCCCCCTAGATTCTTCACCCCTCACCTTCCTCTTCAAGGTACACAAGACCATGAAAGAAATCTGCACTCTTTTCTTAAACATTAATGTTCTGAAAGCAAGACCTCATATTCTAACCACGCCCAAGCTCATTTAGAGGTTCCCTGGAGTCATCAGAAAGTCACTCTATGATGTTTCTAACCTGCCAGCTTCTTCTGGAAAGCCACGGATGCTTCCAGAAGAAATGTGCTTTACACTTGTGGCTCATGTACTGGCCACCATCTCCAGTCTCCCCGAACCCCAGGCCCCGTCCCCACACATACCCTCTGCTGTGTTCCCAGCAAGTCTTACCTGGCCCAATACCCACTTTGATTATATCTGCTCCAGACAGGATAAGCTCTTCCACCATCTCTCCTGTCACCACGTTCCCAGCCTGAGACAGAGAGAACACAGCTCACAATCACATGAATGAGTGGGGAATGTCACATCTGAACACAAGGATGTGCATGTATGGCCTGATGCCACCAGGTAGCCTGGCGACTAGAAAACTGGAGAAAATACTGGACACAATCCCTGAGTCTGTATTAAGTCTAAATTAGTGGGCCAGGGTATGCTGCCCAAGAGAGGTTTTCTGGTTTCCTTCTCTATTGAACACTGTTGTTGGGTGCCATCAAGTTGATTTCTGTCTCCCGGTGACCTCATGTGACAGAGCAGGACTAACCCATTAGGGTTTTCTTGGCTGTAATCTTCATGAGAGCAGATGGCCAGGTCTTTCTCCCACAGAGCTGCGAGGTAGGTTTGAAATGCCAACCTTTCGGTTAGCAGCCAAGTGCTTAACCGTTGTACCACCCAGAATTCGATACCTGGAGGCCACTTTGGGGTACAACTCCTGGGTGAGCTAACAGTATTAACCAAAACCCGTTGCCGCTGACTTGATTCCAACTCACAGCAAACCTATAGGACATAGTAGAACTGCCTTATAGGGTTTCCAAGGATTCGAACTGCCGACCTTTTGGTTAGCGGCTGTAGCTCTTAACTACTAGGCCATCAGGGCCCTAACGTATTAGAAGACACAAAAAACACAAACCTGTTACCATCGAGTTGATTCCAACTCATGGCAACATCACGTGTTACAGAGTAGCACTGAGCTCCACAAGGTTTTCTTGGCTGTAATCTCTACAAATGCAGATCACCAGGCCTTTCTTCCACGGCACCCCTGAGTGAGTTCTAACCTTTTTGTTATCAGCCGAGTGCAAACCGATTGTGCCACCCAGGGACCTTATTAGAAGATACCATCCCATTGCCATCGAGTCAATTTTGACTCATAGCAACCCTGTAGGACAGAGTAGAACTGCTCCACTGGGTATCCGAGGCTGTAAATCCTTATGGAAGCAGACTGCCACATCTTCCTCCTGCAGAGCCGCTGGTGGTTTGAAACCACTGACCTTTTGGTTAGTAGCCAAGTGCTTAACGACTGCACCACCAGGGTTCCTCATTAGAAGATACACAACTACATAGTTTTAAAAACTGGAAGAAACCTTGCAGTATCTAGGTCAGGGTTTTTTTTTTTTTTTTTTTAATATAATTTTACTTACTTTGTTGTTGTTGTTGTTGAGAATAGACACAGCAAAACATACACCAATTCAACAGTTTCTACATGTACCATTTAGTGACATTGATAATTGTATTTTTACTAAAATAATGCACGCCTTCTACATGTATTTGCCAACCAAGCCCTCCGTCCATGAACTATTTGCATAAGCACCCCTATGCAAATTTTTTTTACATGTTGCTGTAAAAAAAATTAGCATGGCAGGCTTATGAAAATACCTTGCAGGGGGGAGGTTGCGGTTGGCAAACATAGAAGGCAGGCGTTATTCGAGTAAAAATACGGCATGTTCTTCAAGTTGTGCGACCATTCTCACCCTCCTTTTCTGAGCTGTTCCTCTCCCATTAACATAAATTCACTGCCCCCTAAGCTTCCTATTTAATCTTTCGAGTTGCTGTTTTCAATTTGATCCCATAGAGTTGTTAAAAGAGCACAATGCTCAAGGCAGATAATTTTTTACTAGTTAAGCTACTGTCTGGTTTTAAGAAGACTTCAGGGGATATTTCTGGCTTAAGGTTTAAAGATGATTTCAAGGCAATAGTTTCAGGGGTTCATCCAACCTTCATGGCTCCAGGAAGCCTGGAGTCCGTGAGTATTTAAATTCTGTTCTGCATCTTCCCCATTTTGATCAGGATTCTTATATGGAATCTCTAATCAAAATGTTTCATAATGGTAGCCAGGCACCGTCCAATTCTTCTGGTCTCATGGCAAAGGAGGTAGTTGTTAATGGAGGCAATTAGCCACATATTGCATATCCTCCCCTATTCCTGACTCTCCTTCTTCCTCGGTTGTTCCAGGCGAACAGAGACCAATTGTTGTGCCTTGGATGGCCACTAGCAAGCTTTTAAGATCCCAGGCATCGCGCATCGAACCAGGAGGTAGAACAGAAGCACTAACCACGTTATTAGGCCAATTAATTGGGATGTCCCATAAAACCATTACCTTAAATCTCCAAACCAAGAAGCCAAATCCCATGAGGTGTTTAGCTGCACATAAGCAGCCTCAGCAGCTACTCTTATGTTTTTGCCATTGTTGTAAATACACCTATCACACAACTTTCACCAATTCAACTTCTTACAGGCATGCTACTTACTGACGGCCATTACAACAGCTGGCTGTGCAACCCTACCCTTAATCAATGCAATTTTTCCATCACCATCAGCCTCCCCGTTCTCTCACCTTTGTGCCCCCAGTAACCACTTTATATTAAGTGAGGTCATACAATGTTTGTCCTTTTGTGATTGACTTATTTCACTCGGCATAATGTCTTCCAGCTCCAGCCATATTGTAGCATGTATCAAGACTTCATTTCTCCTACCGGCTGAGTAGTATTCCATTGTATGTACGTACACGTTTTGTTTATCCACTCATCTGCTGATGGGCATTTAGGTTGTTTCCACCTTCTGGCTATTGTGAATAGTGCTGCAGTGAACACTGGTGTACAAGTCTCTGTTTGAGTCTCTGCTTTCAAGTCTTTTGGGTATATACCTAGGAGTGGAATTGTTGGGTCATATGGTAGTTCTATTTTTAGTTTTTTTAGGAACCGCCACAGCTTTCCACAATGGCTGTACCATTTTGTATTTCCACCAGCAACAGGTAAGGGTTCCAATTTCCCCACATTCTCGCCAACATTTGTTATTTTCTGTCTTTTTTAATCTCAGCCATCCTAATGGGAATGAAACGGCATCTCATTGGTTTGATTTGCAACTCTCTCATGGCTAATGACACCGAGCATCTTTCCATGTGTCTGGTGGTCATCTGAATGTTCTCTTTGGTGAAATGTCTATTCAAGTCTTTTGCCCATTTATGATTGGGTATATACCTATCTTTTTGTTATTAAGTTGTTCACGTTTTATACATATTTTGGTTATTAGATCCTTGTGGGATATATGGTTTCTGAAGATAATCTCCCAGCTGGTAGCTTGTCTTTTCATTTTTTTGGTAAAGCCTTTTGATGAACAAAACTTTTTAATTTTTATGAGGTCCCATTTATTTCTTGTCTTTTGCTGTCTGTGTTTTTGTTATTATATTAGATAATCCATTGTTGAAAGCCAGGCCTGACAGCGTGGCCCCTACTTTTTCTAAGAATCTTATGGTTTTAGTTTGTACATTTAGGTCCTTAATTCATTTTTAATTTGTTTTTGCGTGTGGTGTGACACATGGATCCTGTTTCCTTTTTCTGCAGGTGGAACTCCAATTTTCCCAGCACCATTTATTCATTTTTTACTGTGTTTTAGGTGAGAGTTTATAGAGCAAATTAGTTTCTCATTCAACAATTAAGACACATATTGTTTTGTGACATTGCTTGCAAACCCCACAATGTGCCAACACTCTCCCCCCTTCTCCACCCCAGGAGCCCCATTTCCATTTGTTCAGTTTTCCTGCCCCTTCCTGCCTTCTTGTCTTTGTTTTTGAGTAGGTGTGCCCATTTGGTCTCGTACACGTGACTGAACTGTGAAGCACGCTCCTCACGTGTGTTATTGTTTGTTTTATACACCTGTCTAATCTTTGTCTGCAGGGTGAACTTCAGGAGTGACTTCAGTTCTGAGTTAAAAGAGTGTCCAGGGGCCCTGATCTCGGGGTCCCTTCATTCTTTGTCAGACCAGTAAGTCTCGTCTTTTTTTGACCAGCTCGTTTACTGAAGAGACTCTTCTTTCCCCATCAAATGGACTTAGCACTCTTGTCAAAAATCAGTTGATCATAGGTGTGTGAGTTTATTTCTGGACTCCCCATTCTATTCCATTGGTCTATGTGGCTATTGTTATACTAGTACCAGGCTGTTTTGATGACTGTAGTTTCATAGTATGTTTTCAAATCAAGTACTGTGAGCCCTCCTACTTTGCTCTTCTCTTTCAGCATTGCTTTAGTTAGTCAGGGCTTCTTGCCATTCCATATAAAGTTGAGGATTTGTTTTTCTATTTCTGCAAAGAAGGCTGTTGGCATTTTGACTGGGATTGCATTGAGTCTATAGATCACTTTGTGTAGTACTGACATCTTAACAATATTAAGTCTTCCAATCCATAAGCATGGAACAGCTTTCCATTTATTTAAGTCTTCTTTAATCTCTTTCAGCAATGTTTTATAGTTTTCAATGGGTAAGCCCTTCCCATCCCTGGTTAAATTTATTCCTAGGTATTTAATTCTCTTAGATGCTATTGCTTCCCAAATTTCCCTTTCAGGTTTCTCATTGCTGGTATATAGAAAACCAACTGATTCTTGTTTGTTGCTAGGCCAGGGTTTTTGAACACTTCAGTAATGGGCAAAATAAAATTTTAAGGAGACTCCAAATACCTAAAATAAGCAATGATAAGCTGTCATAGCTGATCAAAATCTTTACTGTTGGGCATAAAACTCTTCACAATTTGCAAAAACCCTGAAGACCCTCTATAGAACCCCAGGGATCCAGGATCCCAAAACTACTGATCATTTCACAGCTGGAAGAATACCTGGGTCTCCAACCCTAGGGGCAGTGGTTCCCGTTTGGATATGAAGGGGCAGATCGGCCCCTATGGACCACACAGCACTGAAATGAGCTACATTTTATAGAATGTGAAACTCTGGCTCTAAGCATAAATACATAAGCCAGGAAGTGGTGAAATCTATAACCCAGAAGGACGCATCTGGGCTGGAAATAGTAAAGTTGTTTCACTGCAGGAGCCTGGGAGAGCAAAAATAGCCCTTTTTTTATTAAAACTCACTGCCCTGTGGATTCTTCCGCTGGTACATGGACTACCTGGCAAGGTGCCCTGAGTGAATTTTCACAACTGTGCAAAGTCATATTTTGGAACACACACTCCTGCTCATTTTTTTCATTGAAACCCAAGTGCCTTTTTCCTGAATTGATTCCCAGAGGGAACGTTTCTTCTCTAATCTAGACAAAGTAACTTCCAAGATCTTATAAAAGTACCTTGGAAAAAGGTAATGAGAAGGGCTCAAAGCTACTTTAATCAAAAAACAGCATATGACTATGGAAAATGGTGGCCTGGAAAAAGACTAGAAAATACTAGAACATAGGATATGGCAAAGGGGACATTACAAACCAGTGTGGAAAGGGACAATATTTCAATACACAGTCCTGGGAAAAGTGATCTTTTGGAAACAAAATGTTGATTATCACTCATACTTTTCACCAAAATGAGTTCCAGATAGGTTAAAGAGTTGAAGTGAAAACTGTATCCCTAAAAATTTAGAAGAAAATGTTGAGTACTCTCAATAAGAATAAAAGTGAAAAGACCTTCCATCAAATGGGGAATAGACAGTCTTTTTAACAAATGGTGCTGTCAAAACTGGATAGCCATCTGCAAAAAAATGAAACAGGACCCATACCTCACACCATATACAAAAACTAATTCAAAATGGATCACAGACTTAAATATAAAGCCAAAAACTATAAAGTTCACAGAAGAAAAAATAGGACCAATGCTACAGGCCCTAATAGACAGCATTAACAGGATACAAACCATAACCATCAATACACAAACCCCAGAAGATAAGCCAGATAACTGGGATCTTCTAAACATCAAACACCTATGCTCTTCAAAAGACTTCACCAAAAGAGTAAAAAGAGAACCTACAGACTGGGAAAAAAAATTTGGACATTACAAGTCAGACAAAGGTCTAATCTCCATAATCTAAAAGAAAATCCACTTCTACAACAAAAAAACAAATAATCTTATTAAAAAATGGGCAAAGGAAATGAACAGACATTTCACCAAAGAAGACATTCAAGCGGCCAACAAACACATGAGGAAATGCTTGCGTTCACTAGCCATTAGAGAAATGCAAATTAAAACCACAATGAGATACCATCTCACCCTGGCATTACTGGCACCAATCAAAAACACTGGAAATGACAAATGTTGGAGAAGCTGCAGGGAGATCAAACTCTCATGCACTGCTCAGCATGATACAACCACTTTGGAAAATGACATGGCACTTCCTTAGAAAGCTAGAAATGGAAATACTATACGATCCAGCAATCCCACTCCTAGGAATATATCCTAGAGAAATAAGAGCCATCACACAAATAGACATATGCACACCCATGTTCATGGCAGCATTGTTCACAATAGCAAAAAGATGGAAACAACCTAGATGCCCATCAACAGATGAATGGATACACTATGGTACATACACACAATGGAGTATCACACAATGATAAAGAAAATGATGAATCTGTGAAGCATCTCATAACATGGATGAAACTGGAGGACATTATGCTGAGTGAAATAAGTCAGTCATAAAAGGACAAATACTGTATGAGACCTCTACTGTAAAAACTCATGAAAAAGTTTACACACAAAAAGTAACAATCTTTGTTGGTTAGGAGGGATGGGAGGTGTGGGGAGGAAATACTAAATAGGCAATAGATAAGTGGTATCTTGGGTGAAGGGTGAGACAGTACACAATACTGGGGAAACCAGCACAACTTGTACAAGGAAAGGTCATGGAAGCCCCATAGACACATCCAAACTCCCTGAGGGACTGAATTGCTGGGCGGAGAGCTGTGGGGACCATGGTCTCGGGGAACATCTAGCTCAACTGGCAGAACACAGTTTATAAAGACAATGTTCTACATTCTACCGTGGTGAATAGCGAGCGTCTGAGGTCTTAAAAGCCTGCGAGCAGCCATTTAAGATACTCCACTGGTCTCACCCCTTCGGGAGCAAGAGAAAGTGAAGAGAACAGGATACAAGGAAAAGATTAGTCCAAAGGACTAATGGACCACAGCTACCATGGCCTCCACCAGACTGAGTCCAGTACAGCTAGATGGTCCCTGGCTACCACCACTGACTGCTCTGACCGGGATCACAACAGAGGGTTCTGGACAGAGCCGGAGAAGGATGTACAACAAAATTCTAAAACACACAAAAAAGCCCAGATTTACTGGCCTGACAGAGAGATTGGAGAAACCCCGAGAGTATGGCTCCTGGACACCCTTTTAGCTCAGTGGTGAAGTCACTCCCAAGGTTCACTGTTCAGCCAGGGACTAGACAGCCCCATAAAACAAAACGGGACTAATGAGGCACAGCAGTCCAGGGACAAGGACTAGAAGGCAGAAGGGGACAGGAAAGCTGGTGATAGGGAACCCAAGGTTGAGTAAGGACAGTGTTGACATGTAGTGGGGTTGTTAACCATTGTCATAGAGCAATATGTGTACTAACTGTTTAATGAGAAACTATTTTGTTCTGTAAGCCTTCATCTAAAGTGAGAATAGCAGCACAACTGGAAGAACATAAACGATGTCACTGAATTGTACAAGTAGAAATTTTTGAAATGGTGTATCTTTGGCTATGTATATTTTCACCAAAAAAACAAAAAGCTCCTCCAAGGACTCACACTACCTGACTTGAAAACCTACTATACAGCTACAGTACTCAAAACAGCCTGGTACTGGTACAACAACAGAGACATTGACCAATGGAACAGAATTGAGAACTCAGATGTAAATCCATCCACCTACGGTCACCTGATTTTTGACAAGGGCCCAAAATACATCAAATGGGGAAAAGACAGTCTTTTTAACAAATGGTGCTGGCAAAACTGGATATCCATTTGTAGAAAAATGAAACAGGACCCATACCTCACACCATATACAAAAACTACTTCAAAATGGATCAAAGACCTGAATATAAAGCCTCAAACTATAAAATTCATAGAAGAAAAAATAGGACCAACACTTCAGACCTTAATACATGGCATTAACAGGATACAAACCATAAACATCAACACAAAAAACCCAACAGATAAACTAGATAATTGGGATCTTCTAAAAATCAAACATCTATGCTCTTCAAAAGATTTCACCAAAAGAGTTAAAAGAGAACCTACAGACTGGGAAAAAATTTTTGGACAGTACAAGTCAGACAAAGGTCTAATCTCCATAATCTACAAGAAAATCCAACACCTCTACAACAAAAAGACAACCAATCCTATCAAAAAATGGGCAAAGGAAATGAACAGACACTTCACCAAGGAAGACATTCAAATGGCCAACAGACACATGAGGAAATGCTCGCGATCACTAGCCATTAGAGAAATGCAAATTAAAACCACAATGAGATACCATCTCACCCCGGCATTACTGGCACGAATCAAAAACACTGGAAATAACAAATGTTGGAGGGGCTGCGGGGAGACGGGAACTCTTATACACTGCTGGTGGGAATGCAAAATGATACAGCCATTTTGGAAAATGATATGGCGTTTCCTCAGAAAGCTAGAAATAGACGTACCATTCGATCCAGCAATCCCACTCCTAGGAATATATACTAGAGAAATAAGAGTCATCACTCGAATAGACATATGCACACCTATGTTCATGGCAGCATTATTCACAATAGCAAAACGATGGAAACAACCTCGATGTCCATCAACAGACGAATGGATACACAAACTATGGTACATACACGCAATGGAGTACTATGCAACGAGAAAGAACAATGAATCGGTGAACCATCTCATAACATGGATGAAACTGGAGGACATCATGCTGAGTGAAATAAGTCAATCACAAAAGGACAAATATTGTATGAGACCTCTATTGTAAAAACCCATGAAAAAATTCACATGCAAAATGTAACAATCCTTGTTGGTTACCAGGGATGGGGGGGGGGGGATACTAAATAGGTAATAGGTAAGTGGTAACTTGGGTGAGAGATGAGATAGGACATAGTACAGGGGAAACTAACACAACCTGCACAAGGAAAGGTCATGGAGGCCCTATAGACACATCCAAACCCCCCGAGGGACTGAGTTGTTGGACGGAGGGCTCTGGGGACCATGATCTCGGGGAACATCTAGCTCAATTGGCATGACACTACTTATAAAGATAATGCTCTACATTCTACCTTGGTGAGTAGTGTCTGGGGTCTTAAAAGCCTATGAGCGGCCATCTAAGATACTCCACTGATCTCATCCCTTCGGGAACAAGGGAGAACGAAGAGAACAGGATACAAGGAAAAGATTAGTCCGAAGGACTAATGGTCCACAGCTACCAAGGCCTCCACGGGACTGAGCCCAGTACAGCTGGATGGTGCCCGGCTACCACCAATGACTCCTCTGACCAGGATCACAACAGAGGGTTCTGGGCAGAGCTGGAGTAGGATGTAGAGCATAATTTTAACTCCCAAAAAAAAAAAAAAAAAGAAGACCAGATATACTGGCCTAAAGAATACTAGAGAAACCTCGAGAGTGTGGCCCCCAGACACCCTTTCAGCTCAGAGGGGAAGTTACCTTCAAGATTCGATGTTAAGCCTGGGAATGGACACCCCAGTAAAACTAAATGGGACTAACGATGTACAGGAGTCCGGTGACAAGGGCCAGAAGGCAGAGGGAGAGTAGGAAACTGATGATAAGGAACACAAATTGAATAAGGACACTGTCGATGTATTGTGAGATTGTTGACCACTGCTATAGGGCAACATTTGTAGTAACTATTAAATGGGAGGCTGTTTTGTCCTGTAAGCCTTCATCTTGGGCAAGAATGGCAGCACAATTGGAAGAGCATAGTCAATATCACTTAAATGTGTAAGTAAAAAGTTTTGAAATGGTGTTTAAATAAAATTAAAATAAATAAATAAATAAATAAACAAATGAGACTAAAGAGGTACAATAGTCCACTGACAAGGTCCAGAAGACAGAAGGGGACAAGGAAGCCCCCTGGTGATAGGGAACACAAGGTGGAGTAAGGATATTCTTGATGTGCTGTGAGATTGTTAACCATTGTCATAGGGCAACATGTGTAGTAACTGTTAAATGAAAAACTATTTTGTTCTGTAAGCCTTCATCTTAAGTGAGAATAACAGCACAGTTGGAAGAGCGTAGTCAATGTCACTGAACTGTGAATGTAGAAAATTTTGAAACGGTGTATCTTTGGCCATCTGTAATTTTCATCAAAAAAAAAGGTTGAGAATTTAGAGGCTTAATACGTTGTGGGGTTGTTAACCAATGTCAAAAAAAAACAACATGTGTACTACTATTTCATGAGAAACTATTTGCTCTGTAAGCTTTCACCTGAAGTACAATAAAATATATATTAAAAAAAAAAAAAAAAAAAAGAAGTACAAGTGAATTTTACCCGTATCTTTGTTTGAATAGTATATGCCCCTATCTGTACATAATTTGAATAAACATGCAAATCATAAAAAAAAAAAAAAAAAAAAGGTTGAGAATTTAGAGGCTTAATACGTTGTGGGGTTGTTAACCAATGTCAAAAAAAAACAACATGTGTACTACTATTTCATGAGAAACTATTTGCTCTGTAAGCTTTCACCTGAAGTACAATAAAATATATATATATAAAAAAAAAAAAAAAAAAAAAGGTCCTCCAAGGCCGAGAAGGGAGCATATTGACATGTCATGGGGTTGTTAACCAATGTCATAAAACAATACGTGTACTGACTGTTCAATGAGAAAATATCTGTTCTGTAAACCTTCACCTAAAGTACAATTAAAAAAAAAAGTAAAAAGACCTAAGACAGATATCTCTGTCCACATAAAAATAACAACTCTCTATATATTTGAACACAATCACACAAAATCAACAAAATTAATTTGGTTAATTTTAAAAATAAAATTAATTAAATTTAAAAGTAAAACTTAATCAACTATTTAATTTAAATAATCTAATTAAAATTAAAATGGAGAAAAATACTTGCAATTATGACAAAGGGTTATGAATCTTAACATAACAAAGAGTTCTTGCAAATCTTTAGGAAAAATGCTAGCACCTCATAAAATAACTGTCAAAGAACAGAAACAAGCTAACATAAGAAATAAAAGCCCCCAAAAAACCAAACTCGTTGCTGTCGAGTTGATTGTAACTCATAGCAACCCTATAGAACAGAGCAGAACTGTACCACAGGGTTTCCAAGGAGCACCTGGTGGATTTGAACTGCTGACCTTTTGGTTAGCAGTCATAAGTTTTAACCACTGCGCCATTAGGACTCTATAAGAAATAAAAGTGGCCGTGAAATAAGTCAGTCACAAAAGGACAAACATTATATGAGACCACTATTATAAGAACTCAAGAAAAGGTTTAAACACAGATAAAAGCATTCTTTGATGGTTATGACTGTGAGGAGGGAGAGGGAGGGGAAATCACTAACTAAATAGTAGACAAGGGTCAACTTCAGTGAAGGGAAGGACAACACACAATACAGGGGAAGTCAGCACAACTGGACCAAAGCAAAAGCAAAGAAGTTTCCTAGACACATCCAAACACTTTGAGGGACAGAGTAGCAGGGGCTGGAGCCTGGGGACCATAGTCTGGGGGACATCTAGGTCAACTGGCATAACACAGTTTATAAAGAAAATTTTCTACGTCCCACTTTGGTGAGCAGTGTCTGGGGTCTTAGCTTGCGAGCGATCATCTAAGATACATCTAATGGTCCTGTCCCACTTGGAGAATGAAGAAACCAAAGACATAAGGAAAACACTAGCCCGAAGGATTAAAGGACCAAATGAACCAGACACTGAGACCGGTAGAACTAGATGGTGCCCGGCTACCACCAATGATGCCCCGACAGGGAACACAACAGAGAGTCCTGGGCAGAGCAGCAGAAAAATGTAGACCAGAACTCAAATTCACATAAAAAGACCAGACTTAATGGTCTGACAGAGACTGGGGGAGCCCGCAAAACTACAGCCCCTGGATGCTCTGTTAGCCCCGAACTGAAACCATTCCCAAAGCCCACTCTTCGGACAGATTAGACAGGATTATAAAACAAGGAATGATACATGTGAGGATCGTGCTTCTTGGTTCAGTCGGACATACGAGACCAATCAGGCGGCTCCTGTCCGGAGGCAGACTGAGAGGGCAGGAAGGGATAGGAACCAGTCAAATGGACACAGGGAACCCAGGGTGGAAGGCAGGAGTGTGCTGTTACATTGTGGGGATGACAACCAATGTCACAAAACAATACGTGTATAAATTTTTGAATGAGAAAGTAACTTGAGCTGTGAACTTTCACCTAAAGCACAAAAAAGAAAGAAAAGTAGTCAATAAAAACGGGGAAACTGTTCAACCTTACTAACAATCGAATTCAAATTAAGATATCAATAAGGTACTTCTTTTCACTTAACAAAGTATCAAGGATTATAAACACTAAATGCTAAAGAGAAAACATCAGGCAGGCTCTCTCTCTGTCTATCTCTGTGTCTCTGTCTCTCTACCTCTCCATCTCTGTCTATCTCTGTGTCTCTGTGTCTCTGTGTCTCTCTCCATGTCTCTGTCTCTCTACCTCTCCATCTCTATTTCTGTGTCTCTGTCTCTCTACCTCTCCGTATCTCTCTGTATCTCTGTCTGCGTCTCTGTCTCTCTACCTCTCCATTTCTCTCTCTGTCTCTCTACCTCTCCATCTCTCTGTCTCTCTACCTCTCCATCTCTCTGTCTATCTTCATGTCTCTGTCTCTCTACCTCTCCATCTCTCTCTGTCTCTCTGTCTCCGTGTCTCTGTCTCTCTACCTCTCCATCTCTCTCTATTTCTGTGTCTCTGTGTCTCTGCCTCTCTACCTCTCCGTCTCTCTGTCTCTCTCTCTGTGTCTCTGTCTCTCTACCTCTCTGTCTCTCTTGCTCTCGCACTCTCTCCGAGCTAGTTAAACATCTATCTTGGTACAAGCTTATTTGTCAGTGTGGAAAAAAATGTAAAAATATGGACATCCTTTGATCCAACAACCCTACTAGGATTCAATCCCAGAGAACAACTCAGAGATGAGGTCAAAGATTTAACGACCAGGATGTACTTACTTTTAACCGTGCAAAACTGCAAACACTTTCCCAAAAGGGGAATGGTTAAACAAATCATGACTAGCCACAGGTTTTTATAGAGACTAGTTTAATGTCATGGAAAAGTGCTTAAATGCTTTCAGGACAATGTTAGGAGAAAAAGAAGGAAGTAACATCCCCATTATAATTTTGTAAAAAGTATACCTATACATGGTCAAATATACCAAATATGCCACAAATTTACGTCTAGGAGAAGGGCTTCTATGACTGTTACTGATTTTCTTTAAACTTTTCTGGATCTTACAGTTTCTACAATGGACATGCATTACTTTTTCTGTGCAGTAAAAATATATATAACAAAACCTCTGCCAACTTGACAATTTTCACACATATAATTCAGTGACACTGTCTACGTGCATCATGGTGTATGACCATCACCACCCTCCTTTTCCAGATTATTGTACCACCAATAACAGAAACTCAGTGCCCCTGAGCAATGGTGTCCTCTTCTCCCCTTCCCCCAGCCTTGAGCACGCATTACTTTTATAATTAAATATGGGCTTTCTTTTATTTTTTGTACGTGCAAGCCCCAACATGAACTCTGAGTTGAATAGGATCCTGAGAAACAAGACTCCAAGCTCTCTTTCTTTCTCACCTGTTCAGTTGTTAAAAAACAAACAAGACCCTCAGAAGCCACTCTAAGCTCTCTACACAATTTCATTTTCAATGTGGACTCTTTTTTTTTTTTTTTTTAAGCTGGTGCTGCCTACTTGGAAACCCTCATGGCTCAGCAGTTAAGAGCTCAGCTGCTAACCAAAAGGTCGGCAGTTCAAATCCACCAGGTGCTCCTTGGAAACTGTATGGGGCGATTCTACTTTGCCCTATAGGGTCACTATGAGTGGGAATCAACTCGACGGCAGCGGGTTTGGTTTTTTCGGTTTGGTGCTGCCTACTACTCATTTTGTTTTACTGGGCAGTAGAGGTTCTACTTTAGACAAAATAAACGAACTCAAACCAGCTCAAGAAGTTTCTACCAGGTATAACCCCAGAAGGTCAAAACGAGACTAAAGGCATTAAGATAGGAGACACTGTTCAGTAACCAAGAGGCTTACGTCTGGGGGTCTCCCGCTCCCCTCAGCTACCAGTGTGGCTCCTCAGACAGTGCTGAGGTCACGGGCGGACATTATGGAGGAGGTGCTATGTGGAAAAACCCCAGAGTGATCAGGAAGTGGCTCAAGGATGAGGCACAGCTCAGCAAGAATGCTGGGCACTGGGAGAAAACAGGCAAGTTTCCACTGACAGGAACAGAAAGTTGTGTGTAAGTTTGAACGGAGCAGGATAAAAACAGGGGAAAAGCGGTAAAAACTCAATGAGAATGAGAAAAAATGACAAGAATAGGTCAGGCTTTCATGAAAGTACCAGCCTACCCACTGAGCCAGTGCTCTGAGCCTAGGGTGTGATATCCTGGGGGCAGGGAGGGTTTGTCAGAGTGATAAGGAAGGAATCTGCCTTATCGAAGAATGAAGCACCTCATGGGTGGAACTAATACAGGATTATCAGAATCTGACCTCACGCAGAAGGACATCTGGCTCAGTCACCTGGACAGTTAGCACAAGTTTATTTCTTGAGTTGGCCTTAAACAGCCACAGTAAAAGGCAAGCTAGGCTCTGGGCATGAGGTTATTGGTGTTTCAATGGTAGAATTCTCCCCTTCCATGCAGGAGACCTGGGTTCAATTCCCAGCCAGTGCACCTCACACATACCCATCTGTCCGTGGATATGTATATGCTGCTGTGATGCTGAACAAGTTTCAGGGGAGATTCCGGACTAAGACGGACTAGTAAGAAAGGCCTGGCAATCTACTTCCAAAAACCAACCAATGAATGCCCTATGGATCACAATGTACGATCTGCAATGGATCGTGAGGATGGTGCAGGACAGTGCACCAGCGTTTCGTTCTGTTGTGCTTGGGGTCACCATGAGTCAAGGGCCGACTCAACAGCAGCTAACAACATCAATATAAGGTGACAGAAACGTCCCTAGCTGTTTCTACAGGAACCAGGAAGTGGCCAACCCTGTCAAGGTAATAACCAACTTTCACAGCACATTAAACTCAGTTTACTATGTAACTCTCGGGGACAAATATCATCTGCATCTCTAAGGCCATTCACTGCTCTCCACCACAGTTCCAATCCACATCACTTCTAGAAACAGAGTGAAAACAGAAAATCCAGGTGACATGGCCTGAGAAATGGCCAGCATCTGTGACACGTCCTTTGTACTTCAACGAGGCACCTGTGCTGGCCAGGTGGCCCAGGGCCCCACACCTGCACATGGTATTGAAGCGCAGTGTCGGCCTCTCTGGGAAGTGGTCAGGAGCAGGCGACTTGTCTGTGTGGCTGAGAACCAGTCTGAAGAGGACTGCTGAATAATGCATGCAGGCAGGTGAACGAGCCTCATCGAGGCCAGAAAATTCTGAGGCCTTGCCCATGGCTGCCGGGGGATTGGCCAACAGTGGCTGACCGGCATTGCCCTAAGGTTGCAGACCTGGGCTTTTAATCTCCTGAGAACACATTCAGTCTCAAAGACCTACCTCCCAGGACCAGGTCAGAAAGAGCTACCAGCCCAAAGGTACTTCCCAGAGCCAACATGGGGATTTCGGCATCCCAGCAAGGCTGAGCAGGTGGCAGACAGCTGCGGTAGCTGTAGTGCGGAGCACAGGCACCAGACTCAAGTCAACCACTCTTACATCTTATTGACTGTGTGATCTTGGGAAAATGTCCTGACCTAAGATGGTACCCACATCAATAAAATAGGGAACAGCACCTGCCTCAACGATTTACTATTACTCAAAGAGAAGTACCTAGTACGTTAGTGTAGTGCCTTTCCCACAGTACCTAGAACACGCTCAGAGACACGTCATCCTCTTTTCTCTCCCAATGCCACCAGGCAACTGGCGATATTAAGACAGAGGTCCCCAGGCTGCAGAAAATCCCACTGCCTCAAGCAGCTTGCTTGGCACCTCCTGTAGCTTTTACATTAAAATCCTGGTTTTCCTCTCCTTAACTAATGCCCAAAACTATAGGAAACTGGCAGAAACCGGTTCAGGCACCATGCTGATATTCAGGATAACCTTTTAGACCTCATGTATAGTAACTTCCTTGCCTCTGGGTGAACTTTAACTGCCATTTTCTGAACACGCAATGCTTGAAGTTATATGTTAACCCCATTGCGCCCGCGTAGTATGATTGAGAGTGTTGCTGATGTAACCTGTATGAATTTCTTACTTGTAAACCCCTTAAAAGTAATCTTCCTCCTCACCCTCACTGAGCAGTCTTGGCAGCAGCAGCCCCGACTGTTCCTTCCCTTGCGCGACGAAATAAAGGCACCTTTCCACTCTCCCACCTGAGTCTCTCATTTATTGGCCGAGACGAGTCACACCGAGCAGAACCTTGGGTTTCCACCCGGCAACAATATGACCTGCTACACTTTTATGTCCATCAGCACCTCTACAGGACCCTTTTCTGCCAAGGGTGTTCTCCAAAAATCCCTACTTTCCCCTCTTCGCAAGTGGAAAGGCTTGCCTTAGGTGAAAGGCAAGGAAAAGGGTGTAAATGCAAATCCAGGCTGCTCTGGGCACAGGTAGCAATAAGCCTCACTCCTGATACAGGTCTGTCATTGCCAGACTCTGCCAGTTCACCGCATTGTGATGATCACAACACTCAGCACTCACAGGATACCCTTCCATTCCAAAACACTGGACGAATGTTCAATCCTTCTCACTAAGCCTCTGAAAGCCGTAAGAGAAATGATTTTCAAAAACACCAATAACCAAGGGTGCAGGAATGTTGGAGGTTTCCTAATGAATTACGGATTTCAGGGGTCAGTGCAGGCAAAGAATGGCTGCAGGATAAACATCTGCCTCACCCGAGTCTCCTGTCCATTGCTGGGGAAACCACCAAGAGCCAGGAAAACGCATCACTGGGCCAGCCAGCAGTGGCTGGAGGGGGCTTTCTGGTGGCTTCCCCTCCAGGCCTCAATACCCACCCCCCAGCAACCGGCCAGTTCTGCACTGACAACAAAGCCCTTTCCTTGGGCCTCCGCCATCTCCTTCCTAGCATTGCCTGCCCTCCCTGTCCTTTGTCTCTGAGAGGTAGAGCACAGGTGCTCCGGGCTGCAAAACAGGCCGCTGTCCTGGGCTCTCGGCAAGGTCAGCTGTGAACTCAACCTTGTGGCCAGCTGTTTGGAACATTCATTGGGAAGGCTCCCGGGCTCTCTGGAGTAAGTGTCAACCTGGCCAGGCTGATGTGTCCAGTTGTTGGGTAGGTCAAGCACTAGTCTAGATGGTGCCGTGAAGGGATCAAATGTGATTGATTTTAAATCAGCTGGCCTTATGTAAAGCAGATTACCCTCCAAAATGTGGGTAAGCTTCATCCAATCAGTTGAAGGCCTTAAGATCAAAAACTGGTTTTCAGAAGGAGAATTCCGCCTTCAAACTGTAACACCGATACCCTGCCAGAATTTCCAGCCTGTTGCCTGACCTACAGATTTGGGACTTGCCAGCGTCCACCATCACATAAGCTAATTCCTTAAAATCAACCAATCTGTGTGTGTGTGTGTATGTATATAACTAGTACACACATACACACACACACACACACATACATGTAAAGCAACTGCCATCAAGTGGATTCCGACTCATGGCAACTTCATGTGTATCAGAGTAGAACTGTGCTCCACAGGGTTTTCAATGGCTGATTTTTTGGAAGTAGAAAGCCAGGCTTTTCTTCCAAGGTGCCTCTGGATAGACTCCAACATCCAACCTTTCGGTTAGCAGCTGAGCACGTTAACCGACTGCACCACCCAGGGACTCCTTACCATTTATATAAGGTTTAAAAATAGGGGAAACGTAATGGTTTGTTTGGGAAGGCATAAATAGGTGGCAAAACCAGAGACATGCGAGGAAAGATATGCTCCCCAGAGTCAGAAGGTGCCTTCCTCTGAGGTGGGGAATAGGGTAGTAATCCAAGTGTAGATACACTAAACTGGTGTTCATTTTATGATTTTTTATTAAACATCCACTTTTATGCAATTTCTGCATGTATATCATATATCATGACTTTAAAAAATAAATTAAAATTAAAAAAGGAGCCAATAAGTGGCCTCATTCCAAACCAAAAAACCCACTTTGTCGAGGTGATTCTGGCTCATAGTGACCCCATAGGGTTTCCAAGGTTATATACATTGCCACTGAAGCAGACTGCCACATCTTTCTCTCGCGCGGCCACTGGTGGTTTTGAACCGTCAACCTTAGTCGATCTCTTTAACCACTGCACCACCAGGGCTCCAAGTGGCCTTGTTAAGTTCATGTAATTTCTGATTCCTAACCCTTCTTCTCTAACTCTTAAACCATAAAACGGCAGTACATGTAAAGAGAACTTCCCAGGCTAATTAAGCCTTGTGTCTCCAGAACAATTAAAACACTAGAGGTGAACTGGAAAGATCTAGATTACTCCACGTCAGATAAGAAGGAACTTCAACAACCTCTAGCTTGCTTTTATCTCCTACACTCAGGAACAAATAAACAAAGGACTCCTCTCCTAGTCAACAAATATTTTCAAGCTCCTTCTACTGTTTCAGGCCCTGGCGGCACTGTGGTTAAGCGTTAGGCTAACAAAAAAGATGGCAGTTCGTATCCACCAGTCGCTCCTTAGAAGCCCTATGGGGTAGTTCTACTCTGTCCTACAGGGTCGCTATGAGTTGGAATCGACTCGACAGCAAGGGGTTTTGGTTTCACAGAATTTATTTATTTAAACCAAAGGCTGCTTATGGATCACCAGGTCCTCAGCTAAGGGCTGGGGTTTCTGCCCTCCTGGGAGTCCAGCTTTCTGTTCCCTCCTTTACATACTCAGAGAGAAAAATTCACCACCGAGAGTCTGTGGCAGAAGATCTCTTTGGGGCTTCCCAACTAGATGCATCCACAGTGTTGGGTCATGATAGAGGGTAACTTCATCACCTTCCAACACAAGCCCAAAGAAGGTCAACTTCCCCACCTCAGAATCGAAATCTGGATATTGGTTGCACACATACTGTCTAATGGAAGAAGATAACTTTATCACTAAGGTTAACAAGGACAGAGGAGGAGACGCATTGTATCCCCCCAGACGGTAAGTTCAAGTCTTAACTCCTAGAATCGGTGAATGTGACCTTATTTGAAAATAGCATCTTTGCAGATGTAACTAGCTAAGCTAACGTGAGTTCATACTGGAGCAGAGCCGGCCCTAACCCAATAAGACTAGTGTTCCTCTAAAAAGAGGTGAATAGACACAGAGACAGAGTCACACAGGGAAGATGGTCATATGAAGACAGAGGCAGACTGGCGTGATGTTGCTACATGCCAAGGAATGCCTGAGGCCCACCAGAAGCTGGACAGACAAGAGTAGATGCCCCAGAGTCTTCTGAGAAACCGTGGCCCCACTGACACCCTGAACTGGACTTCCAGCCTCCAGAACTGTGAGACACTAAATTTCTGTAGTTTTAAGCCACATAATATGTGGTGAGTTGTAACTAATACAGGCGTGTTAACAAGTCTCAAGGGGCAGTGTGGGGTAATGGGCAAAGCTTAGACTTTGTGTTCAAACCAATCGGCCTTCAAATCCCAGCTTGCCACAATGTCGGCATGACCTTGTAAAAATTCCAAAATGGAAGAACAAACTAGAATTTAAGATTCCTCATCTGTGGTAAATTCACATAATAGTTTGTGGGTTAACGAATTTAACTTTACCCAAAGAATTTGGTCTTTGTGTTTGGTTCCTGAGAGATAACCTCTAAACCCTTGGAATATCCCCCAGGAACTGAAGTGTCTCTGTTATCTAAGGGGGCTCCAGACCACATCTGAGGTTTTACGGTAATAAGGTAACTCGGGTGGGGGCTGGCTAGAACAGAAAGACCCACCACATAATATCAGGGGACTTCAGAGGAGGGGGACATGATTCAATAAATCACGCCTACATGGTGAGGCCTCCTATAAAGGTTCTTAACATGGAAGCTCCATGGGCTTCCTGGTTGGTGAAAAAGACATTGCTCCAAGTGGGACAGTGGCATGTTATTTGGGACATGGATGCTCTGAGTTGGGAACCCTCCAAGAGTTGGCCCTATGCAACTCTTCATTTGTATACTTTTTGCTATAATAAAACAGTAATTGTAAGCATAGCTTTCCTGACTTCTGTGTTGTCCTAGTGAATTACTGAACCCAAGGAAGTAGTAGGAGCCAGCAGGTCAGAAGTGAGGGGGACTGGGGACCCCTGAGCTCACAGTTGATATCCTGAGATGGTAGGGGGAACTCCCAAATTTGTAGCCAGAAGGTCAGAAGTGAGGGAGACTCCCATGCTTATAGCTGGCACCCTGAGGGGGTAGTGGCAGAACCCAAAATACATAGCCAGTAGGTCAAAACTGATAGGACTTCAAGAAGTGGCGACTCCAAGCTTGTGGCTGGTGTCTGAGGTCTTGGTCAGACTTGGCAGTCTGGAGGGCTATGCCCTTTAATTGTGAGGTCTGACCCAGCTCTGGTGGTTAGTGTCAGAGGAGGATGTGCTGCATGTGCAGCTGATGTCACAACACATGTGCAACAGAAGGGAACAGAATGGATAATAAATTGATTTGAACTGATCAACATATTTGATGTCCAAGAAGTGGGGCCTTGATTTTTCCCACCTACAGTCTCTGCTCTTTACAGAGACACTGCCAACTTCAGGCGAGCAGCTACTGCAAAGCAACAACTATAAAACCAAAAACTAAAACCCGTCGCTGTTGCGTTGATTCTGACTCATAATGACCCTACAGGACAGAGCAGAACTGCCCCATAGGGTTTCCAAGGACTGGCTGGTGGATTCGAACTGCTGACCTCTTGGTTAGCAGCTGAACGCTTAACCACTGCACCACCAGGGCTCCAAGAACAATAACCAAACCAAACCTATTGCCGTTCAGTCGATTCTGACTCATAGTGACCCTATATGACAAGAGTAGAGCTGCCCCATAGCGTTTCCAAGGAGCGGTTGGTGGATTCGAACTGCTGATAAAGACATGTATAATTACAGTACAGGTTTTTCAAGAGCCCAACATTAACCCCAGAGTTTCTACCTTCTTCTTCTGTGACTCCATCCTTCCCTTTTGCCCTTGTCCCCAGCAGGAACAAGTACACATTCTAACTTGTGAAAGTGCTAACAATTAGGGAAATACAGAAAGGCAGAAGAGTTAAGAAGCAAAGGTCCTGGATCAAACAGCACACCGAGGGATCTGCAATTAATCATGGCTGCTGCAAAAGATTCATGTGGTAGATTCTAACTCTGAGAGTAGAGTTTTCTACTACCAGATAGGAGTGGGGCAGAGACAACAAACACACGTCAAACTGGAACCCAGTTCTGTGTTCTCAATTGTTTAAATATATTCTTTGTTAAGAGGAGTGACAGAACCACATGGCAAGAAACGTGATGGTACAGCCAACTCCCCATGATCTGGATTTTAATTTTCTACAGAGGAGAGCAGGTTATCCAGTCTTCCGTAGCTGCTGTTGTTTTCCTTACCGTCCTCAACTAGTCTTCAAATAAGAAGGCTCCAGAAGCTCTGAAGAGAACACAGCTCACCCTCACCACACTGAAAACTCCGTCTGTACTTCCCCATGTAGAGAATGTCCTGCCATACTTACCATAATGGTGTGTTCTGGAAATCTGGCACGGACGAGTTTCACAAACTCCACAAAATGTTCTGAATACCCATTGGCCACATCCAGGCAAATAAACTTAACCTGCGGTACAGCTTCCAGGATGCTACTCATCTTTTCCAGATCGTTCTGCCCACTGCCCGAACTCACGGCTACATGCTGTGCCAAAATAAAGCAAGAAGGACAGACATCAGTGGAGTGTTCATAAGTCAGAACCTGCCTCCACCCATTCGCTCATCTGGTGACAGTACCATGAACCTCTGAGGTTTACCCTGCTCACACATACAGCAGACCTGCTCAAGGAACACACAACAGCAAGGCAGAGAGATCCGTTCATTAAACCATCTAAACGTTGATTCTGTTGCATTCCCCACCATTAAACTGCATACACCCTATACTTGAACCTCAGTCACAGAGTCTTTCCTGTAAACATACTCTCCAATGTTCTGGAAACCTGGTCCTTGGTTCCCCCCCTCCATCCCAATGCATTCTGCTCTTCTGAAGCACACTTTATTATCAGTTTTCTGAAGCTTTTGGAAGGCCTCGTGAGAGAAGGGCTGGGAGTTCAACACAGATTATTTTTAATAACAGCATCCTAGAGGGAAAGGGAAAGCGATGTTTTATTGGCAAGCTGTTTTTGACATCTTTAAAGTAAACAGAGACTCCATTTTCAGCATTACTGAAGCGTCATCCTTCTCCCCTTTTTAAATCATCCCCCAAATGGTCTCCCTGGGCCCAAGACCACAAGGCAGAGTGCTCTTGATGTGTTTCTGTACATCCCACCTCCACACGGGAGAGGGGGACTCCACATAGGGGGGTTCATGTGGGGGGACTCCACATGGGATGGGGGCTCTGCATGGGAGTGGGGGGCTCCCCATGGGAGGGGGTGTACCTGCAGCACCCCATGCTGGTCCTTGGCTATTATTTAATATCCTCAAACTCTCCAGGTGGAACTCTGAAATGGGGAGCTACCGGTGTGAATGTGTCACAATCAACTAGATTGAAGGCAGATAGCGGAGGAAAGGTGGGAGGAGTTTCCTGGAGAAGAGAAGCAGGAAGAACGAGGCTTCTTCACACCGAAGCTGTGGTCTTCATTCACCCCAAGCGTCTCGTTTGGGGATGGGAGGAGGGAGAAGGAGATGTCTAAAACTCCTCTGAGAAAACACCTTGCTATTTCCATTTTCACTTCCAACAGAATACCGAATGACACACAGATCTGAATGTCTACAGAGAGCTCCGAGTCTCCGTTTTATCATGAAAGGGATAAAATTTCCCAACATGTAAGAACACACAAGCCTGAAATGATCTTAATCTGCACTGTACGCATTTTACGTCTGAAACCAGCACACCCTCCTCAAGGATACCTCTCTCCCTAATCTCCACAGCGTCCAGGCTGGAACCCTGATCCTCTGCCTCCTCTGAAAAGCCACCCTTCCAGAAAGGATTTGGAGCCCTGGTGGCCCGATGGTTAATGCCATGGCTGCTAACCAAAAGGCTGACAGTTCGAATCCACCAGGTGCTCCTTGGAAACTCCTGTGGGGCAGTTCTACTCTGTCCTATAGGGTCCCTATGAGCCGGAACCAACTTGACGGCACCTAACAACACAAAGGATTTGTTTTCAGTAACTCAGTCCTCTAGTGCTGCTCTAACAGAAATACCACAAGTGGATGGCTTGAACGAAGACAAATTTAAATTTCTCTCTTCACAGTCAAATAGGCTAAAAGTCCAAATTCAGGGCATCAGCTCCAGGGGAAGGCTTTCTCTCTCTGTTGGTCTTCTCATCAATGCTCCCCTGGACTAGGAGCTTCTCCACACAAGGACCCCAGGTCCAAAGGACACGCTCTGCTCCTGGCACTGCTTTCTTGGTGGTATGGGATCCCCCTGTCTCTCTGCTCACTCTGTCTTTTATATCTCCAGATTGCCTCAGGACACAATCCAATCTTATAGATTGAGTCCTGCCTCACTAACACAACTTGCCACCCATCCTCCCTCATTAACATCATAGAGGCAGGATTTACAACATACAGGAAAATCATACAATACCAGGAATCATGGCCCAGCCAAACTGAAACACACATTTTCTGGGGGACGTAATTCAATCCATGATACATAACTTAGTGAAACCACACAATGGGCTGTGCTCCGAGTCAGTAGCTCACTTTTCATGAGAATATTTATCTTTTAACTGTTATCTCTAAATCCTTAGCCACAGACGAAGAGCATTATTTTCATATCCTCTGTTATTCCTAAAACCCACAGCAGCGTAGCTGCAGACACGATATAAGCATACTTCAATTTTCTCTACATATTCATTGCTCGTTATTCACAGCCTGCCACAGGCAACCCCGTCCAGGCCTTCTTCCTCTCCCGTGAGAGCTTTCCTACCTTTTTTATTTTCCTGTTCATGTCTGTTAAAGTTTGGCACGTGGCACTCCTGATTGGTTAGCTTCTCTGAGTCCTACGGAGTTTTCAAGATTTTCCCTTTTTAATCAGTCTCTCCTTTGGGATCTGCCTATTCTGGACATGTCACATAAATGGAATCAGGCATTTTAGATCACCTGGTTATGAAGGCTAAGGTTCCAATTAACAACACATTGCCAAAGTCTCCCTTAAAGAAGTCGAAGGTACAACAACAACAACCACCAAGTCATTGCTCCCCAAACTTCTCTAAGCTTCTGGGGAAGAGGGAAAGAAGGCGAAGATATCTAGAATTCACTTGAACATAATGTGGCGAAAAATGAAAGGCTTGCTAACGTCCCAGAATTGTTTTATCTCCAAAACCACCTTCTCATTGATCAAAATTCGCATATAATTAAAGCATGGTAACAACTACGACGTCAAAAAAAGTGTAACCTCGAAAGCGGTATGATATGAAGTTGTTTTCCGATCACAAACAGCCTGAGTATGGAAGAGGACGTCTCTAATACAGGGAAACTTCTCTGCTGGCATCGGCTCAAAAACCACTGGAATATGCTGGGAGCCAAGTCAGGCGTGTTGTATTGGGATTTGTTGTTGCTTTTAAACCTGTCGCATTCTTTTTTTGTTTTTTTAGTGACAGCTTTATTAAGATATAATTCACATACTAAGCAGTTCATCCACTGAAAGTGCAAGTCAGTGGTTTTCAGTATATTCGCAGAGTTGTGCATCCATCACCACAATCTATTTTAGGACATTTTCATTGCCCTAAAAAGAAATCCCATGTCCTTTAGCAGTCACTCCCCACCTCATCCCCACGCTCCAACCCCAGGTATCCACGAGTCTACTTTCTGTCTCCATGATTTGCCTATCTGGACGTTTCACATACATGGAATCAGACGATATGAGGCCTTCTGTGTCTGGCGTCTTTCACTCAGCAAAATGTTTTCAAGGTTCATCGGTGTCAGAGCGTGTATCAGTCCTTCATTCCTTTCTATAACTAAATAATAATCCATTGTATGAACATACCACATTTTATCTATCCGTTCATCGTTGATGAACACAGGTTGTTTCCATTTTGGGCTGCTGTGAATCCTGCTGCAGTGAACACTGGTGGACAAGTTTTTGCACAGACATACATTTTCATTTTCTTGGGTGTATGCCTAGCAGTGGACTTGCTGAGTCAAATGGCAACTCTGTGTTTAATCTTTTGAGAACTGCCAGACTGCAGACTATTGGCCAAAGCAGTTGCACAATTTTACAATCCCAACAGTGTATGAGGGTTCCAGTTTCTCCACATCCTCATCAACACTTGCTATTGTCTGTCCTGTTGATTACAGCCACATCTTAGTGGGTGTATTGCTTTTTCAAGTTAAAAAAAAACTTGTTATAACTAAATGTTTTTTCAACAGCCAAAAGGCATGTTCAGACTGGATTCATCTTGAAATACCTGGCAGAAAACAGGTCTTCCCCCTAAACTCTCGTGATATAATACTTCGTCTTTCAAGGGAAAACACACACATTTCTTACAGGTAAATCCTAGTATTTTCATAATACTATACAGAATGGGTTTCTTCAGCTAATCCCCGGCAATGATGTAGGACTGGGGGACCAACTCTTCCTTCCCCCAGGTATCTCTTGGGACTCTGTGTTTATCTGCTGCCAATTCAAATCCTTTTGACAACCCTGATGTTCCTCCTCCCTTTGCACCATTTACAATTTATAACCAGGCTGTAGTCCTACCTGCAGGCATTCTGGGTGCTTCGTGGCAAAGAGCTTCCAGTCATCCAGGGTGTAATGCTTATGAATGGCTGTAAACAGGCAATGCTAGGAAACAAAACAGCATCATTAGGGTGAGAAGCCAGGTGGGCCCTCTTCCCCTTGCCCATCTGGTGGTTGTGATCCAACAGTATAAAAGCATTGTGTGTTCCTGCCATTCACACTTAATTTGCTTTGAATATGCTCCCAGCAGCCAAATACAGACAAAGGTGTACCCAGTGCAATCACAAAACCATGCCTGCGGTTCTAATCTGATTAGATGCTACTGCATTTGGGGCTTGGAGGCTCTGCCAGGAGGCAGGAAAGGGTAAAGGAGAGGTCTCATAGGCCTGCCCCATCCCACTCCAGCTCCCGCCCACACCTGAGTTAGGCCAAGGGAAGCACAGATGGTGATAAAAGGAAAAAACACAGCAGGTCCCCAGCCCATAAGAAGGGCTGCATTAGACAAAATTCTGCTTATCTAACCCTAAAGAACCTTAAAACCAAACCAAACCCGTTGCCATCAAGTCGATTCCAACTCATAGTGACCCTACAGGACAGGGTAGAACTGCCCCATAGGGTTTCCAAGGAGCGCCTGGTGGATTCGAACTGCTGACCTTTTGGTTAGCAGCCGAGCCCTTACTTGCACCTAAAGGCTTTTTCTTGTGTTCACTTGTGTTCACAACAGATCAAATTTGCCCAAAGAATTTGGTCTTTGTCCTTCATTCTGGTCCAGAGAGATAATCTCTAAAACCTTATCATTTCTCCATGGGCTAAAGTATCTTTGATGAGGGCTTCATACCATACCTGAGGATTTATGCTAATAAGGTGACTCAGGCGGAGGCTGGCCAGGCTGGAAGGATAACCACCTGACACATGGACACAGATGATCCAAGGGCTTCCTGGTTGGTGAAAGATATCAATGCACGTGGAGGGTAGTGCATTCTTTGGGACACGAAAGCTCTGTGCTGGGAACTCTCCCAGACCTCGCCCTATGTGTCTCTTCGTTTGTATCCATTTTGCTATAATACTGTAATCCTAAGTATAGCACTTTCCGTGGGTTCTGCGAATCTTTCTACAGAATTATCAAAAGTAAGGGAATAGTGGGAGCCAGCAGGTCAGATATGGGGGAGGGGAGACCTTGGGGACCCCTGAGTTTGCAACTGGAATCCTGAAGGGGTAGTGGGAAAACCTCAAATCTGTAGCCAGCAGGTTAGAAGTAAGGGTGTCATGGAGTCTCCAAGCTTGTGGCTGGCATCTGAGGTCTTGGGCAGATGTGGCGATCTGGAGGGCTGTGCCCTATCTCTGACCCAACTCCGGGTGGCCAGGGTCAGACGAAGACATGCTGTGTGTGCAGCTGGTGTCAGAACAGAAGTGGAAACAGAAGTGATAAATGAACTGATTTGATTGACCTTTACAGTATAGTGTCAAGAGAACTGGGATTTGGTTTTATCCAAGTACCAACCTAAACATTTCTTGCTAAAAACTAAACCCACCTGGCAGTTGGTATTCTTGAGGGAGAGCATTACATATAGTCCTAAATCTATGACTATCGACCCACCCAGCATTCACTGAGTACCTACTCTGTGCAAGCACTCTGCACATATTTCATCAAATTCTCAGACCTGCTGTGTATGGTATTACTAGCTCTGTTGGGCAGAAATGGAGCATGATGAAATTAGATGGCTTGGCTAGAAGGCTGTCATGGATTGAATTATGTCCCTCCAAAAATGTGTGTACCAATTTGGCAGGCCACAATCCTCAGTATTGTGTGTTTGTCCTCCATTTTGTGATTGTAATTTTATCTTAAAGAGGATTAGGGTGGGATTGTAACACTCTTACTAAGGTTGCATCCCTGATCCAATGTAAGGGGAGTTTCCCTGGGGTGTGGCCTGCACCACCTTTTGTCTTACAAGAGATCAAAGGAAAGGGAAGCAAGCAGAGAGTGGGGAACCTCATACCACCAAGAAAGCAGTGCCAGGAGCAGAGCACATCCTCTGGACCCAGGGTCCCTGCGCAGAGAAGCTCCTAGTCCGAGGGAACATTGATGAGAAGGCCAACAGAGAGAGAAAGCCCTCCCCTGGAGCTGATGCCCTGAGTTTGGACTTTTAGCCTACTTTACTGTGAGGAAATAAACTTCTCTTTGTTAAAGCCATCCATTTGTGGTATTTCTGTAACAGTAGCACTACATGACTAAGACAAAGGGGTAACGGCCAGAATCAACCTCAGGGTTCAGGCTCCTTGCCCTGGACAAGGTCCCCTAACTTCTCAGGATCTGCTGAAATCTTCATCTAAAATTTCCCATTCTAGAATTCTATGACTGGACTACCTACCACTAACTCTGAATCCTAGGAGTGGAAAACACCCAGCTCTCACACATGGTTAGATTTCAACACACACTGTCTCGTTGACAGGAAGTCTTGCCTGCGAAAATGAGAACATAGCAAGTTCCTGAGTCGCTAGGTGGTGCAGATGGTTAAGAACTCAGCTACTAACTGAAAGGTTGGAAGTTTGAGTCCACCCAGAGGCACCTCAGAAGAAAGGCCTGGCAATCTACTTCTGAAAAATCAGGCACAGAAAGCACTATGGAGCACAGTTCTACCCTAACACACGTGGGGCTCCTACGAGTTGGAGTTGACCCAACAGCAACTGGTTGGTGGTTGATAATCTGATCTGTGAACTAACCAGGTTACTTACTGCTCCCGGAGTCCACCCACTTTGACACTAGTACATAACTCACTAGTAGCAATGGCTGATCACAGATCAGAGCTGGGGAAAGACGAGGAGAGAAAAAAAAATCCAGTTCCTTTACCAATTAATTTATTAGCCTCTGGCCCGAAGCTTGGTGGGGGCTGCAGCTGACAGACACTATAACTGCCCATGGAACCACACAGACCACCCCCTAACTCCGTTTTTGAGCACATTGTTTGAAAATCTCTTCCTTCTAATCACTGGCAAATAATGAATCCCAGGGCCTCCTGTGGTTACACTTACTGCCCACGCAGTGAGAAGCTCTTTCGTCTAATTGGATTTCTCTTCACTTGGCAGGCATGATCAGCACGGAGATACACACACCTGTGCATCACAGCAAACGCTGTGTCAAGGATGTGTAAGACGCTCTGCACCTCAGGCACAGATGCCTGAGACCAGGTTCCGCCCCCAAGGAGCGTTTCCTTTATTGTGCCCAAGGCCAGGATACTCGCAACTTTCCTCAGCTGGAAACTAATGGGAGAACTGGGTAATAAGGACTGTTTTCCACCTCCAGCTTGTACTGTTCTCTCTCAGGATATGGTGAGAAGCAAATCCCTTAGCTTCTGGAGTCAGGCAACTGGGGTTTGGATCTTGACTCTGCTCTACTTGGTTGAGCACCCTCGGGTAAGTCACCTCTTGTTTCCCTCTGAGCCTCAGTTTTCCCCTCTGTAAAAGAAACCTACCTCATGGAGTTGTGACAAGAATTAAGAGATAATTATATCCAGTGTTTGGCACATAAGTGTTCAACAAATGTTTTCTACACAATTATGTATGAGGGCATCAGAGGTAGAATTAGCGCCTTCCATGTGGAAGACGCGGGTTCAATTCCAGGCCAATGCACCTCATACGCAGCCACCACCCATCTGCCAGTGGAGGCTTGCATGTTGCTCTGATGCCGAACAGGTTTCAGAAAAGCTTCCAGACTAAGGTGGACTAGCAGAAAAGGCCTGGCGATCTACTTCCCAAAATGAGCCAGTGAAAACCCTGTGGATCACAACGAACTGATCTGCTGCAGATCACAAGCGTGGTGCAGGACCGAGCAGTGTTTCCTTCTGTTGTACGTGGGATCACCATGAGTCAAGGTCAGCAGCAAACAATGGCATAATAAATGCTACAGCCCAGATGGCATACAAAGCCATTCTGACTCCCTTTTAAAGACACTGCCACGTTCTCTAACTTGGTACTTGTCATGCTGTCTATCTTGTGTCTTGTCTGCTTCTAAAGCTACCACGGGCAGGTTCAAGGAAGAAACGGATGCGTATCTAGACCATCTCATTGACTGCAAAGTCCAGACACCGTCCAATTTCTGACTTGGAAAAAGGGAAAACAGAATTATCTACATCAATGATCGGACCCAGAGCTGACTATTCCAGCCATACCGAATGACCCAAAGCATCTCACTTTTCTGCTCTTCCCCGTGTCTGAACAAGTCCAGATGGGCTCCTGACAGCCTGCCCTTACTGTGAGCAGCGGGTATGGGGAGAAAGGTCAACCAGCTCACCTGTGACATCACCACTGCCATCTCAAACGTCCCTACGGTGTCCATGTTGGCCACAATGATGGGAATGCCTGAGTAGGTCTGCCTCGAGTTGCGAAATGTGAAGGTACGCTCCAGATCAACCTAGCAGAAGGTGTGAGAAAGTAAGTGCTCGCTCTTATGTGATACTCGCAGAGCTCGTATTTCCAGAGTTTGGAACAAGAACACAGAGGAGGGGGATGACCCTTGCTCCCCGGATTTTCTGAGGCATTCGGCCACGTGTCCCAAAGACAAGAGAGTCCTGAGGAAACCAGGGGATTGTATGCAGGTGCGAATGCCAGAGCAGGCTCCTTAGCACCCTCAAGGGTCTCATCTAGCTTGCTCGTGCCGCTGTAACACAAACACCATAAGCGGGTGGCTCCACAGAACAGAAATTTCTTTTCCCACAGTTCTGGAGGTCAGAAGTCCAAACCAGGTCTCAGCCGTGTTGATTCCTTCCTCGTAGGTGGCCCCGGGCACTCCTTGGCTCCCTGGTTTGCAGCTGCCTTCATGTGGCACGTGTCTTCCCCCATGTGTGTCTCTCCGTGTATTCTGCTCTTTATATAACTCAGAAGAGATTAGCTTTAGTTTAGTATCCACATACTCTGGAATGGAGTCCTGGTGGTGCAGTGGTTAAGAGCTCAGCTGCTAACCAAAAGGCTGGCAGTTTGAATCCACCAGGTGCTCCTTGGAAACCCTCTGGGGGAGCTCTACTCTGTCCTATAGGGGGGCTATGAGTCGAAATCAACTCACTGCAAGGGGTTTACACTGGCACGGCCTCATCAGCATAACAAAAACCCCTACTTCCAAACAGGATCACATCCATAGGTACCAAAACCCAAACCAAACCCACTGCCATCGAGTCGATTCTGACTCATAATGACCCTCTAGGACAGAAAAGAACTGCCCCATAAGGTTTCCAAGGAGCGGCTGGTGGATTTGAACTGCCGACCTTTTGGTTAGCAGCCGTAGCTCTTAACCACTACGCCACCAGGATTTCCTCCATAGGTACAAGGGTGAGGAATTCAACACATATTTCAGAAGGACACAATTCAATCCATACGATGTCAGTACAGGGTACTGGATGTTCGGCCATTAAGCCAAGTCTCTGGATTGGAAGCTTTCTCTCCTTCTTCAATAGCATTTGCTACCTCACTGCCAACCTTGTCCGTAACCTGGTTCATTCTAGCCCTAAAAACCCACATCCTTGTTCTTTCCCCACTTGCCAGGCACTGGAGGGAGCAGTCCATTGTGGGAAAATCTGCTGCACTCTTCCCTGGCAGCCATGCCCTTCCCACTTCACGAGTCTAGTCAGTTCTCATTTTCGGACTAGACGCAGACACTCCAAATCCACCCTGCAGTGAGCTCCAAACCATGCATCCCTCGGCCTTTCAACCTCCTCAGCGGCTGTATAATGATGAGCATCTTTCAAGCTCCTGGGGAGCAGTGCACTGCAGCCACATGTTCACACGTGTAAACACGTGTTCCTCCGACTTGCAAACAGCTGGACAGAGGGCATTCTAAGCCTACTTTACCTCCAGGCTCAGGGCATTTATGACTAACTCAGCTGTCAGGAATCCAGGACAGTAACTAGGCCAGGATGGAGGCCTCACGAAAAGCAGTGAGCCAGGGCCTGGCCCTCGCCAACAGGGTACAGCTGTTGCTGTGTGCCATCAAGTCCATTCCAACTTATAGAGACCCTACAGGACAGACAAGAACTGCCCCGTAGGGCTTCCTAGGCTGTTACAGAGTCAAAACTACTTCTTCGACCCAGGCAGGTCTCTGTTTGCCCTCAGACCCACTCCTCGTCCTACCTCTGCTCTTGTCACAGGGAGTCTGATCCCCCCTTCCCCACCCCCCGCAGACCCTGTTTCCAAGGTTAGTTTCTGGCTGGGTTTGGCCCATGCGAGACAGCGGGTGGGAAACTGGAGGACAATGAGGGTGTTGAAATCCTAACACCTGTACCTTGTAGGTGGTGCAAGCAGTTTTCGATCATCTGCTAACATGAAGGTTGGTGGTTCGAATCCTACCGGTGGCACTGTGGAAGAAAGGCCGGTAAACTGCTTCTGTAAAGATCTGCTGTTGTTGTTAGGTGCTGTCAAGTCATTTTCAACTCATAGTGATAGTGACCCCATGTGACAGAGCAGAACTGCCCCATAGGGTTTTCTACGCTGTAGTCTTCACAGGAGTAGATTACCAGGTCTTCTTCCCGAGGAGTCACTGGGTGGGTTTGAACCACCAACCTTTTTGTTAGCAGTCAAGTACTTAACTGGTGCACCACCAGGGCTCCTTCTGTAAAGATGACAGCAAAGAAAGCCTTATGGAACAGTTCTACTCTGTAACACACAGGGATGCCATGAGTTGGAACTGACTTGACAGCAACGGGTTTGAGTTTCTCTTTTCTTTTTTTTTTGATACCTGTAAAATCAGAGTCCCTGGGTGGTGCAAACAGTTAAGTGCTCAGTTGCTAGCCAAAACATCAGAGGTTCAAGTGCACCCAGAGGTGCCTCAGAGGAAAGGCCTGGCAATGTACTTCTGAGAAATCAGCCTTTGAAAAGCCTGTGGAGCACAGGCCTACTCTGACATACACGGGGTCACTGTGAGTTAGAATCCACTAGATGGCAAGCGGTTTGGGCTTTTTTTTTTTTTTTTTTTTTGGTCTGGCACCTGTAAATATTATGCTGTTTGGAAAGAGGGGTTTTCTTCTGATATGTAATGAAGCCACTCCAGAGTAAAGGAGATTCTAAACCTAATCACTTCTGAGTTATAAAAAGGGCAGTTAGACACAGACACACACACACCGAGGGAAGAGGGAAGCAGAGGACTGACAGGCACGCGTCTGCAGGGATTCCTACCCGTTGCCGTCAAGTCGATTCCGACTCATAGCGACCCTATAGGACAGGGTAGAACTGCCCCACAGTTTCCAAGGAGCAGCTGCTGGATTCAAACTGCCGACCTTTTGGTTAGCAGCCAGGCTCTTAACCACTGTGCCAGCAGGGTTGCCAACAAGGATTGCTGGCAGCAACTAAAAGCTGAAATTGGAAAGGAAGGACCTCCTCCCCGGAGCCACATCCTGAATTCAGACTTCTAGCCTCCTCAACTGTGAGAAAATAAGTTTCTGTTCTTTAAAGCCACCCAACTGCTGTAGACGACCAAAGCAAAACCCCAATGCCACTGAGTCACTTCCGATCCAGCAAACCAAGGCGAGGGAGAAGGGAGAAGTCTAGGTAGTTCCCTCCACCCCCTTGGCCTTGGGCAGCGTCTCCAGGAGCAGCTGTGTCTCCTCAGGGCTCCAGGCCCCTAACAGAGAGGCCTGCCTGTTCCTGGTTCCAGCTTTCCCAAGCGATACCAGTCTGTTAAGGATCGAACTGTGTCCCCCCAAAATACACCTTGTAAATCCTAACCCCTATACCTGTGGTAATAATCCCATTTAGGAACAGGTTTTCTTTGTTATGGTAATGAGGAAGTATTTACGTAGGGTGTGTCTTGAGTAAATCTGTTGTGAGATATAAAAGACCAGATTAAACAAGCAAGCACGCACAAAATGATTTAAAAAAAAACAAAACAAAACAGAAAACCAAACCCATGGCCCTCCAGTCAATTTTCAACTCATAATGACCCTATAGGGCACCGGAGAACTGCCCCATAGGGTTCCCAAGGCTGTAATCTTTACAGAAGCAGATAGCTTTCTCCCGTGGAGGAGCTGGTAGGTTCCAACCACCAAACTTTCAGTTAGCGGCCGAGCGCTTAATCACGACACCAACCAGGGCTCCTCAGAGGGAAATATACACGCCACATAACCACCAAGGAACCTAGGAATAAAACTGAAAAAGAGGCAGGACCTTCCTGCATAGCAGACAGAGAGAGCGCCTTCCCCTAGAGCTGGTGCCCTGAATTTGGCTTCTAGTCTCCTAACTGTGAGAAAATAAACGGGTTTGGCAAAGCCACCCACATGTGGTACTTGTGTTACAGCAGCACCGGATGACTAAGACATAGGCCTCAGGCTTCAGTAATAAGGCACTCTCCCCTTCACCCTCCACCCTGGGTAGGGAGTGGCTTCTATCCGTTGCCAATCTCTGGGCTGCCTCACTAGCCCCGTTGGTATGTCGTCCAGGTCAGGATTCCCACATTAAATTCTGATTTAAATACTCAGCACCGTCTGTCTCCTTGGCTGACTGACGGCTACAGACCGCACTGTAAATGGGTGCCTCCCCAAGGGTGAGCAGGCAGGAGAAACACACTCTGAATCCTATGCCTCGGAAGTAAGGTGGATTTACATTAACCCTGGAGTCCCTGGTGGTACAAATGGTTAATGCACTCAGCTGTTAACTGAGAGGCTGGAGGTTCAGGTCCACCCAGAGGTGCCTCAGAAGAAAGTCCTGGTGATCTCCCTCCAAAAACTCGACCACTGAAAACCCTGTGGAGCACAGTTCTACTCTGATAAGCACGGGATCGCCATGAGTCAGAACCGACTCCACGGCAGCTGGTTATCTGCACAGTCCTCTTGACTTCACGAGTACATGGGCAATAACCATTTGCTCCCAGTGTTTATCAAGATCCTTCCTGTTTTCTCCTTCACCTCAGACAACTTCCACTTTGCAATTAGCATCATGTCAGGAAACACTACAGGACATCTCTGATCCCTTAGCCTTTTTACTTCTCTTGCTTCTCCGCACGGTGTTCCATGTCCTGGAGGCTTGCTGGGTGACTTGTCATAAACACAATGACACTGGCCTTCAACAAGGAGCCTTGGTGGTGCAGTGGTTAAGCACTTGGCTGCTAACCAAATGGTCGGCAGTTTGATCCCACCAGCGACTCCAAGGAAGAAAGATGTAGCAGTCTGTTTCTGTAAAGATTACAGCCTTGGAAACCCTATGGGGCAGTTGTACTCTGTCACATGAGGTCACTACAAGCCGAAATCGACTCGACAGCACCAAACAACAATAACAAATTTTTACAGAAGGAGTTTGTCAGGACTTTCTTCTCTAGTTCTACTGTAAGGCAGTTCTACTCTGCCCTCGAGGGTCGCTATGAGTCAGAATCAACTCGACGGCAATGAGTTTGATTTGGTTAGCTTTGGGCCTTAAACAGCTATCAGTGAGGGGAAATGAGAGGCAGTGATTGTCCGAACATATGTTGGCAGCTCATCCTTTCTCCACTTCCTTCATTATGATTCTTGGTTCTGCTTCAGTGAAGCAAGTTCTCTCTATATTCTGAAGGATGACTGCTGAAGGGTCTATTAGCTGCAACCTTCTGTGCCACTAATGGCCTCTAACATTTTGGCTTCACACAGGCTTAAAATAATCAGAATCCGCTGGTCTCAAATGACTCTTGTTCTCCTTCCAAGATGTGCAGGATAACGGCTATACTCTGCACCCAACTGAGATCACACGGGGCTTCTCTTGGCTCCTGCAAAACCCGTCAGCAGTCCACGTGAAGCACAGCTCTCCGACGAAAAGGTCAGCCTTGACAGCGAACCCCGCCTTCATTTCTATAGCCTTCTCCATGGAGGAGATTCTTCACAATTCCTAATTCTATGAATGAGAAATAAAACTGTCCTCCCCAACTTTACCTACCTAGACACACACACACACAACCAACCCCTAAAACAGACCAGTTGTTCAGTGACAGCAATAAATATTCTAAGTATTCCAGCCTCCCAGGAACGAAACTTGGCATTAAATCTGCCACAGCTGGTCAATGCACCAAATATAGCACCTCCAAATTCCCATCCTGTTAAGCCTGATTTAAAAGAGAACCCAAAGTGCTCAACTACCGCCCTCCATAAAAACACACGTCTGCTGCTCTCCATAAAAGCTAGTCCCACGGCACATTGTTGGGACCCAAGATATAAATGGAGGCCACCTACCACATTTCTAAATATTTAAATACTATGAGTCAAGCTAACAGGCTGATAAATGAAATAATTCTATCCCCTCCCCTGACAAGCACAGCTGCATTAACGATCTGGCGGGCCAGGTTTAAATACAGAATTCTTGGACACCTCAGGATTCTGCACCAGAACTTTGTGGCATAGGGAGCCAGCCCCGGCCCCCAGTCCACAGCCCCTTCTTTTCCCACCCAAATTCTTACATGCACACACATGGGCACCCCAGTCTGCAAGTCAGTGTGCAAGTCAACACGCGCACCTCCATTCCCATAAACAGCTGTCACTTGACCACTCCTTGACGTTAGAGATGAGCATAGCAGTAGTACGGTTAGCCCTTGGCAGGGAAATCCAGGATCCTGAGTATCCAGAACAGGGTCCAGAAAAAATGCCACAGCCCCACAGACCCTGCCCAGCGAGGAGGGGTGCAGTCAGAGGACCGGAGCCCCTTCTGCCATGGCCTAAGGACGGTACGAAGTCCCTGAGTGGTGTAAAGGGTTAACATGCTCAGCTGCTCACCAAAAGGTGCCTCGGAAGAAAGGCCTAGCCACCTACTTCCAAAAGATCACAGTCATTTGAAAACCCCGTGGAGCATAGCTGTACTCTGACACGCACGGGGTTGTCATGAGTCAGAACTGACTCAACTGCAACTGGTTTAAGAATGGTGCTGATTAAAGCAGTTATTTTATGATACAGATTGTCCATCATCTGTCTAACCTGAAGATCCTAAGTCTGAGTACGGGGACAGTGTTTTTCATCTCTGTAGTCCTGGTGGCTCAGGAAGTGTGGAATAAACTCACGCAGGCAGCCCACGGTGCTTTGCCCTTCTGCGATCGCCCTACCACGGGGAAAGCTCCCAGCAGACGGGATTCTCCAGCCCCAGGGCCTGGTCTGTACCAGGGGCTCATGAAAAGCTGGGTCCCTGATGGAGCAGGAGAAAAGTGGGGCGCAGAACTCAACTTCTAGTAAAAAGGCCAGACTTAATGGTCTGACTAAGACTGGAGGGACCCCAGAAAACACGGCCCCTGGACTCTCTGTCAACCCAGAACTAAAACCATTCTGAGGCCAACTCTTCAGACAAAGATTAGGCTGGACTGTGGGACATAAAACGATACTCATGAAGAGTGTACTTCTTAGCTCAAGTAGAAACAAGAGACTAAATGGGCAGCTCCTGTCCGGAGGTGAGATGAGAAGGCAGAGAGGGTCAGGAGCTGGTTGAATGGACACGGGAAATCTGGGGTGGAAAGGAGAAGTGTGCTATCGCCATATAGGGAAACCAACTAGGGTCACATAACAATGTATGTATAAATTTTTGTATGAGAGACTACTTGAATTGTAAACTTTCACTTAAAGCACAACAAAAAAATAAAAAAGAAAAGGTGGGTCAGTAAGCAGATGGACAGACGGTTGAGCCACGGCCCCCTGGGCCATCTCTACCGGTACAACTCTTTGCCTTTGGGAGCTGACCTTGCTGGAGCCATAGAGCTTCTGAGCTTTCCGGCTCCTCTCTCTCTCTTTTCTGCTCACTGCCTGATCTCCCATCACCAGGCCTGGCCTTGAGCAAGACCACAGCAGTAACAATGCTTGTCAACAGTCAAGACTGTGCCCTCCCGGCCAGCCTCAGCTCCCACACAGGGCATGCTCTCTCCTCTCGCCACGCAAACCCACTCCCTGCTTAGGCTCCATGCTGGTCACCGACTGTGCTTTCAAATTTGCATTCAAATTCTTCCCCTGGCAGAGATGTTGTTGTCAGGTGCTGACGAGTCGATTCCAACTCACGGCGACCCCGTGTGACAGAGAAGAAATGCCCCATAAGGTTTTCTTGGCCGTAACCTTTACAGAAGCAGATCTTCAGGTCGTTCTCCCACAGAGTTGCTGGGTAGGTTCGAACCACCAACCTTTCGGTGAGCAGCCCAGCACTTAGGCACTTAGCTGTTGCGCCACCAGGGCTTCTTCCTATCGGAGTACATACGCCTTAGCCTTCTATCCGTGGAAGGAAAACTTTTTATCTGCTTACAAGAAATGTCAGGCATCAGCAAGCAAATCAAGAGGGGATTCAAAAGACTTAACCAGACCCCTGACACCACAGAGGTAGGCAAAGGGAGATTATCAGGGTTGGCCAGCCTGGTGCACCAGGAAGCTAAACCATTACGGGAAACAATTAGAAAGGCAATGCCAATTAACTCAGGTTTCCCGGCACATATTTGACAAACTCCCACCAAAGTAGAAATATCAAACGTTTCTTAAGGGCACAGAGCATTGACCACAATGTGCACATGTAGACTGCAAGGTGCAGTCACCAGTCGGGACACCAACATTAATGGCTGCAACCAGCCCAAATTAGGAAGCCAAAGGACGTGGGAAGGAGCAGTTCATTCTACTACCTCACTTTTAAATGCTTTATTTTCTCAAGAGGAGTTCCTGGATGGTTACAAATAGTTAACAAACTTGGCTGCTAACCGAAAGGTTGGCAGTTCAAGGCCACCCAGAGGCAGCTCGGAAGAAAGGCCTGGCAATCTACTTCTGAAAAACAAGCCATTGAAAACCACATGGAGCACAGTTCCACTTGACACACAGGGGGTCACCATGAGTTGGAGTCACTTGAATGGCAAATGGTTTGGTTTTCTCGGCATCTTCTCCAGATATTGCCTACTTCAGAAAATACATATTATAAATCCTTGTTTTCAACATACAATCTTTATAGAGAATAAGTTTCTTTCTACTAAATCAATATTGAACCAATATTCAGGAATATCCATTTGAGGCCATGAAGTTATTAGTCTGCCCAGAATCCTCACATCTTAGTCTGGGTGATACAAAAGGTTAAGCAACAGGCTACTAACCAAAAGGCTGCAGGTTTGAACCCACCCAGAGGCACGTGGAAGAAAGGCCTGGTGATCTACTGAAAAATCAGCCATTGAAAACCCTGTGGAGCGCAGCTCTACCCTGACACACATGGGGCCGCCATGAGCCAGAGTTGACTAGACCACTACTCCTTTATCCAGCCTTGGGTGCTGGCTACAGATTATTTTTCGGGAGGTCCAGACCTGCCGTCCAAACTGTATTTCTCTTGCAAGAGTATGCTACTCTTTAGCACCTGAAAGGGCATGGTGAAGGACAGGCGCGGGGCTGTCTAATCTAGGGTGATAAAAGTTAATCATTCCTCCTCCACCTCCTCCTAGCCCCCTGGCTCCGGCCTGCCAACCCCACTGCTTGGAGGTGAGTTGGTTCTGGTCAGCGGCTAAAGAGCCCAGCTTCCCTATTCCAAACAAGGCCCCGGGTGGCAGCACCATGCACTGCGGGTCAGGCCCGGGCACTGGAGCAGGCACTCGAGTTCTCGGCTTACAATATTTATTTATGGGCTTGTTTGTGGGGCCGGCGGATGGAGCAGCGTGCGCGGTGGCTCAGCCCCGGCTGTTTACTCCTGCGCCTCCAGACCGTGTCCTCTGGGGCTCTCTGCAGACCAGGCCGGCTGCGGTCACCAGCACACACTGCCCCAGGCGACTCTGCCTTTCCGCCCTACTACTTTACCCTTCAGGGTCTGACCTCTCTCCGCCCCAGCAGGGGCCTCCCTTCCCCTACCCCGGGCTATTTTCAGTCCAGTCTCCACCAGTTCTTTGGCTTTGGTCTCATCGAGGCAGAAAGCCCGAGACGCCTGAGGTTTCCAGTTGGGACACCCATCCCCCAAGCCCCGTGCAACCTGCTGCCCCGGGACTGGGCTGGGACCGCGGGCTCTCCCCTGAACTCTGGCCCCGGGAGGGTCTCTGTTTTTCAACACCTTGAAGAAAATCCGTTGTTGTCCCGTACCCCAAAGCAGGAGCTCTCAGCACTGAGACACTGCCCAAATCACAAGGCTCTGGAGTTGTTTCCTCTCCCGTTCCACTCTGGTCCCACTGTTTCCTTTATATACACCGTTCTTCATTCCCAATCCTTTCTAAATCAATCGGCCAGGCACTTGATCTTTACTCGTCTGCGGTCCAGTTCCAACGTAACCTCTCCCTGCCCACCCAGTCGGACGTGTTGAGAACTGTAGGCCCGAGCTGGGTTCCTTTATCACCGCCTTAAAGGCATCTCGTGCTGGCAGGGGCTCGCGGGCTTTTCCCTCGCTCGGGTTGGGTGAGGGCGCAGCCCTCCCAGCCTTGGACACACAAAGCAGGTAGGGTGACCCCCGCCGCCGGACGCTGACGGCCCACCCCCTTCCCCCACCCCACTCCTTTCCCCCACCCCACCCCCGCCCCGCCTCCTCCCAAGACACCACCCCTCAGTGCGGCTTTCCAACGGCCCCACCTCGGATCGGCTCTTGAGGCTGCTCCGCTTGGGTCGCAGCAGGACATCCTTAAAGTCCAGTTTGAGGTCCGCATCTATGCGGGGCATGGTGCGGCGCAGCGGGTCGGCGCGCCCCCGCGGGGCGCGAGCAGTTCCTGGCGGCGGCGGCGCGCGGGCCGGCGCGGGGTTGGGGGCTCGCCGAGCCCGGGCGCACACTGGCTCGCCAACCCGCCGGGCGCCCGGCGCCCGCACCGCGCTCGGCCCGCCCCACGCGCCGTCGGCCGCGCCCCGCCCCGGCCCTGCTCCCTGCGCGGGTGGAGGGAGCTCCCCGGGCTGGGCTGGGCAGGGCTGGGGACGGGAGGGGAGGGACGGCTTAGGGACAGGCCAATGGCGAAGGCTCACGTGCAAGTCCGTGGGTGACACTGTTAACCACCTCCCCTCCCCCTCTCTGTTGTACATTCTTGCTCGTCGAGGAGACGGAATTCGGGAGGGAAGACCAGCAGTGGCGTCACTAGGGGGACCACACCAGGTGACGCTGTCCTAGGACGTGACACCAGAATGGCTAAGTGTATAAAATTTTTGTGCACTGTTTCAGCAGAAATTTATTATTTTTTATAAAACTATCCCTGTAGTTATAATAAAAACGTTTTTGGCAAGCCCACCTTGCATGTATCAATATATCTACAAGGTTAAAACGCTATGCTAATTTACTTCGTGAACCTTCTAACTCCCTGGTCGGAGCTGTCGTTATTACTCAGTTCTAACGATGCTTGGAATCACTTGGTTTCAGCTGCACACGCTGTAAGCACGCGCTGTTGTTTTCATGGTTGGCGGTGTTTTTATCGTCATTTATTTTCTGGTATTTTAGCTACAAAATTGTGGTAATTAGTATTTGTGAACCTATATCAGTAACTTTTTTTGGAGAATGAAGTAGTAATTAGAGGCAAAGAAGGAGTGATGCATGGGAATTATGATTTACGAGAAACATTAGTACAAAAAACATTACTAAGGATTCTGTGGTCTGGGACAGGAGGAGGTCCGTGGTCGGGGGGGGGGGGGCACCAACCCTAGTGACGCTACTGGGGACAAGGATGCGCAGTCTTGTTCATCACTGAGGCTCTCAATGGGGAGAGGGCTTTGCAAGGGACTGCCGTACGCAAGGGAAAAGCCTACACCTTACAAGGTTTTGCTTCTCCTTTCTCTAATGTCCGGCTTAGCACGCCCACCAAGTGCTGAGTCAGAACTCTCACGGTCCAAAAAGTAAGCCCTTGGGGGGCTGGATCTAAACCAAAAACCCAAACCCGTTGCCATTGTGTTTATTCCGATTCATTGTGACCCTATAGGACAGGGTAGAAGTGCCCCATAGGGTTTCCAAGGCTGTAACAAGGATGGGAGACTTCGTCTCAAGTACTTTGGACATATTATCAGGAGGGACCAGTCCCTGGAGAAGGTCAGTGAAAAAGAGGAAGATCCTCAACAATAAGGATTTACACAGTGGCTGCAACAATGGGTTCAAGCATAGCAACGATTGTTAGGATGACACAGGACCGGGCAGCGTTTCATTCTGTTGTACGCAGGGTTGCTATGATTCGGAACCCACTTAACGACACCTAACAATAACAATAATCTTTACAGAGTGGCTGGAACTGCTGACCTTTCAGTTAGCAGCCACGCGTGCCTTGGGAGGCTGGATAGATTTAAGAAAAAAGAGTATGGCAAGGTAAATCTGTTTCACAGCATTGGAATTGTTAAGGTAATTTTTGTATTACATTTGAATTTCAGGATTTTTGTTTGTTTTTCATTTGTTCGTTTTACTAAAGGCAGTAAGGTATATAGTCAGTGCAGGTCCTAGGGTTCGGGGGACCTGAGTCCCCTCTGAGTGTTCCCAGGGATGTCCCATTGTTTTTAATTCACTTGCCGACCTTATGGAGCCTTTATTTTATACGCTAGGCAACGAGGTAGAGTGCTTCAGGAATACTGCTTCATTCACTCTCAAAACAAGACAATGAAGAAGGAGCCATTTTACAGATAGAGAAAATGAGGCTCACATAAAAGAAATAACTTGCCCAAGGTCACAGAAAAGTTACACAGAAATCTCCCAGTCCTTAAAACTTCCTGCAGCCCTGCATTGAAGCTGTCTTTGTCCTGGGAACTCTATTCCTGGGGGAAAAACTGGCTCCACCAGGGGAGTCACTTGGTTAAGTTTTCTCATAGGTTAAAAGAGGAAAAAAAAAAAAGATTTAACGAAACCTAGCTCCCAGGTTTTTGTGAGAATTAGTGTGTCTGTGTGTGCGTATGTGTGTGTGTGTGAGCACAGTAGTTGCTCAGTAACTGGTAGCTATTTATTTTGAGGTTTGTTGCTGTTAGCAGCTACAGAGTCCAGTCTGACTCACAGCAACCCCAGGTATTACAAGCTAGAACTGCTCCATAATCTTTAGGGAGGCAGATAGCCAGGACTTTTATTCTGCGGTACCATGGGGTGGGTTGAAATAGCCAACCCTTAGGTTAGCAGTGGAGCGTGAATGGTTTGGGGGTAATATGTTACATTATATACATTATGTTTTATCTCCTCCAACTATGGAGCCCTGGCAGTGCGATGGTTAAGAGCTCGGCTGCTAACCAAAAGGTCAGCAGTTTGAATCCACCAGCTGTTCCTTGGGCAGTTCTACTCTGTCCTGCAGGGAGGGTCGCTATAACAACAACAGCTAGATTGCTAGGTTCACAAGGCAGGAACTATCTTTGTTTCTTTCAGTTTCCCTGCTGCCTGGACCTCAGGTTCTCAATGCACTTTATTTAGTATGGCTGACTGTTAAAATGCATCAGTATATCCATTTAAATACAAGTGTTTGTAAATGATAAAAGCCTCAGCCCATCCCACTAACTCTTAGCATCTTTGCCCCATAGGAAGTTCGTGAAGCTTCATGGAAGGAAATGAAAGTTACCAGGGAGACAATGAAAGTAACCACAATTAGTTCAGCCAAGGAAATGTTTATGGTCTTTGGGAGCTGGCCAAAGGTGCTTAGTTTTAAAGCTACCGGTAGGGAAAGGGAACCTAATTCTGATCTCAAGTTCCTAATTAAAAAGAAAAAAAAGGTAAAATATAATTACTGTAGGGTGTGATTATTTAAAAATTATTCCCCAAAGGGGAAAAGAAATTAACCTTGTTAAGCATCTCCCTGGCATCTAGTACAGTACTGGGTGGGGTTAATGTACATGATTACATACTTGGTCTTAAACAAAACGCCTCCTGAGGCTGACCTTGTGCCTTTCCCCTAGGATAGCATCCCTCCTCTAGATTTCTCCCCCACCCCTTTCTACTAGAATAGACACAGAAGCTCACTTTACACATTCCATTCCCTCTCTTTCTGGAATGTTCCGTCATTCCTATCCTCTTCCTAGGCACAAAATTGTACTCCATAGAGAGTCAGCCCGAGTCTCTGTTTCTTCCAGACCAACCTTTGTTTATAACCTGTTGTCTGATTCTGACTCATAGTGACCCCATGTGTGCAGCATAAAACTGCTCCACTGGGTTTTCAAGCAGATCACCAGGCATTGCTTTTGAGGTGCCTCGGGGTGGGTTCAAACCACTAACCTTTTGGCTAGTAGTTGAGTGCTTAACCTTTTATGCCAGCCAAGGACTCCTCCAGACCAACCTAACCCTTTGCCATCAGGTAGATTCCAGCTCACAGCAATTCTACAGGACAGAGTAGAACTGCCTCATAGGGTGTCCAAGGCTGTACATCAGAAGCAGACTGCCACATCCTTCTCCAGCAGCTGGTAGGTGTGAACTGGTGACGTTTGGAGTGAGCAATGTCACCAGTGTTTCTTCCAGCCTGGTCTAAAACCAAACCCAATTCATTGCCTTTGAGCCGATTCTGAGTTCAGTGGGGCTCTAGACCCCTTTAAACTTCCATTACATCTTGCGCAAATTTCTGCTTTACTTCTCATTACAGTAATATTAGTGATAATAGTTACCTGTCAGGACAATGACCGTAAAAGTAGTGATTGACTAGTTAGCCAGAGCCATGAGAGGTACCCAGTATTCAACCTGATAACGTTGTATTATCTAAGAGTAGGGTGGTCCCCAAAATTACTTGGGACGATAACCTCCAAAATCATGTGGGATAAAGCCCACTTAATCACAATGCACAATCCTTTTATGTGTTAATGGATTCGGTTTGCTAATGTTTTGGTCAACATTTTTGCACCTACGTTCATGAAGTATATTAGTCTGTAGTTCTCTTTTTTGTCGATGTCCCTATCAGAGTATTATTGGCCCCATAGAATGAGTTAGGAAATGTTCCTTGCTTAATTTTCAGATGGAGCTTGTTTAGGATTGGTTCTTGGTTCTCTAAATATTTGATAGAATTAATCAGTGAACTAAAATTGTGTGGGATAATACAATTTTATTTTTAGTGGATAAGCATCACTGAAAACCTGAAATGTTTTAAATTAAGTATTAAAACGTTTGAGAGAATTCACAGTTGTAGCATTAATATTCTGGGGATAAAGAATCTGTGCATAGTTGATATTTTGTGTAGTTGTGATATTTGAGAAAAGTTGTCCCATCGGAGTAACAGAACAGCTTTGTAATGCCAATTAAAAATGTAAATTTGACTAAGTTATTTAACCATATGAGTATAAGGTGAAATTTATTAAGTTATATAGATGTAACATTTAAGAGAACTTCATCTGCTTTCATTAAGATCACAGCCAAGAAAACCCTATGGAGTAGTTCTACTCTGTAACAGATGGGATTGCCATAGTGGGAATTGACTTGATGGCAACGGGTTAAGTGTCATGTATTTATAAAAGTTAATGTATTGCTTTAGCCAGCTTTCCTTGTCCAGTGCTTTCCCTTACAAACCAGTCACCTGGCGATCTTGTTAAAACGCAGATTTTCTGCTTCAGCCGGTCTGGGGTGGGGCCAGAGATTTTCCATTTCTAACAAGTGCTCAGATGAAGCCAAAGTTCAGTAGACCGTATTTGGAGTAGCAGGGAGTTAGCAATGAAGTTATTTAACAAGAAAATCTGATTGATTGTGTTTATAAATGCTGTTTAAATATTTGAAAGTTTCTAATGGGACAGAGTGTTATTCAGAGCCCTTTAAAGGTGATTGTTAAAAGCTGCAAGACTTAGAATAAGGGTTTCTTTTTTGTTGTTGTTGTTGTTTTAAAGTAGATTGTGTAACCTTAAAGAAGAAGCAATTTTTTGAATTTGTATTTTCCGAGAATAGTAATTAAAAAAAATAAAAAAGGCAAAGTGCCTGTTGGCCATTTCTGTGAACTAAAATCATGCCCATGGCACCGAAAACTCCTACTTAACACCACGTCTTCCGGGTGGTGGAGCCCTGGTGGCACAGCGGTTAAGAGCTCAGCTGCTAACCAAAAAGTCAGCAGCTGGAATCCACCAGCCACTCCTTGGGAACCCAGTGGGGAAGTTCTGCCCTGTCCCAAACTCACAAGAGAAGATCAGACTTACTGCTCTGACGGAGACTGGAGAAACCCCGAGAGTATGGCCCCCAGACACCCTTTGAACTTAGTACTGAAGTCACTCCTGAGGCTCACCCTTCAGCCACAGATTAGACAGGCCCAGAAAACAAACAATAACCCACATAGCTCAACCACGTATAGGAAACTCGATGGGCACACCAGCCCAGGGACAAGGACGAGAAGGCAGGAGGGGACAGGAAAGCTGGACGAATGGACATGGGGAACCCAGGGTCGAGAAGGAGAGAGCGTTGACAGGTCGCGGGGATTGGCAACCAATGTGACAAAACAATATGTGCGTTAATGGTTTAATGAGAAACTGATTTGCTCTGCAAACCTTCATCTAAAGCACAATAAAAATAAATAAATAAAATAAAAACGTTCTCCGATTTGCAGTTTCAGTCAAATTTTTTAGGAAATTTTCTGTTTGTTGTTTTAAATTTTGTAGAAGTCACTGTATTCAGTTGTTTTGCACAGTAAAAAAATCTGAGACATGGTCTAAAGGTGTTGTCAAAAGGTACTGAGTCAAAAATAAAACTAACGTATTAGATGAGGTTTATTCTGGCAGAAGTTTTGTTAATTGAGTAGCACCAAATCACACATGGAAAGGAACTCCACCAAGTATCAGCAGAGAATGGCTTATGTTGACAAAATGCAGAATCAAAAGCTTATTTCTAATTGCCTTACACAGTTTACTACTGAAACGCTGTCAAGATTTCATTAGTTACAATAGACCACAATTACCATGGCCTCCACCAGACAGAGTCCAGTACAGCTAGATGGTGCCCCGCTACCACCACTGACTGCTCTGGCCAGAATCACAACAGAGGGTCCCGGACAGAAATGGAGAAAAATGTAGAACAAAATTCTAACTCACAAAAAAAGACCAAACTTACTGGCCTGACAGAGACTCCAGAAACCCCAAGAGTATGGCCCCGGACACTCTTTTAGCTCAGTAATGAAGTGAAAAAAAATTAAAATTAAATTTCATTGGTCACAAGTGTGGAAGCAATGTCAGAATATCATTGGTCAAAAAAGGGGGCCTGCTTTATAGGAAAGCTAGGTTTAAGTTTCAGCAAAAACAGGTCTTAGGGACAGTGTCAACTCAACTGCTTACATCATTTTGTCAACCATATGACTCCATTTTCATTTCATTGTTTGTCATACTGTGGTGCCTTGTGTGTTGCTGGGATGCTGGAAGCTATGCCACCAGTATTTCAAATACCAGCCTGGTTACCCAAGGTGGACAGGTTTCAACTGAGCTTCCAGACTAAGAGAGATAAGGAAGAAAGACCTGGTGGTCTATTTCCAAAAAAATTAGCCAGTGAAAACTGTATGGATAACAGCAGAACATGGTCTGATACAGTGCCAGAAGATGAGCGCCTTAGGTTGGAAGGCACTCAAAATATGACTAGGGAAGAACTGTCTTCTCAAGGTAGAGTTGACATTAGTGACGTGGATGGAGTAAAATTTTCAGGACCTTCGTTTACTGATGTGGCATGACTCAAAATGAGAAGAAACAGCTACAAACATCCATTAGTAATCAGAACATGGAATATATGAAGTATGAATGAGGGAAAATTGGAAATCGTCAAAGATGAAATGGAACGCTTGAAGGTCAATATCCTAGGCATTAGTGAGCTGAAATGGACTGGTATTGGCTGTTTTGAACCAGACAAAAATATGATCTAGTATGCCAGGAATGACAAATTGAAGAGGAATGGCATCACATTCATCATCAAAAAGAACGTTTCAAGATCTATCCTATCCTGTCAGTAATAGGGTACTATCAAAGAACCTACAAGGAAGACCAGTTAATACTACTATTTTTCAAATTTACACACCAACCACTAATGCCAAAGTTGAGGAAATTGAAGATTTTTACCAACTTCTGCAGTCTGAAACTGATCCAAAATGCAATCAAGATGAATTGATAATTACTGTTGATTGGAACGGGAAAGCTGGAAGCAAAGAAGAAGGATCAATAGTTGGAAAATATGGCCTTGGTGATAGAAATGACACCAGAGATCTCATGATAGAATTTTGCAAGACAAACAACTTATTCATTGGAAATACCTTTTTTCAACAACATAAGTGACAACTACACACGTGGACCTCTCTAGACAGAATACACAGGAATCAAATCGACTGCATCTGTGGAAAAAGATGATAGAGAAGTTCGATATTATCAGTCAGAACAAGGCCAGGGGCCAACTGTGGAACAGACCATCCATTGCTCATATACAAGTCCAAGTTGAAGCTGAAGAAAATTAAAACAACTCCACAAGAGCCAAAGTACTATCTTGAGTATATTCCACCTGAGTTTAGAGACCATCTCAAGAATAGATTTGATGCACTGAACACTAATAACCTAAGACCAGGAGAGTTGTGGGATGACATCAAAGGCATCATACATGAAGAAAGCAAAACTATTATAATGAAATGTGCAAAGTCTTGGAGTTAGAAAACCAAGGGGGAAAAATACACTCAGCATTTCTCAAGCTGAAAGAATTGAAGAAAAAAATTCAAGCCTTCAGCTGCAATATGAAGGATTCCATGGACAAAAAATTGATGCAGGAAGCATCAAAAGAAGATGGAAGGAATACACAGTCACTGTACCAAAAAGAATTGGTTGATGTTCAGCCATTTCAGGAGGTAGCATATGATCAAGAACTGATGTTACTGAAGGAAGAAGTCCAAGCTGAATGCATGGGCGAAAAAATTAGGCTCTGGGAATTGACGGGATACCAACTGAGATGTTTCTACAAACAGATGCAGCGCTGGAAGTGCTCACTTGTCTATGCCAAAAAATTTGGAAGTCAGCTACCTGGCCAACCGACTGAAAGAGATCCATACACGTGTCCATTACAAAGAAAGGTGATCCAACAGAATGAAGAAATTATTGAACAATATTATTAATATCACACGCAAGTAAAATTTTGCCAAAGATTATTATAAAATGGTTGCAGCAGTACATCAACAGGGAACTGCCAGAAATTCAAGCCAGATTCGGAAGAGGAAGTGGAAGGAGGGATATCATTGCTGATATCAGATGGATCTTGGCTGAAAGCAGAGAATACCGGAAAGATGTTTACTTGTGTTTTTTTAAGTATGCAAAGGCATTTGACTGTGTGGATCATAACAAATTATGGATAACATTTCAAGAATGGGAATTCCAGAACACTTAATTGTGGTCTTGTGGAACCCATACATAGACCAAGAGGTAGTCATTGGAACAGAACAAGGACACACTGCATGGCTTAAAGTCAGGAAAGCTGTGTGTCAGAGTTGTATCCTTTCACCATATTTATTCAGTCTGTATGCCGAGCAAATAATTCGAGAAGCTGGACTGTATAAGAGGTATACAGCATCAAGACTGGAGGTAGACTAACTAACAGCCATCAACATGAAGATGATGCAACCTTGCTTGCTGAAAGGGAAAAGGACTTGAAGCACTTACTGACAAAGATCAAAGACTACAGCCTTCAATATGGATTACACCTCATTATAAAGAAAACAAAAAACAGACCAATAAGCAACATCATGATAAATGGAGAAAATATTGAAGTTGTCAAGGATTTCATTTAACTTGGATCCACAATCAATGCCCATGGAAGCCGCAGTCAAGAAATCAAAAGATGCATTGCATTGGGCAAATCTGCTGCAAAAGACCTCTTTAAAGTGTTAAAAAGCAAAGATGTCTCTTTGAGATCTAAGATGTGCCTGACCCAAGCCATGATATTTTCAATCACCTCATATGCAAGTAAAAGCTGGGCGATGAATAAGGAAGACCACAGAAGAGTTGATGCCTTTGAATTTTGGTGTTGGCAAAGAATATTGAATATACCATGGACTGCCCGAAGAACAAACATGTCTGTCTTGGAAGAAGTACAGCCAGACTGTTCCTTAGAAGGGAGGATAGTGGTAACACTTAGTCTCACTTACTTTGGTCTTGTTATCAGGAGGGACCAGTCCCTGGAGAAGGAAATCATGGTTGGTAAAGTAGAAGGTCAGCGAAAAAGAGGAAGACCCTCAACAAGATAAATTGACAAAGTGGCCACAACAATGGGCTCAAGCATAACAATGATTGTGAGGATGGCACAGGGCTGGGCAGTGTTCTGTTCTGTTGTACATAAGGCTGCTATGAGTTGGAACCAACTCGATAACATGACACAAAAAAAGGTTAAGACCTCCTCTACTAGACTCTGAGTGTCTTGACGTCAAGGGTCTTATTTTTATCAAGGTAGTTTATGTCTGGCATGAAGTGGGCGCTCCTTTGTAAAGAGTGAATTAGTGACTGTAGGTTTGTAGACAAAAGAACAATTAATACAGGACCAGTGGTAGATACTTGGTTCTCACAGCTTCAATCTGAATCTCAACTAAGGGTTAAAATAACCACCCAGGCCCTAGGCTAGGATAACACAAGGGAAGCACTACTCTCAGGGTCGTGCGAGTGCAATGTGGTCTCCTAAAAGTGATGCCTCCTTAAATATGCCCTAGGTCTTTGCTTGCCTTACTCTAGCCTGAGCCCCATAACTCTGTATCAAGAACTGATCAAATCTTTGCTGATTTCCCAGGGAAAGGGAACCCTGCCTAGAAGAGGATGATACACCTCCATGAGGATCCCACGGTGGGGTTTCCTGAGCTAAGATTCTGGGGAGGTGTGGTTCTTAGAAGGGCTTTGATGATTAGAATCATGAACTGAGTGGTCACTCACAGAAAAAGGGCCAGGTAGAATAGGGTGGTCATGGAGCCACACTCCACAAGAGCCAGGATGAAGACGCATCCAACTCTACTTTCCAAAGAGCATTTTATGTGCTACTCCTCCCAGGGGCTTAAATTTATGACCAGGCAGAAATGGGTCAGGTAAGTGTTTAAGGTTGGTGTTGTTAGCTGCTGTTAAGCTGGCCCCAACTCGTAGCAACCCCATTCACAACGGAACAAAACATTGTCCAGTCCTGAGGGTTCCAGCAAAATGGCGCTGTAGGCAGAAGCACCACACCGTCCCTCCACAGAAAAGATCTGAAAAACTAAGCTGAACAGAGAATACAACAATCCTAAAACATCAAATGAAGAGATAAAGAACTCAGCCAAGCACCAAATGGAGTGAGAAAACTGACACAGAACGGAGAGCAAGGAGAGATTCATGCAGAGGTCCTCTACCAGCTAACGCAGTGCGGATCCGCCATCTTGGACTCCTATCGGAGACCAGCAAACAGGGTACGAGAAAGCAGCCTCACGGAGCATCCAGTGGGAGATGAAACAACAGGTAATTTGCAATATACGCTTTCCCACCCCCAACCCTTCTTCACCCCGACTTGGCCTCCTCTGCTTCTCGCGGCCACAATCTCCTGACTGGGAATCACCAGCTGCTTGGATTCCACACACCTGAATGGGCCAGCTCTCTGAGTGCCATTTGTTGGCTGCTGGTGTTGCTTTTTTCCACTTCTTTTGATTTCTTCCTTACCTCTCACCACCTCCACCTCCTTTCGCTCAAATACCTGGCTCCGTACTCCATCTTTGCTTCTTCCTGAGGGGCTGCAGAGCTCCGGTAATTTGTGATATACTATTTCCCACTCCCTACCCTTCTTCACCGACACTCGGCCCCCTCTGCTTCTTATGGACACAGTCTCTTGTCCGAGAAACACCAGCCCTCACTAGCTGGCTCTCTGAGCGCCATTTGTTGGCTGCTAGTGTTGCTTTTTTTTCTGCTTCTTTTGATTTCTTCCTTACCTCTCGACACCTCCCCCTCTTTTCACTCAAATACCTGGCTCTGTGCGCCATCTTTGCTTCTTCCTGAGGGGCTGTGGAGCTCCGTTCAATTGTGGAGCTGCTGCCCGGTCTGGGCTGCCATGCTGGTGGGATCCCAGGGCTTTTGTTCGTTTGTTTGTTTTGAACTGTTTGTTTATTTTCTTTTCCTTTTCTTGAGCTGGGAGCCCTTTCTGGCCAGGTGGTGCTACTTGGCAAAGAGACTTCCCACTCGGCTTGCACAGACGTGCAGAGGGATCCCTGAGGACATTTCTTTTTTTGTTGTTGTTGGTTTTTTTTTCTGTTTTTTGGGGGGCCTTTCTTGCTTGTTTGCTTTTTTAATTTGTTTTGTTCTCTTTTCCCTCTTTTTCCCTTTTTGTCTTTCTTCATTGCTCAGTTTCTCGTCTCTCTATATCTTCCTTCTCTTTCTGTTCGCTGAATCCCTGGCACTGAAAACCTCTGCGCCTTCTAGCCAGGCTGTACTGCAACACCTGAGAACAACTTCCCCAGACCTCATAGCTGCACCGGTGGGATCCCTGGGAACTTTGTGGTTCTTTAACCTTTCTGATTCTTATTTATTCATTCCTTTCTTTTCTTCCTCTTCCCCTTTCTGTTTTTCTCCATTTCATAGTCTCTCATCTCTCCACTCCAATGACAAGCTCCCCTAGCATTCTTTTTTGTTTGTTTGTATGTTTTTGGCTCCTGTTCCTCTCTCCTCTCTCCCATATACATCTTAGCTCCACACATAACAATCTCCCCGCTGCATCCTGCCTACCTGCACCATGCGCTTGACATCGCACCACCAAGAAGCACAGACATGGCCTACTGGAACCTACCCTGCACTGATTACCAATCTGCTCTGGTGGCTGTAGTAAGTGCCACACACAACCTGTCCCAGTAACTCCTCTTCAGCTATACCTTCCCTGCTGTACCATATCTGAGTGACTGACCCTGCCAATTGGAGAAGGAGGTGAAAAGTATTGTGCCCACAGACGAGCAAACAACAAAGAAACACAGTCTGCCTGCTCAGATATACTCAAATTTAAAAAAAAAAAAAAAAGCTACAATCAATAAACAATTAAAAAACTACCGAATGCCCCGAAGACAGCAGACAATATCAAAACATTTACAAGAACAGGACAGGATGGTTCCAGTAGGCGTCCAAAATAAAACACCAGATGACTTTACAGTGAAAGAAAATGCACTAGAACTACCTGATAGGGAATTCAAATGTCTAATACTCAGAATTCTATAAGAGCTGAGGCAAAAAGCTGACAAACATGAGGAAAAAATAGACAAATTCATGGAAAATACAGACAAAAATTTGGAAGATTTCAGGAAAATAATGCAGGAACAAAATGCCAAAATAAATTCACAACTAGAAATTATACAAAGATGACAATTAGAAATCCAAAAGATAAACAACAAGAATTCAGAAATGGACGGAGTCATAGAAGGGCTGAGAACCAGATTTGAAACGGTGGAAGACAGGATCAGTGGAATTGAAGACAAACACTTGGATACAACTCTGTTTCAGGAAAACTCAGAAAAAAGAACAGAGAAAAATGAAGAGACCCTGTGAGTTATGTGGGATACAATCAAAAGCAAAAATTTGCAAGTGATTGGAATTCCAGAACAGGGGGAGAAAACAGAAAACACAGAGAGGATCATTGAAGAACTGCTGATAGAAAACTTCCCCAATATCATGAAAGATGAAAAGCTGGCCATCCAAGAAGCTCAACGAACCCCATATAGAAGAGACCCCAAAAGAAAATCACAAAGGCATATAATATTCACACTAGCCAAAACCAAAGACAAACCAAGAATCCTGAGAGCAGCTCATGAAAAACAAGAAGTCATATACAGAGGAGAAACAATAAGACTAAACTCAGATTATTCGGCAGAAACCATGCAGGCAAGAAGGCAATGGGATGACATATATAAAATCTTGAAAGAAAAAAATTGCCAGCCAAGAATAATATATCCTGCAAAACTCTCGTTCAGATTTGATGGTGAAATTAGGTCATTTCCAGATAAACAGAAATTAAGGGAATATGTAAAAGTCAAACCGAACTTAGAAGAATTATTAAATGGAGTTCTTCGATCTGAGGACAAACAGCTTCAGCTCACAGGCAGAAGCTAGGATGCAGGATTGTACCAGCCAGATACCAATCTAGGAAATGAACTCTTGAGGACTATCCAAACCAAAAGAAATACAACAGGGAAACAGAGCAGTTAATCAGTAAATGACAACAACATCAAAACAATAAAAGAGGGAATAAACGGCATAGGTATAGAACCTTCTAATGGAGAGGCAGGCAAGGCGATACCAAGTAATGGTAGACTGCTTCAAACTTAGAAAGATAAGGGTATAAAATTCATAGTAACCACAAAGAAAGTTAACAAACATACCCATAAAAAAAAAAGAGGAAAAACAAAGTCTCAGCAAAAACAAAACCTAGAAAAACAAAAGAATGAAAAAAAAAATCCACAAACAAAAGTAACTCAGCACAAGAGAGTAAGAAGAACAAAGAAAACTTCAGCACCACAAAAAAAGCACTACAAAATGACAGCAATAAACTCACATCTATCAATAATTACACTGAATGTAAATGGACTCAATGCACCCATATAGAGACGGAGAGTGACAGAATGGATAAGAAAACGGGATCCATCAATATGCTGTCTGCAAGAGACACACCTTAGAAACAAAGATGTGAATTTATTAAAAGTCAAAGGTTGGAAAAAAATATATCAAGCTAACAAATACCAAAAATAGCAGGAGTGGCAATTCTAATCTCAGATAGAATAGACTTTAAAACAAAATCTACCATAAAAGACAAAGAAGGACACTATATAATGATTAAGGGGATGACCCATCATGAAGACATAATCATAATAAACATCTACGCACCCAATGACAGGGCTCCAAAATAAGTAAAACAAACTCTAACAACACTGAAAAGAGAAATCGACAGTTCCACAATAATAGTAGAAGACTTCAATACACCACTCTCAGTAAAGGACAGAACAACTAAGAAGAAACTCAGCAAAGATACAGAAGACCTAAAGCACAATCAGCCAACTTGACCTCATAGACATATATAGAACACTCCATCCAACTGCTGCAAAGTACACATTCTTTTCCAATGCACATGGAACGTTCTCCAGAAGAGACCACGTCTTAGGCCACAGAGCAATCCTCAACAAGATCCAAAACGTTAAGATAATTCAAAGTATCTTCTCTGACCACAATGCCATCAAGGTAGAAATTAACACTAGAAAGAGCAAGGAAAAAAAATCAACTACATGGAAACTGAATAATACCCTGCTTACACATCACTGGGTAATAGAAGAAATCAGAGATGGAATCAAAAAATTCCTAGAATCAAATGAGAATGAAAACACATCATACCAAAACCTTTGGGACACAGCAAAGGCAGTCCTCAGAGGACAACTTAGAGCAATAGATGCACATATCAAAAAAGAAGAAAGGGACAAAACCAAAACATTAACTACAGAACTCAAACAAATAGAAAGAGAACAGCAAAAAAAGCCCACAACCACCGGAAGAAAGGAAATTGTAAAGATCAGAGCAGAATTAAATGAAATAGAGAACAGAAAAACAATAGAAAGAATCAACAAAACCAAAAGTTGGTTCTTTGAAAGAATCAACAAAATCGACAAACCACTGGCCAGACTGACAAAAGAAAAACAGGAGAGGACACAAATAACCCAAATAAGAAATGAAATGGGGGACATTACAACAGACCCAACTGAAATAAAAAGGATTATAACAGAATATTACGAAAAACTATACTCCAACAAATTTGAAAACCTAGAGGAAATGGATAAATTTCTAGAAACACACGGCCTACCCAAACTACAAGAAAGTGATGTTGAAAATCTGAACAGACCCATAACAAGAGAAGAGCTTGAAAAGGTAATAAAAAAAAAACTCCCAACCAAAAAAAGCCCTGGCCCAGATGGCTTCACTGGAGAATTCGACAAAACATTTACAGAAGAGCTTGTGCCAGTACTACTCAAGCTATTTCAGAGCATAGAAGAGGAAGCAACACTTCCAAATTCATTCTATGAAGCCAGCATAATGCTGATACAAAAACCAGGCAAAGACGTCACAAAAAAAGAAAATTACAGACCAATATCTCTCATGGATAAAGATGCAAAAATTCTGAACAAAATTCAAGCCAATAGAATTCAGCATCATATCAAAAAAAATAATACACCATGACCAAGTAGGATTCATACCAGGTATGCAAGGATGGTTTAACATTAGAAAATCAATCAACGTAATCCACCACATAAATAAAAGGAAAGAAAAGAATCACATGATCATCTCAATTGACGCAGAAAAGGCATTTGACAAAGTCCAACACCCATTCCTGATAAAAACTCTCAATAAAATAGGTACAGAAGGGAAATTTCTCAACATAATAAAGGGCATCTATGCAAAACAAACAGCCAACATCATTCATAATGGAGAGAGGCTGAGAACATTCCCCTTGAAAACAGGAACAAGACAAGGATGCCCTTTATCACCACTCATATTTAACATTGTGCTGGAAGTTCTAGCTAGAGCAATAAGGCAAGAAAAAGAAATAAAGGGCATCCAAATTGGTAATGAAGTTAAACTGTCCCTATTTGCAGGTGATATGATACTATACATAGAAAACCCTAAAGACTCTATGAGAAATCTACTGGAAGTAATAGAAAGATTCAGCAGAGTAGCAGGATACAAGATAAACATTCAAAAATCAGTTGGATTCCTATACACCAATAAGGAGATCGATGAAAAGGATATCAGGAAAACAATACCATTTTCAATACCCCCTAAAAAGATAAAATACTTAGGAATAAATCTGACCAGGGATGTAAAAGACCTATACAAAGAAACCTACAAAACACTTCTGCATGAAACCCAAAGGGATCTACATAAATGGAAAAACATACCATGCTCATGGATAGGCAGACTCAACATTGTGAAAATGTCAATTCTACCCAAAGCAATTTACAAATACAACGCAATCCTGATCCAAATACCAACAACATTCTTCAAAGAAATGAAAAAACTAATCATTAGCCTTATATGGAAAGGGAAGAAGCCCCGAAAAAGTAAAGCACTACTGAAGAAGACGAATAAATTTGGAGGACTCACACTTCCTGACTTCAGAACCTACTATACAGCTACAGTAGTCAAAACAGCCTGGTACTGGTACAACGACAGAAAGATTGACCAATGGAACAGAATTGAGAACCCAGATGTAAATCCATCCACCTACAGTCACCTGATCTTCGACAAGGGCCCAAAGTCCATCAAATCCGGAAAAGAGTCTTTTTAACAAATGGTGCTGGCAAAACTGGATATCCATCTGCAAAAAAATGAAACAGGACCCATATCTCACACCGTATATAAAAACTACTTGAAAATGGATCGAAGACCTGAATATAAAGCCAAAAACTGTAAAGTTCATAGGAGAAAAAATAGGACCAACACTTCAGGCCTTAATACACGGCATTAACAGGATACAAACCATAACCATCTATGCACAAACCCCAATAGATAAGCTAGATAACTGGGGTCTTCTAAAAATCAAACACCTGTGCTCTTCAAAAGACTTCACCAAAAGAGTAAAAAGAGAACCTACAGACTGGGAAAAAATTTTTGGACAGTACAAGTCAGACAAAGGTCTAATCTCCATAATCTACAAGAAAATCCAACACTTCTACAACAAAAAGACAAATAATCCTATTAAAAAATGGGCAAAGGAGATGAGCAGACACTTCACCAAAGAAAACATCCAAATGGCCAACAGACACATGAAGAAATGCTCGCGATCACTAGCCATTAGAGAAATGCAAATGAAAACCACAATGAGATACCATCTCACCCCGGCATTACTGGCACGAATCAAAAACACTGGAAATAACAAATGTTGGAGGGGCTGCAGGGAATTTGGAACTCTTATGCACTGCTGGTGGGAATGTAAAATGATACAACCATTTTGGAAAATGATATGGCGTTTCCTCAGAAAGCTAGAAATAGACATACCATTCGATCCAGCAATTCCACTCCTAGGAATATATCCTAGAGAAATAAGAGTTGTCACTCGAATAGACATATGCATACGTATGTTCATGGCAGCACTGTTCACAATAGTAAAATGATGGAAACAACCTAGATGCCCATCAACAGATGAATGGATAAACAAACTATGGTACATACACACAATGGAGTACTACGCAACCAGAAAGAACAACAATGAATCTGTGAAGCATCTCATAACATGGATGAAACTGGAGGACATTATGCTGAGTGAAATATGTCAATCACAAAAGGACAAATATTGTATGAGACCTCTATTGTAAAAACCCATGAGAAAGTTCACACACAAAATGTAACAATCTTTGTTGGTTATGAGGGATGGGAGGGGTGGTGGGGAAATACTAAATAGGCAATAGATAAATGGTATCTCGGGTGAAGGGTGAGACAGTACACAATACAGGGGAAACTAGCACAACCTGTCCAAGGAAAGGTCATGGAAGCCCCATAGACACATCGAAACTCCCTGAGGAACTGAATTGCTGGGCGGAGGGCTGTGGGGACCATGGTCTCGGGGAACATCTAGCTCAATTGGCATAACACAGCTTATAAAGACAGTGCTCTGCATTCTACCTTGGTGAGTAGTGTCTGGGGTCTTAAAAGCCTGTGAGCGGCCATCTAAGATATTCCACTGGTCTCATCCCTTCGGGAGCAAGGGAGAATGAAGAGAACAGGATACAAGGAAAAGGGTAGTCCAAAGGACTAATGGACCACAACTACCATGGCCTCCACCAGACTGAGTCCAGTACAGCTAGATGGTACCCGGCTACCACCACTGACTTCTCTGACCAGGATCACAACAGAGGGTTCTGGACAGAGCTGGAGAAGGATGTAGAGCATAATTCTAACTCACAAAAAAAAAAAAAAACAGATTTACTGGCCTAAAGGAGACTGGAGAAACCCGTAGATTATGGCCCCCCAGACACCCTTTTAGCTCAGTGGTGAAGTTATCTCTGAGGTTCACCGTTCAGCCTGGGAGGGGACAGCCCCGTAAAGCCAAATGAGACTAACGACGTACAGTAGTCCAGTGACAAGGGCCAGAAGGCAGAAGGGGACAAGGAAGCTGGTGATAGGGAACCCAAGTTTGGGTAAGGATACTGTTGATTTGTTGTGAGATTGTTAACCATTGTCATAGGGCAACATTTGTAGTAACTGTTAAATGAGAAACTACTTTGTTCTCTAAGCCTTCATCTTAAGTGAGGATAACAGCACAATTGGAAGAGCATAGTCAATGTCACTGAACTGAGCATGTAGAAATTTTTGAAATGGTGTATCTTTGGCTATGTGTATTTTCACCAAAAAAAAAAAAAAAAAAAGGTTGAGAATTTAGAGGGTTGACATGTGTGGGGTTGTTAACTAATGTCATAAAACAATAGTGTACTACTGTTTCATGGGAAATTATTTGTTCTGTAAGCCTTCACCTGAAGTACAATAAAACAAAACAAAACGTTGTCCAGTCCTGTGCCATCCTCAGGAAGGCTTGTGAATGGGGCTGTTGTGATGCAGACGGTTTTCATTGGCTGATTTTTGGAAGTAGGTGCCCGGCCCTTCTTCCTAGTCCATCTTAGTCTGGAAGCTCTGTAGAAACCTGCTCAGCACCACAGCATCACACAAGCCTCCACTGACAGATGGGTGGTGGCTGCACATGCGGTACATTGGCCAGGAATCCAACGCAGTTCTCTGGCACAGAGTCAATAATTCAGCAACTGAACCACCACTGCTCCCATAAGCGTTTAGGGTAGCAGTGTAAAATCACTTGTTTCTGTCTTCCTCCCTCTCTTTTTTCAACCTTATATACACTACAGGAGCCTTGGGGGAGTAGTGGTTAAGAGTTCGGCTGCTAACAGAAACGTCAGCACTTCGAATCCACCAGCAGCTTCTTTGAAACCCTATGGGGCAGTTCTGCTCTGTCCTGTAGGCTCACTATGAGTCAGAACTGACTTGATGGCAATAGTTATATACAGCACAACACATGTTACAGATACATACACGTATGCTCTTGAAACATTGCAGCCAAACATTCAGAATTCTTTGTCAATAACATTAATATAATATACTAATTAATATTAATATAACTCCTAGCAGAGGCCACAAGCTGGCAACCCATGAAAGATGTGCTTGGTTTGGCCAATGCAGTGCTTTAAACATGTTTGAACTAGTTGCCAACATTTAAAATTTGAGAATTTTTACATTAAAAATTTGAATGCCTAGCTCACTTTTAAAAATCGGGAGGCCCAGTCTGAAGGGGCCACCATAGTGTCAGAGACTTACTAGCTGCTAGAGAAAATCAATATTGTCTGCTCAAATGGACACGGGGATTAGAGATAACGCACAAACCAACGATCCAATCTGCCTGTCGTTTACGTTCGCAATCACTGATCAATAACACATGCTTAAAATAATGCCTTATTTTGTTGCCCATTGGAGGAGCAATTTGAATAGAGAAAATAGATACAAATTTCATCGGTTTGTCTTTGGGGCAGGGGAATGTGGCAGGTGTCTGTTTGTTTAATTTATTTATTTAGACAACTCAATATCACCGTGGTAGAATTTATGTTTCAGTTTAACAAAGAGAAGTTTATTTCCTCACAGTAAAGTAGGCTAAACGTCCAGATTCAGGGCATCAGCTCCAGGGGAAGGCTTTCTCTCTCTCTGTCGGCCTTCTCATCAACCTTCCCCCGGACTAGGAGCTTCTCTGCGCAGGGACCCCGGGTCCAAAGGACGTGCTCCACTCCTGGCACTGCTTTCTTGGTGGTATGAGGCTCCCCAACCATGGGAGAATTTAGACTAGTAAATATAACACCACCATGAGGGAGTTTGCCTTCAGGATATGATTCTACCTTTAAAATAACAAGAGGGATTAAAATCTACACTGCTAGGATGATCAGGGTTGCTATTATTATAATGAGTCAAAATTAGTCTGGTATAATCATCTCACATTGCCTTCTTGGTAATCTCATTCCTTTTCAATTAAAATCTTCAGTGTTGGAAATAATACAGAAAGGGAGGGGAAAAAATCAACAAATTAAAGTTTCCTATAGTTTTCCCTGAAGTACGAATCTGATATTGGATCATTTACTGAAAAATTTTATATATATGCGTATGGAAAATTTGGAGCCCTGAAGGCACAGTTCGAATCCACCAGCCACTCCTTGGAAACCCTATGGGGGCAGTTCTACTCTGTCCTACAGGGTCACTGTGTGTAGGAATCAACTCGACCACAACAGGTTTGGGAAAATTTTTAAAATAATTAATTTTACTTCATTGTTGTTGAAAATATCCACAGCAGAACATACACCAATTCAGCAATGTCTACATGTTCAGTTCAGTGATGTTGATTACATTCTTCAGGTCGTGGGACCAGTCTCCCCTTCCTTTTCTGAATTAGTCCTCCACCATTAACATCAACCCACTGCCTCCTAACTTTCCTATCTAGCCTTTCGAGTTGCTGTTGGCGTTTTGATCCCATGTAGCTAGTTCTTTAAAAGAGCACAGTGCTCAAAATGACAAGGATGTGGGGAAATTGTAATCCTCACCTACTGCTGGCGGGAAGGCAATATGGTACAGCTATTGTGGAAAACTGGCTGCTCCTCATAAAACTGAAAATCAAAGTGTTTTCTTGCACGTTTTGCACTGTGATGAAGCCTCTGCTTCTTAACTGAATTCTGTTTCCAGTCTAGACAACAAACTTGCTCTGACAGATGATTTTACCTTTGCTTTTCCTTGAGTTTCCCATAATTCCTACCTCTGAAACCACTTTTTAATAAAATTAATCAAGCAGCCTTGAAATATTTAATAATACGTAGGCCAGAATAATGGTATTTTCAGGTAGTGAGAGTCACATGCCTCAGATAATAGTTCCTCTCTCCTCCCCATGCCCAGTTAGCAAGCCCCTCTGCCCCAGCTTTTGCTGTAAATCTCAGTCCACAAGCTCCATGTGGAAGGTATCTGTCTTCTCTGCCTTCTTTCTGATAACCTGGATTTGATTTCTAGCTGCCATCCTGCTGAGATGGGATGGGGGATTCATTTTCAGTCATTACTGGGGCTTCCCCCCAATAAATACACCTAGGTCTGTGAGTGACAGAGGACGGGGATCTGTCTTTGTATCAGTAATCTGCCACAGAAGTAGTCCCGTTGTTTTGGTCCCTAAGGTCCCTCTGGTCTGTGGTTCTGATGCTTCTTTGCCAGGAATCTTTGCTGAGACCGAGAACCTGGTGCCTAGAGTTGCTTCCTTGGTCTCTGTCTTAGATTCCTAGTGTTGCTGTAACAGAGATACCACGGGATGGGTGGCTTAGCAAACAGAAATTTATTGTCTACAGAACGTTGCTGCTCTTGTTAGGTGCTGTCGAATGGGCTCCAATGCATAGCGACCCCGGGTATAACAGAACTAAATGCTGCCCAGTCGTGCACCATTTTCACGGTTGTTGCTATGTTTGAGCCCATTGTTGCAGCCACTGTGTCAATCCATCTCGTTAAGGGTCTCCCTATTTTCCACTGATCCTCTACTTGACCAAGCACGATGTCCTTTTCCAGCTATTGGTCCCTCCTGATGACACGTCCAAAGTAAGTGAGATAAAGTCTTGCCATCTTAACTTCTCAAGAGCATTCTGGATGTACTTTTTCTAAGACAGAGTTGGTTGTTCTCCTGGCAGTCCATGATATAGTCGGTATTCATTGCCAACGCCACAACTTAAATGAGTCAATTCTTTTTCAGTCTTCCTTTTACATTATTGTCAACTGTCACATGCATATGAGGCAATTGAAAATACCATGGCTTGGGTCAGGTGCACCTTAGTCATCAAAATGACATCTTGGCTTTTTTAAGATTTTAAAGAGGTCTTTTGCAGCAGATTTGCCCAATGCAGTATGTCATCTGGTTTCTTGATTGCTGCTTCCATGGGTGTTGATTGTCCAAAGTCAGAGTGTGGCTCCAGGGGGAGGTCCCTCTATTTCAGCTTGTAGGAGCTGCAATCCTTGGAGTTCCTGAGCTTGTAGATTATCTGCCTCCCTCCTCATCAGATAGCAGCTGTCCTCCTCCATTTGTGCTCACTTGTCTCTGCATCTAGGGTCCCTCCCGTTGCGGTCGAGTTGATTCCGACTCATAGTGACCTTATAGAACAGAATAGTACTGCCCCATAGGGTTTCTAAGGCTGTAAATCTTTACAAAAGCAGACGGCCACATCTTTCTCCCTTGGAGTGACTAGTGGGTTTGAATCACCGACCTTTCAGTTAGCAGCTGAGTGCTTAAGCACTGCGCCACCAGGGCTCCTCCTGGTGAATGGAAATGGGGAACTCGGGATGGAAAAAGGGAGAGTGCTGACATATTGCGGGGACAGCAACCAACGTCACGCAACAATTTGTGTATAAATTTTTGAATGAGAAACTAATTTACTCTGTAAACTTTCACTGAAAGCACAATTAAAAAAAAAAAAAGAGGTTGGCCATTGGAATCTACCCAGTGGCACCACGGAAGAAAGGCCTGGTGATTTGCTTCTGTAAAGATGACAGCCAAGAAAATCTTATGGAGCAGAGTTCTACTCTGTAACACACGGGGTTGCCATGAGTCAGAGTCAACTCCACAGCTACGGGGTTTTTTTTTTCTTTCTTTGTCTCTTTAAAAAACAAACCCACTGCCATCAAGTTGATTCTGACTCATAGTGACTCTATAGGACAGAGTAGAACTACCTCACAGGGTTTCCAAGGAGCAGCAGCTGGTGGATTTGAACTGCTGACCTTTTGGTTAACAGTTGAACACTTAACCTCTGCACCACCAGGGCTCCTCTTCTCTCTGCTACTCCGTAAAACTCTTAAGTGAGTAGGTTTAAAATGCACCCAACACGGATATCGCCTCATTAACATAACAAAGAGAACCTTATTTCCAAATAGGATTACGTCCACAGATAATGGGGTTAGGATTCCAACACAGATTTTGAGGGGACACTATTCAATCCATAACAGTCTCCATCCACATCTTCTAGGTGCTGCTATGGAGTGGGCCAGGTTTGCAGAAATCACTCTCCTTTTCCCAGATTAGAAAAACACTTTTCCTTCTTTACCTTGCCCGCGTTCTCTCTAAATTGCTGCCGCCTCTCCCATTCCTTCTGGGACACCCAGCTTAATTGTTCAGTGTATTTAGGCTTCCCCAAAAGGCAGGAAGAGCTGCTGGCTTTTCTTGTGTTTTTATTTTATTTATTTTGTTATTGTTGTTGAGAATATACACAGCAAAACATACATCAATTCAACAGTTTCTACATGGACAATTTAGTGACACTGATTACATTCTTTGAATTGTGCAACTATTCTCACCCTCCTTTTCTGAGTTGTTCCTCCCCAATTATCATAAACTCACTGCCCCCTAAGGTTCCTATCTAATCTTTCAAGTTGCTGTTGTCAGTTTGATCCCATATAGGTAGTTCTTAAAAGAGCATAATGCTCAAGGTAGATATTTTTTACCAGTTAAGCTAAACTATTGTTTGGTTTTAAGATGCATTCAGGAGATATTTTTGGTTTAAGGTTTAAAGATTGTCTCAAGGCAACAGTTTCAGGGGTCCATGCAGCCTCCATGGCTCCAGGAAGTCTGGAGTCCATGAAAATTTGAAATTCTGTCTGCATTTTCCCCCTTTTAATCAGGATTCTACTATGGAATCGTTGATCAAAATGTTCAGTAATGGATCCAAATACCAACAACATTCTTCAAAGAGATGGAAAAACTAATCATTAACTTTATATGGAAAGGGAAGACACCCTGAATAAGTAAAGCACTACTGAAGAAGAAGAATAAAGTTGGAGGACTCACACGGCCTGACCTCAGAACCTACTATACAGCTACAGTAGTCAAAACAGCCTGGTACCGGTACAACGACAGATACATTGACCAATGGAACAGAATTGAGAACCCAGATGTAAATCCATCCACCTACAGTCACCTGATCTTTGACAAGGGCCCAAAGTCCATCAAATGAGGAAAAGACAGTCTTTTTAACAAACGGTGCTGGCAAAACTGGATATCCATCTGCAAAAAAATGAAACAGGACCCATACTTCATGCCATATACAAAAACTAATTCAAAATGGATCAAAGACCTAAATATAAAGCCCAAAACTATAAAGTTCATAGAAGAAAAAATTGGACCAACGCTACAGGTCTTAATACACAGCATTGACAGGATACAAACCATAACCATCAACACACAAACCCTAAAAGATAAGCTAGATAACTGGGATCCTCTAAAAATCAAACACATATGCTCTTCAAAAGACTTCAACAAAAGAGTAAAAAGAGAACCTACAGACTGGGAAAAAATTTTTGGACAGTACAAGTCAGACAAAGTTCTAATCTCCATAATATACAAGAAAATCCAACACCTCTACAACAGAAAGACAAATAATCCTATTAAAAAATAGGCAAAGGAAATGAACAGACACTTGACCAAAGAAGACATTCAAGCGGCCAACAGACACATGAAGAAATGCTCGCGATCACTAGCCATTAGAGAAATGCAAATTAAAACCACAATGAGAAACCATCTCACCCCAGCATTACTGGCACGAATCAAAAACACTGGAAATAAGAAACGTTGGAGGGGCTGCGGGAAGATCGGAACTCTTATGCACTGCTGGTGGGAATGCAAAATGATACAACCATTTTGGAAAATGATACGGCACTTCCTTAGAAAGCTAGACATAGACAATACCATACGATCCAGCAATCCCACTCCTAGGAATATATCCTAGAGAAATAAGAGCTATCACTCGAATAGACATATGCACACCCATGTTCATGGCAGCATTGTTCACAACAGCAAAAAGATGGAAACAACCTAGATGCCCATCAACAGATGAATGGATAAACAAACTATGGTACATACACACAATGGAGTACTATGCAACAAGAAAGAACAACAATGAATCTGTGAAGCATCTCATAACATGGGTGAAACTGGAGGACATTATGCTGAGTGAAATACGTCAATCACAAAAGGACAAACATTGTATGAGACCTCTATCGTAAAAACCCATGAAAAAGTTCACACACAGAATGTAACAATCTTTGTTGGTTACGAGGGATGGGAGGGGTGGTGGGGAAATACTAAATAGGCAATAGATAAGTGGTATCTTGGGTGAAGGGTGAGACAGTACACAATACAGGGAAAACCAGCACAACTTGTACAAGGAAAGGTCATGGAAGCTCCATAGACACATCCAAACTCCCTGAGGGACTGAATTGCTGGGCAGAGGGCTGTGGGGACCATGGTCTCAGGGAACATCTAGCTCAATTGACATAACACAGTTTATAAAGACAATTTTCTACATTCAACCTTGGTGAGTAGCGTCGGGGGTCTTAAAAGCCTATGAGCAGCCATCTAAGATACTCCACTGGTCTCACCCCTTCGGGAGCAAGAGAGAATGAAGAGAACAGGATACAAGGAAAAGATTAGTCCAAAGGACTAATGGATCACAGCTACCAAGGCCTCCACCAGACTGACTGAGTTCAGTACAGCTAGACGGTCCCCGGCTACCACCAGTGACTGCTCTGACCGGGGTCACAACAGAGGGTTCTGGACAGAGCTGGAGAAGGATGTAGAGCATAATTCTAACTCACAAAAAAAGACTAGATTTACTGGCCTAAAGGAGACTGGAGAAACCCCGAGAGTATGGCCCCCAGACACCCTTTCAGCTCAGTGGTGAAGTCACTTCCGAAGGTTCACCGTTCAGCTGGGGAGTGGACAACTCCATAAAACCAAATGAGACTAATCAGGCACAGCAGTCCAGGGACAAGGGCCAGAAGGCAGAAGGGGACAGGAAAGCTGGTGATAGGGAACCCAAGGTTGAGTAAGGATAGTGTTGATGTGTTGTTAACCATTGTCATAAGGCAACATGTGTACTGTTAAATGAGAAACTATTTTGTTCGTAAACCTTCATCTAAAGTGAGAATAGCAGCACAATTGGAAGAGCGTAGTCAATGTCACTGAAATGTGCATGTAGAAATTTTTGAAACGGTGTATCTTTGGCTATGTATATTTTCACCAAAAAAAAAAAAGGTCGAGAAGGGAGAGGGTTGACATGTCGTGGGGTTGTTAACCAATGTCATAAAACAATATGTGTACTACTATTTCATAAGAAACTATTTGTTCTGTAAACCTTCACCTGAAGTACAATAAAAGAAAAAAAATTCCTGTGAGTGGCCATCTAAGATACTCCACTGGTCTCATCCCTTCGGGAGCAAGGGAGAATGAAGAGAACAGGCTACAAGGAAAAGATTAGTCCGAAGGACTAATTGTCCACAGCTACCAAGGCTTCCACCAGACTGAGTCCAGTACAGCTAGATGGTGCCCGGCTACCACCAGTGACTGCTCTGACCAGGATTACAACAGAGGGTTCTGGACAGAGCTGGAGAAGGATGTAGAGCATGATTCTAACTCACAAAAAAAGACTAGATTTACTGGCCTAAAGGAGACTGGAGAAACCTCGAGAGTACGGCCCCCAGACACCCTTCAAGCTCAGTGGTGCAGTTACCTCCGAGGTTCACTGTTCAGCCTGGGAGTGGACAGCCCCGTAAAACCAAATGAGACTAACGAGGTACAGCAGTCCAGTGACAAGAGCCAGAAGGCAGAAGGGGACAGGAAAGCTGGTGATAGGGAACCCAAGGTTGAGTAAGGATAGTGTTGATGTGTTGTGAGGTTGTTAACCATTGTCATAGGGCAACATGTGTACTGTTAAATGAGAAACTATTTTGTTCCGTAAACTTTCATCTAAAGTGAGAATAGCAGCACAATTGGAAGAGCGTAGTCAATGTCACTGAACTGTGCATGTAGAAATTTTTGAAACGGTGTATCTTTGGCTATGTGTATTTTCACCAAAAAAAAGAAAAAAAAGGTCGAGAAGGGAGAGGGTTGGCATGTCATGGGGTTGTTAACCAATGTCATAAAACAATATGTGTGCTACTGTTTCATGGGAAACTATTTGTTCTGTAAGCCTTCACCTGAAGTACAATTAAGAAAAAAAAAGTTCAGTAATGGTAGCTGGGCATCATCCAGTTCTTCTGATCTCATGGCAAAGGAAGCAGTCATTCATGGAGGCAATTAGTCACATATTCCATATCCTCCTCCTTTTCCTGACTCTCCTTTCTCTGTTGCTCCAGGCAAATAAAGACCAATTGTTGTGCCTTGGATGGCCACTTGCCAACTTTTAAGATCCCAGACACTACACCAGGAACTAGGAGATAAAACAGAAGCACGAACCACGATACTAGGACATGAAACCATCACCCTAAACCTCCAAACCAAGAAATCGAATCCTATGAGGTGTTTGCTTGTACATAAGCAGCCTCAGCAGCTTCTCTTTTGTTGTTGTTGTTGTAAATATATCTATCACACAACTTTTGCCAATTCAACTTTTTACAGGTGTACAACTTATTGACAGCAATGACAGTAATCAGCTATGCAACCCTACCCTTAACCAATGCAAGTTTTCCATCACCGTTAACCACCCTTTTCCCCACCCTCCCTGGTAACCACTAATAAACTCTGATCTCTGCACGTTTGCTTTTTCTTGTCTTTTTATATGAATGAGGTCATACAATATTTGTCCTTTTGTGATTGGTTTATTTCGCTCAGCATGTCTACAAGCTCCACCCATATAGCAGCATGTATCAAGACTTTATTTCTCCTACTGGCTGAGTAGTATTCCATTGAATGTATGTACCCCATTTTCTTTATCGGTTCATCTGTTGATGGGCATTTAGGTTGTTTCCACCTTCTGGCTGTTGTGAATGGTGCTGCAGTGAACATTGGTGTACAAGTCTCTTTTCAAGCCTTTTGGGTATATACCTAGGAGTGGAATTGCTGGGTTATATGGTAGTTCTATTTTTAGTTTTTTAAGGGACCGTCACACTGCCTTCCACAATGGCTGTACCATTCTGCATTCCCACCAGCAAGGGATAAGGGTTCCAATTTCCCCACATTCTCGCCAACCTTTGTTATTTTCTGGGTTTTTTTCATCTTAGCCATCTGTCTCAGTTAGCTAGTGCTGCTGTAGCAAAAATACCACAGGTGGATGGCTTTAACAAAGAGAAATTTATTCTCTCATAGTCTCGTGGGCTACAAGTCCAAACTGAGGGCACCAGCTCCAGGGGAAGGCTTTCTGTCTCCGTCGGCTCTGGGGGAAGGCCCTTGTCATCAATCTTCCCTTGTCTAGGAGCTTTTCTGGGCAGGAACCCAAGTCCAAAGGACATGCTCTGCTCCTGGTGCTGCTTTCTTGGTAGTATGAGGTCCCCTATCTCTCTGCTCGCTTCTCTCTTTTATATCTCAAAAGAGATTGACTAAAGCCACAATCCAATCTCATAGATTGAGTCCTGCCTCAGTAACATACCTGCTGATAATCCCATCTCATTAACATCATAGAGACAGAATTTACAACACATAGGAAAATCATATCATATGACAAAACGGTGGACAGTCACACAATAGCCAAGTAGACGGATATTTTTGTGGGACGTAATTCAATCCATGACACTAACCTAATGGGAGTGAAACAGTATCTCACTGTGGTTTTTATTTGCATTTCTCTGATGGTGAGTGACGTTCCACTTCTTTTCGTGTGCTTGGTGGACATCTGAATGTCCTCTTTGGTGAAGCGTCTATTCAAGTCTTCTGTCCATTTTATGATTGTGTTATTTTCTTTTTGTTGTTAAGTTGTCAAAGTTATATATATATATAAGATTATTAGATTCTTATCAGATATATGGTTTCCAAAGATACTCTCCCAGTAGGTAGCTTGTCTTTTCACTTTTCTGATGAACAAAAGACTTGAATTTTTCCCTAGGTTCCATTTATTTATTTTGTCTTTTGCTGTTTGTGCTTTTGTTATTATATTAGATAATCCATTGTTAAAAGAGCTGCTGGCTTTTCAAAAGGCTTTTGCTTGCACCTCTGCAAAAATTCTCTAGGCAAAAAAAGTTATTAAGGGCTTGGCTATGTGCTTGAAACAGGAAAATTAAAATACACAGAGAACAAAATACAACTTAACAGGTGAAAAAAGTTACCTTGCTATAAGGTATCCGATTATACAAACATAACAAATAGAGGTCACATTTAGGTATATATTCCTCTAAAGGAAAAAGGAAATAAGAAAAGAAACAAAAAGGAAGAAACTCACTCCTTCTGTTCTTTCAGGGAGCTTTTTAATCAGCGTTGGACCTGCTGACTGTTTCATTTAGCCTACTTGCTTGACTTTTTTTAAGCCTATTTAGCAAATGAGCACACAGATTTTTTTTTAGCAGAATTATTATCTATAAAGTTCTTTAAATGTGAACAGTTGCTGTACACATGCCAGACATGGTAGTCTTCAATATGAAAGTCACTGACAATTGTAAAGACTTACAATAATATTAGCTAGTGTTTACACAACAGTTATATTCTAGCCACCCTATTAAGTGCCTGGAGTATATTATTTCATTTAATCTGTGCTCCATAGGGTTTTCGAAGACTGCTTTTTCAAAGTAGATAGCCAGGTCTTTCTTCCAAGGCACCTCTGGAGGACGCAAACCTCCAACCTTTTGGCTAGCAGCCAAGCATGTCGCACATTTGCGCCCCAGGGACTGCAGCATACTTACTCATACATATAGCGAGACTAAGGAGCCCTGATGGCACAACATTTAAGTGCTTGGCTACTAACCAAAAGATTGGTTGTTTGAACCCAACTAGTGGGTCCACAGAAGAAAGACCTGGCAATCTGTTTCCATAAAGATTACTGCCAAGAAAACCCTATGGGGCAGTTCTACTCTATCGCACCCAAAAACAACAATAATCTGCAAATGCATTAAGTACCATCATTATACCCAATTTACAGATGTGGACATTGAGACACATAGATCAATTATGTGACTTGTATAAGGTTCAACAGCAAAGAGCTCTCTCTCTGCTTCCAGGACCCAACTCTAAGCTAGTATGTTGCACTGCCTCCTGGCTGCAGAAGTGTTTTATTAAAATGGGAGCGAGGTAAAAGCAAAAACAAATGGGCAGTAGCATTTACAGTTACCAGTATTTACTGAGCATCCCTGTGGTCCAGCGTCTGTGCCACCAAAATTGTTGAAGGAGACAAGCTTAAAGAAGTAGAGGGCGGAGTCACTGATCATGTCTCTAGTTTGGACCCATCATTGATCTTAAGTCCTTGTGGATGAGAAATGCTCCCATGCAGTATTGTGTATCTAAATATTTCTTTCAATTACTACTCCAGTATGTCTTTTTCCTCCCTCTGTAAACTATAGATTTTTTTTAAAGCTGATTGTAATGCTATTCACAGCCAGGTCTATTCTGGGGTCATCTCTGTTCTTGAACTAAGTGTGAGCTCAGAGTAGCATGTGATCCGTGAAGCCCATCGCTGAGTGCACGGTCCGTCTCTTTCACTTCACCACCTGGTGCTGTCGAGTCGACTCTGACTCATGGTGGCTTCAATACGCTCTTGTGTTTTCCCTTCCCCTTGGTCTAGAAGGACTCCAGCTATTGCTTTGATCTATAGAGTGCTACAGAGATGCTGCTGTGCCCAAATCCAGATAGAAGACTGAAGGAGGGCTGGAAGCTTCTGCTTTGTCCTCTTGGGAGCCCTGAGCTGCCATTAAGAGATCACATGGAGAGGCCACATGGAGTGGCCACATGAGTGAAGTCCAGCCTTCCTAGCTGAAGGCTGAAGTCCAGCCTTCCTAGCTGAGTCCAGCCTTCATCTGACTCCCAAGCTCAATGCGGCCATATGAATGATCACTGGCAAGACAGCAGAAGAACAGCCCAGCCGAGCCCAGCTCAGATTGCAGCATCATGAACAAATGAAATGGTTGTTGTCTTAAGCCACTAAGCTTTAGGGTGGTTTGTTATTCAGTTAATAGTTTGTCAAAACTGACTATAAATATGCCTTTCCAAGAAATATAATTGCTCGCCATAAATACAAATATAATTGAAACCGTTGAAAGCCATAGACATGAAGAGAGGTGGAGAAAGTGGTTGTCAGCATACAGGGTCCTGAGAGTGAATGCTTCCTTAAATTTTGCACCTTAAGCACCTCACTTGCCTCACCCTAGTCCTGGCAGAAGCAAACTACAAACTGCAGATGATTGTGGATCCTAATCTATATTAGCTCAGTGGTTGTACAGCTCATGCTTAGTTATTTATCCTGCATCTCCATGTTGTTCTTTCCCAGTTTACTGTGGACTTCCCTCAGTCAGTCTACAACAGAACAGGTTAACCTCCCTTTACTTTCTAGGCTAAAGCTATTCCAGGGTGATGAACACCTACCAATTCCCCTCTAAGTAACTGGCAGGGTCACCTTTTTTTAGGAGTAGCCAGGAGCCCAGGTTGCTCAGTGGTTAAGAGCTCAGCTGCTAACCAACAGATTGGCAGTTTGAATCCACCAGCTGCTCCTTGGAGACCCTATAGGGCAGTGTTTTCTGTCCTCTAGGGTTGCTGAGTCTGAATCGACTCGACAGCAACCGGGTATGATGTGGTTGGAGTTCCTTGGTAGTGCAAATTGTTAACGTGTTTGGCTGCTAACCAAAAGGTTGGAGGTTTGAGTCCACCCAGAGGCACCTTGGAAGAAAGGCCTGGTGATCTACTTCTGACAGAGCAGCCATTGAAAACCCTATGGAGCACAGCTCTACTCTGACACACATGGGGGCACCATGAGTCAGAGTCCACTAAATGGCAACTGGTTTCTGGTTTATAATATGATTGGAGTTTATTGCCCACACATCTCCATTTGGCTTCATAGTCAGACTTGTAATGAGGTTCATGTATCCACAAGGGTGATGAGGTGACCTCATGACCATGGGGTGATTAAAAGAATTTTATAGGCTCAGTTTATCTGGGTAAGAGGCAGTTCTTTTTTTTTCCCTCCAAAAAAAAAAAATCCCTTTACATAGAATCAGTGTCCTGACAGGCACTGATATTTGAGGGCAGCCCACACCCATACTTGGAAGGAAATTTTTGGTAACAACAGGGCCGTGTCCTCCAGGCTCTGGAAGGAAGTAGATGAACAACGAGCTGAGGTCATTCTGGCTCATCTTGTGACTATTTCATATTGTCTGGGCTCTTGGGTCACTGGAACTGTGGCCCCATTTTTATTGTGATCATTGGAAAGGCCTCAGGCCACTTGACATAGATTTACTCAACCTTTGCTTTGACGTCTTAGTTTTTCCCTTTCTACCTTGCCAGAGCTTTGAGGGGGGTATAAGTTACTTGGGTGAAATTTACAAACATGTTGGAAAATTTGTCCCTTAAAATGGGACTCTTGGTCTGAGTCTGTGTTAAGAGAAATTTCTTAGCAAGGAAATTCCCTCACAAGGAAGCTTTTTCTGCTACAATAATGGCATTGCCCTCCTGCAGGGAAAGCCTGAGCCATCCCAAGACTAGAAGGATTACGCTTAACACATGGGAACGGGCTGTCGACCAAAGAAGGTTAAAGAGTCCATTTGCAAGGGGACCACGGGACCACTAATCTCACAGTGGGTGCTGGGCAGAGCCTGGCCTGGCTTCACACATGGCAGCACACACAGTGAGAAGCTGCTCGATCGGAAACTCCAGACACAATCAAGCATTTTTAAATGTTTCCTTGCCCCAGTAGAAGCCCTGGTGGCTCAGTGGTTAAGAGCTCAGCTGCTAATTGAAACATCGGGAGTTGGAATCCACCAGCTGCTCTGTGGAAACACAATGGGGCAGTTCTACTCTGTCCTATAGGGTCGCTGTGAGTTGAAATCAACTCGACGGTAACAGGTTTTTTGCCAATAAATGAGGCAATAATACCAATAACAAGATTCAATAAAAATTTATTTTATTTACCTGTTTTTGGGACACTTTATGTTAACTTTCACCCTCTGCATGTCATTATGGACCCAGGGCTTGTCAAATTTAAGGTATGTCAATCAGACACAGGCATCTTCTGGCATTTCGCTCAGGTATTGTAAAGCCATCGCTTCAAGGAACAGAGGTTTTAAGGATCATGCTTAGAGGGCTTGATTTTCTGTTGAAGCAATTCGACTGAAGGTTTATTTCTCTCTTTGATAGAACATGTACCTTGATTTATTTAATCTGAAAGTTTGTGGGAACTCAAGGTGGCCTGAAGTCTAAAAACAAAATAATGGAGGTTGAAGTTTATTTGAGCTCTTGCTTTTTTTTGAGCACTTGCTTTTCAATGACCGTTTTCCGTTCTTTCCAGTGGTGATGGTGTTCCCATCACTGTTCAGTGAAGGGACCTGGGCTTATTCCTTCTTACGGGTTTGGTTTTTCGCTCTTGGGGGGTTTTACAGGCGTCTGAAAAGACTTCTTTCTGAGTCTGTTTCTCTGCGTCCTAAATGGTGTTCTGCAGCCTCTCCTGTGTGTCTGTTCGGGAAATAACAGAGAATTTTGTTTTCCTTTTGTAAGTCTCATCTTCCCATGGACACCACGCCTTCATCTGGTTATAGGGCATCTTCCCAGATCTTTTCCCTTACATATTTCAAAACATTTTGGATCTGCAATAATCAGGGGAAGACAACAATTTTGAATGAGCTTAATAATATGAATTCGAAATTACACAGGATGGGGGATCACAGTGGTTGAAAGTAAGCAGGGTGGGGCTAACTTCCAGACCCTTGGGTTGGAGATCACTCAAGAAAGTCAATGTAACCTAAGGAGGAAAAATAGTACATCCAATTCTCCTGGGATTCAGGGGGTGAGGAGCAAGTTAGAGGCTTAGACGAAGTTTCTGGTCTCCTCCTGATGCAACGCTGAATACAGCCCAGGGACTTAGCTGGGGCACCTTGGGCAGGGGAGGAGAGGTAAGGAGGAGAGCGTGACATCAAGGGGTTTTCCCTGTGAGCCCTTGGCCCATGTCCTAGACACCTCCACTGTTCTCAGGGTCCATGTTATTCTAGATCCTGCTGACTAAGTCAAGTTGTACACCGAAAGACCACAGAGAATTTTATAATTTTGCTGTTTATAACAACTTCATCACCGGCAAGAAGTGGGAAAGGGCTCACTAGCCAGGGATGGGGTCAGCACACCTCACAAATTACAGGCTGTTGTTGTTTTTAATACCTAGGTATATCGAAAATATATCAAGGTGCTAATAATAATGCCTTAGTGGGTTACGCAAATGGTTAAGCACTCGAATACCAGCCAAAAGGTGGTGGTTCGAACCCACCCAGAGGCACCTTAGAAGACAGGCCTGGAGATCCACTTCTGAAAGGTCACAGCCTTGAAAACCCTATGAGGCAGTTCTACTCTGCACACATGGGGTCACCATGAGTTGGAATCAATTCAGTAGCAACTGGTTTGGTTTTGATTTTTAGTATACCCAAAACCCCTTCCAAGGTTTTCCTTGGAATCAGGAGGGGAAGAAGGGCCTTGTGATATTCAGAGAGGGACCATGAGACACCGTGATGCCCATCATGTGAGGGGTAGTGGACCTTTTGGACGTTAAATTAGCAAACTTCAGAAAGGCTATTTGAAAGTGTTTTTTAAAACATTGATTTGAATAGAGGATTCATCCATTGGTATATTTAGGATCTATAAAAGCTTTTAATAGTTGCCCAGGAGAGGGATATTGACTACTTATAAAGTGTTTACAGTATTGTCCAAAGGAGTAAAAGATAAAGAATTTTCTGATTGGCTCTTTTTTTTTTTTTTTTTATGTTTACAGTATTTGATAAGAAGTTTCGTTGATTAATAGAGGGGCCAAATTCCTTTTCAGGTTTTTGATTTATATTTCATCCCATTCACACATTTAGCCACTTAATCACCTTCAAGAAATTTAATCTTTTATACCTTTAATAAATTTTATTTCCTTTTAAATTATATCTTAGTTTTCTATCTTAATAAATAAAACCTTCATAAGTACTCAACTTACAACAATAAATCTAATCCAGTTATAAAAACCAGTTGCCATTGAGTTGATTCTGACTCATGGCGACCCTATGTGTGTCAGAGGAGAAGAACTGTGCTCCACGGGGTTTCCAATGGCTGATTTTTTGGAAGTAGATTTCCAGGTCTTTTTCCAAAACACCTCTGGGGACTCAAACCTCCAATCTGTCAGTTAGCAGCCAACTTCGTTACACATTTATACCACCCGGGGACTCCAGTATACTTACTTACATGTAGCTAAACTTAATTCCTGTTAAATGCTCCAACATTGTATATAAACATAGTGTCATGGATTGAATTGTGTCCCCCAAAAATATGTGTAACAATTTGGCTAGGCCATGATTCTCAGTATTGTGTGATTGTCCACCATTTTGTCATCTGATGTCATTCTCCTAAGTGTCTCTGTGATGTTGATGAGATGGGATTAGCCTCAGTTATATTAATGAGGCAGGACTTAATCTACAAGACTGGATTGTGTTTTGAGCCAATCTCTTTTGAGAATAGAAGAAAGAAGCGAGCAGAGAGACGTGGGAACTCATACCACCAAGAAAGCAGTGACGGGAGCAGAACACGTCCTCTGGATCCAAGACTCCTGTGCAGAAAACTCCAAGACCAAGGGCAGCTTGATGACAAGGACCTTCCTCCAGAGCCAACACAGAGAAAAAGGCTTCCTCTGGAGCTGGTGTCCTGAATTTGGACTTGTAGCCTACTAGACTGTGAGAGAATAAACTTCTCTTCCTTAAAGCCATCCACTTGTGGTATTTCTTCTTCTTTTTTTTATTATAAACTGTGTATGTTATGCCAATTAAGATAGATGTTCCCTGAGACCATGGTCCCCACAGCCCTCAATGCAGTAATGAGGTCCCTCAGGGAGTTTGGATGTGTCTATGGAGCTTCCATGACCTTGCCTTGTACAACTTGTGCTGACTTCCCCAGTATTGTGTACTGTCTTACCCTTCACCAAAGTTACCACTTATCTATTGTCTATTTAGTGTTTTTCCATCTCCATCCCTCCCGTCCCTCATAACGATCAAAGATTGTTTCTTTCTGTGTGCAAACCTTTTCATGAATTTTTATAGTAGTGGTCTCGTACAATATTTGTCCTTTTGTGACTGACTTATTTCACTCAGCATAATGCCCTCCAGATTCATCCATGTTGTGAGATGCTTCGCAGATTCATCATTGTTCTTTCTCGTTGCATAGTACTCTATCGTATGTATGTACCGTGGTTTGTTTACTCATTCATCTGTTGATGAGAACCTAGGTTGTTTCCATATTTTTGCTTTCGTGAACAATGCTGCAATGAACATGGATGTGCGTATGTCTATTCGTGTGATGGCTCTTATTTCTCTAGGATATATTCCTAGGAGTGGGATTGCTGGATCATATGGTATTTCTATTTCTAGCTTTCTAAGGAAGCGCCATATCGTTTTCCAAAATGGATGTACCATTTTGCATTCCCACCAACAGTGCATAAGCGCTCCAATCTTCCCCCACCCTCTCCAACATTTGTTATTTTCTATTGTTTTGATTCATGCCAGAAATCCAGCGTGAGATGGTATCTTGTGGTTTTAATTTGCATTTCTCTAATGGCTAGAGATCATGAGCATTTCCTTATGTATCTGTTATCTGCTTGAATGTCTTCTTTGGTGAAGTGTTTGTTCATTTCCTTTGCCCATTTTTTAATTAGATTATTTGTCTTTTTGTTGTAGAGGTGTTGGATTTTTCTGTAGATTTTAGAGATTAGACCTTTGTCAGATATATTATAGTCAATATTTTTTCCCCCAGTCTGTAGGTTCTCTTTTTACTCCTTTGGTGAAGTCTTTCAAAGAGTGTAAGTGTCTCATTTTCAGAAGATCCCAGTTATCTAGCTTATCTTCTAGGGTTTGTGTGTTGTTAATTATGGTTTGTATCCTGTTAATGGCATGCATTAGGGCCTCTAGCATTGATCCTGCTTTTTCTTCTATGATCTTTATAGTTTTTTGTTTTACATTTAGTTCTTTTCTTTGATACATTTTGAATTATTTTTTGTGTATGGTGTCAGGTATGGGTCCTGTTGCACTTTTTTGCAGATGGACATCCAGTTTTACCAGCACTATTTGTTAAAAAGATTGTCTTTTCCCCATTCGATGGACTCTGGGCTGTTGTTGAAGATCAGGTGACCGTAGGTGGATGGACTTACATCTGGGTTCTCAATTCTGTTCCACTGGTCAATGTATCTGTCGTTGTACCAGTACCAGGCTGTTTTGACTATTGTAGCTGTTTAGTAGGTTCTGAGGTCAGGTAGCACAAGTCCTCCTACTTTATTCTTCTTCAATAATGCTTTACTTATCCAGGGCCTCTTCCCTTTCCATATAAAGTTAATGATTAGTTTTTCCATCTCTTTAAATAATGCTGTTGGTGCTTGGATTGGGATTGCGTTGTATTTGTAAATTGCTTTGGGTAGAATTGACATTTTCACAATGTTGAGTCTACCTATCCATGAGCATGGTATGTTTTTCCATTTATGTAGATCCCTTTGAGTTTCTTGCAGTACTGTTTTGTAGTTTTCTTTGTATAGGTCTTTTACATCCTGGTTATATTTATTCATAAGTATTTTGTTTTTTAAGGGGCTATTATAAATGGTATTGTTTTCCTGTTTGTTTATTTGTTTTTTTGTCATTCTCTTTATTGGTGTATAGGAATCTAATTGATTTTTGTATGTTTATCTTATATCCTGCTACTCTGCTGAATCTTTCTATTAGTTCCAGCAGTTTTCTCATGGAGTCATTTAAGTTTTCTATGTATCATATCATCTGCAAATAGAGACAGTTTAACTTCTTCATTACCATTTGGATGCCCTTTATTTCTTTTTCTTGCTTTATTGCTCTAGCTAGGACTTCCAGCACAATGTTAAATAGGAGTGGTGATAAAGGGCATCCTTGTCTTGTTCCTGTTCTCAAAGGAAATGCTTTCAGCCTCTCTCCTTTAAGACTGATGTTGGCCATTGGTTTTGCATAGATGCCCTTTATTATGTTGAGTAATTTCCCCTCTATTCCTATTTTATTGAGAGTTTTTATCAGGAATGGGTGTTGCACTTCGTCAAATGCCTTTTCTGTGTCAATTGAGATGATTGTGTGATTTTTAAATTTTATTTATATTTTAATGTTTATCCTATGAATATAATTTTATTTATATTTATAATTTTATTAATATTTTAATTTTATTATTACATTGATTGATTTTCTAATGTTGAACCATCCTTGCATACCTGGTATGAATCCCACTTGGTCATGGTGTATTATTTTTTTGATATGATGCTGAATGTTATTTGCTAGAATTTTGTTGAGAATTTTTACATCTGTATTAGTGAGAGATATTGGTCTGTAATTTTCTTTTTTTGTCATGTCTTTGCCTGGTTTTGGTATCAGGGTTATGCTGGCTTCATAGAATGAATTTGGAAGTATCCCTATGTTCTGAAATAGTTTGAGTAGTACTGGTGTAAGCTCTTCTCTGAATGTTTGGTAGAATTCTTCAGTGAAGCCATCTGGGCCAGGGTTTTTTTTGTTGGGAGTTTTTTTAAATTACCTTTTCAATCTCTTCTCTTGTTATGGGTCTGTTCAGATTTTCAACATCAGTTTGTGTTAGTTTGGGTAGGTAGTGTGTTTCTAGAAATTTGCCCATTTCCTCTAGGTTTTTAAATTTGTTGTTGGGAGTATAGTTTTTCATAGTACTCTGTTATGACTCTTTTTATTTCAGTTGGGTCTGTTGTAATGTCCCCCATTTCAGTTCTTATTTGGGATATTTGCTTCATCTTCTGTTTTTGTTTTGTCAGTTTGGCCAGTGATTTGTCGATTTTGCTGATTCTTTCAAAGAGCCAACTTTTGGTTTTGTTGATTCTTTCTATTTCATTTATTTCTGCTCTGACCTTTATTATTTATTTCCTTTCTTCTGGGGGCTGTGAGCTTCTTTTGCTGTTCTCTTTCTATTTGTTCAAATTGCATAGCTAATATTTTGATTTTGCCACTTTCTTCTTTTTTGATGTGTTCATCTATTGCTATAAATTGACCTCTGAGCACGGCCTTTGCTGTGTCCCAAAGGCTAAGGTGTGGTAAGTTTTCATTCTCGATTGATTCTAGAAGTTTTTGGATTCCATCTCTGATTTCTTCTGTTAACCAGTGGTTTTTAAGCAGGGTGTGATTCAGTTTCCATTTATTTGATTTTTTTTTTTTTTTTGCTCTTTCTGTTGTTAATTTGTGCTTTGATGGTGTTGTGATCAGAGAAGACACCTTCTAGTATCTCAGTGTTTTGGATTTTGTTGAGGGTTGCTTTGTGGCTTAAGATGTGGTCTATTCTGGAGAACGTTCCATGTGCATTGGAAAAGAATGTGTACTTTGCAGCTGTTGGGTGGAGTCTTCTATATATTTTTGTGAGGTCAAGTTGGCTGATTGTGGCCTTTAGTTCTTCTGTTATCTTTGTTGAGTTTCTTTCTAGATATTCTATCCTTTACTGAGAGTGGTGCATTGAAGTCTCCTACTATTATTGTGGAACCGTCTATTTCTCTTTTCAGTGCTGTTAGAGTTTGTTTTATGTATTTTGGAGCCCTATCCAAAATGTTTATGTAGATGTTTGTTATGATTATGCCTTCATGATGGATTGTCACCTTAATCATTTTATAGTGTCATTCTTTGTCTTTTATGGTGGATTTTGTTTTAAAGTCTATTTTATCTGAGATTAGTATTGCCACTCTTGCTCTTTTTTGTAGCTGTTTGCTTGATATATTTTTTTCCATCCTTTGATTTTTAATAAATTTATGTCTTTGTTTCCAAGGTGTGTCTCTTGTAGACAGCATATTGATGGTTCCCTGTTTTTTTTTTTTTTTTTTTTTTTCTTTTCCCATTCTGTCACTCTGTGTCTTTATGGGCACATTTAGGCCATGTATGTTCAGTGTAACTATTGATAGGTGTGAGTTTATTGCTGTCATTTCGTAGTGCTTTTTTTTTGTGGTGCTGATGTTTTCTTTGTTCCTCTTACTTTTCTGTGCTGAATTCCTTTTGTTTGTGGATTTTTTAAAATTTTTGTTGTTTTTGTAGATTTTGTGTTTACTGTGAGTTTATCTTTCTTCTTTATTTTGATGAGTAGGTTTGTTAAGTTTCTTTGTTGTTACCTTGAAATTTACCCTTATCTTCCTAAGTTTGAACCAGTCTTTTATTACTTGGTATTGCCTTGACTTCCTCTCCATTTGAAAGTTCTATACCTTCATCATTTATTCCCTCTTTTATTGTTCTGATATTGTTTTCATTTACAGATTAACCTCTCAGGTTCTTGTTGTAAATCTTTTAGTTTCAATTTATCCTTGAGAGTTTATTACTTAGGTTGGCATCTGGCTGGTGCAGTGTTGCATCCTAGATTCAGGCTGTTGCCTGATGTTGCTTGTTCTCTAACTGAAGAACTCCTTTTAATAATTCTTGTAAGTTTGGTTTGGTTTTCACATATTCCCTTTTTTTTGTTTATCTGGAAATGTCCTAATTTCACCATCACATTTGGGCAAGAGTTTTGCAGGATATATTATTCTTGGTTGGCAATTTTTTTTCTTTCAAGGCTTTATATATATCATCCCATTGCCTTCTTGCCTGCATGGCTTCTGCTGAGTAATCAGAGCTTAGTCTTATTGTTTCCCCTCTGTATGTGACTTTTTGTGTTTCTCGAGCTACTCTCAAGATTTTTTCTTTGTCTTTGGTTTTAGCGAGTGTGATTATGATATACCTTAGTGATTTTCTTTTGGGGTCTATCCTATATGGGGTTCGTTGAGCTTCTTGGATGGCCAGCTTTTCATCTTTCATGATATTAGGGAAGTTCTCTGTCAGCAATTCTTCAATGATCATCTCTGTTTTTTCCATTTTTCTCCCCCTGTTCTAGAACTCTGATCACTCACAGATTTTTGCTTTTGATTGTATCCCATATCATTCTCAGGGTTTTCTCATTTTTCTTCATTCTTTTCTCTGATTTTTCCTCCAAGTGGTATCCAAGTATTTGTCTTTAATTTTGCTGATTCAAACCTCCTACGACACTGTCTATTTCTGAAATCTTGTTTAGAAATCCAAAAGATAAACACTTGTGGTATTTCTGTTATAGCAGCACTAGGCAACTAAGACACATAGTTCAATTTAAAGTTATAAATCTAAGTATGATGAGGATTGCTACTTGTCCCCAACATACATTTTCACTTTTTCCCATTGTAATAGAGTCCTTGATTTTCATCTGGACACATCATTTGGAAAAAAAAGACTACATTTTCTAACCTCTCTTGTACTTTGATGTGGCTGTGTGACCAAGTTTTTATTAAAGGAGCCGTGGTGACACAGTGGTTAAGCAGTTGGCTGCTAATCAAAAGGTCACTGGTTCGAACCTACCAGCCACTCCAAGGGAGAAAGATGTAGCAATCTGTCTCCATAAAGATTATAGCCTTGGAAATCCTTAGGGCCGTTTTACTCTGTCCAATAGGGTTGTTATGAGTTGGAATTGACTTGTTGGCAATGAGTTTGGATGCACACAGAAGTGGTATTTGAAAGTCCCAGGAAGTGTTCTTAAAGGTAGGGGACATGCCCCTCTTCTTCCTTCCTTGTCCTGCTGGCTGTAATCAGGATGTAATGACTGACTGTCTTGGTCCATATATGACCTCAAGACTGGAAGCCATGAACAGCAGAGCCACATGATAGAAGGACCCCAAGTCCCTGTCACTATGGTGCCCATCTCAGTCCTAGGAAGACTGTTTCTGGACTTCTCAATCACAAGAGAGAAATAAACTTACTTCTCATTTATGTCTGTTATTTTTGGATTTTTCTGTTATTCATAAGGAAACCTAATCCCAACAAATACATTCCAATATATATTCTAAGTTGGAATCACAAAGCCAAATTTTCTTAAAGATTAAAAATATCTAAATACCAAATGTACACAGATTTGTGCTTAACTCAAAACATTAATGCAATGCTTTTAATTCACTTAAACATTTCAACAGTTATTTCTGAATATGCTTGTCTTCCGAGGATACTATATCATCCTACATAATTTTGGGAGTTACCTTCCCATGTAATTTTTTGGATAGCTTCTCAACTTGCATGAGGTTGCATAACAACCAGCAGCTTTGGTCAGGGACCTGTCAGCAGGAACACACTGAGCTCTGGTCATGGTCTGTAACAGGGAGCTGATAACCTCAGGGGTTGACTGTACATGGCCCATATAACCCCATGTTATGGGAACATCTGGTCTACCCATGGAAATCATCAGTGCCAATCCAGACTAGTCCTTTGATTAGATTTTTTTTTTCTCATAATGACTTTAAATGTCTTTTTTTGGCTAACTTTAAAGGTCTTTGAACTTGATGGAATCCTGCAACCTTGTCATAAACTTCCTGCATCTTAAGACCATGCTACACTTACAGTTATTAAAATTATGCCTAACTGAATTTTGGATACGTCTCTTGGCTTTATTTGACTAGTGAGTCCTAATTTTCAAGGTCATTCTGTGGAGAGGTCACTTCTGGGTTTGAAACTCAGCTTTGCCACTTATTTGATGTGGGACCTTGAGTGAGTTAGGCATCCATTCTGAGCGTCTGTTTTCTCATATAAATGCAGGTAATAACAATACCTAAAGGAGCCCTGCTTGTACAAACGGTTAAGCACTTGCACATTAAGGTTGGTGGTTCAAACCCACCCAGCTTCTCCACAGGAGAAAGACCTGGTGATCAGCTTCCGTAAAGATTACAGACAAGAAAACCCGATGGAGCAGTTCTGCGTTGTCACATGGAGTCACTGTGAGTTGGAATCAATTCGACAGCACCCAACAACAACAATAACACCTACTTCAAAGGATTTACTCAGAAGATTAAGTAAGATTTTATGTAGATATATAGTCTTTGTCACTGTGTCTACCTTATAGCATTTTAATAAATGGCAGCTGTAATAATATATTGGAGCCCTGGTGGTGCAGTGGTTAAAGAGCGTGGCTGCTAGCCAAAAGTTCAGCAGTTCAAATCCTCTAGCTGCTCCTTGGAAACCCTATGGGGTAGTTCTACTCTGTCCTATAGGGTTTTTATGAGCCAGAATCGGATTGACTCGATGGCAACAGCTTTGGTTTTTTGGTTTGTAATAATGTACTATTGTGAACATTACTTTATCCCCAAATGAGCTCAGATGAATTAAAGAGTAGTATGAACATTTGAATTCCAGAACACTTAATTGTGCTCATGCAGAACCTGTACATAGAACAAGAGGCAGTTATTTGAACAGAACAAGGAGATACTGCGTGGTTTAAAATCCAGAAAAGTGTGCGTCAGGGTTGTGTCCTTTCACCATACTTATTCAATCTGAATGCTGAGCAAATAATCCAAGATGCTGGACTATATAGGAAGGACACAGCATCAGGATTAGAGGCAAACTAATTAACAACCCATATGCAGATGACACAACCTTGCTTGCTGAAAGTGAAGAGGACTTGAAACACTTACTGATGAAGATCAAAGACTACAGCCTTCAGGATGGATTACACCTCAACATGAAGAAAACAAACATCTTTACAACTGGACCAGTAAGCAATATCGTAACAAACGGAGAAAATATTGAAGTTGTCAAGGTTTTCATTTTACTTGGATACATGATCAGTATCAATAGAAGCAGCAGTCAAGAAATTAAATAATGTATTACACTGGGCAAATTTGCTACAAAAGACCTCTTTGAAGTGTTAAAAAGCAAAGATGTCACTTTCAGGACTATGGTGCACCTGACCCAAGCCATGGTATTTTCAATCACCTCATATGCATGAGAAAGCTGGACAATGAATAAGGAAGACTGAAGAAGAGTTTATTCCTTTGAATTATGGTGTTGGCGAAGAATATTAAATATACCATGGACTGCCAGAAGAATGAACAAATCTGTCTTGGAAGAAGTACAGCCAGAAGTGCTCCTTGGAAGTGAGGATGGCGAGACTTCCTTTCACGTGCTTTGGACATGTTACCAGGAGGGATCAGAGCCTGGAGAAGGACTTCATGCTTGGTAAAGTAGAGGGTCAGCGAAAAAGAGGAAGACCTTCAACAAGATGGATTGACACAGTGGCTGCAACAATGGGCTCAAACATAGCAATGATTGTGAGGATGGTGCAGAACCAGGCGGAGTTTCATTCTGTTGTACACAGGGTCGCTATGAGTAGGAACTGACTTGGCAGCACCTAACAATGACAGCAACATGATCTTTTGAATATATTTCAAAGATTAAACATAGACTTTCATATAAATTCCACTCTTCCTCTTCGTTGGGTGCCTGACGCCCAGACCCTTGGGGAGAAGCATTCACCATCCCCAGAGGAGCTCTAGCATAAGACTTATTCTTCTGTTAAAATGTCAATGCCTCTGTGAGAAGTCAGGGTTTTTTACAGGGCTTCTGGGGTCTTTTCCTGAGCTGAAGTTTTGTTGGAGGATGAAGACAGAATGTAAGCATGAAGTTCTTGGGAGCTTGAGAAAGCTGGGAGGAGAACTAGGGTGCCGGGAGTTGGGGGAGGGCAATTTGGAGCATTAAAGAAAGACATTGTGAAAATTTAAGTCACACTTCTCCTATTTCTCAATTTTGCCAAGGATCTGGTCTCTGTTGCTTCTCACCTCTTCCAATGCTTTAGTCAAAGGCTGTATCCTTTAAATCCATAGCGGTTCTTCCTCCCTGGTTGCCCTGGAAACAGCTCATGTGATCAAGCCAAACCAAACCCATTGCTGTCGATTTGGTATCAAGCCAGTAGGGTTTTATTGATTCCTTGGACTTCTTGCAACCTCTCCTTAAAAATAACAACAACAACGGAAAGTCCTGTCTTTTAAGAAATCTTCCTTGAAAACCTTGAACATTTACAAATTTGCGTATTTACCCACTTTTCCTTTGGTGGTGAAACAACCTCCCTTGTTTTTGTCTGTTTGTTTGTTTATGCATTGTTCTCTCTATCTCCAATGAAAACCCAAGACTACCTCTATTTTTACTGTGACATCTAGTATGTTTGATTGAGGGTATTCTTTCACCACACTTACATGAATGTTAACATTCATTTGTGGCATCTGCCCTGTCTCTGGCTGATAGCCTCATATATAAACTCAAGGCATAAATCCTTACTCTACACAGTCTTACCATATAAAAGAAAGAATTCCACATTTCAAGTGATGGGCTACTTATTCCAAGTAATTTTTCATGTAGTAAAATTCTGATACAATTAAGTCAAATTAAGGCCCAACACATAACAATATGAGCTGTGAAAAGTCTTAGAATAACTACACTTCATACTGGATGAGTTCTCAGAGATCATCTAAGACTTAGAGTCTTAGGGGAGACTTAATCTAATCAAGACAGATAATTGTTTCTATGGCAAAAGGCCAATTCCCATTTAAAAAAAAATTGAAAGTTCCTCTGAAACATGATTGATTGATGAAAATCGGTTTACACGTATGTCTATCTACATTATTAATAATGCTAAGTACACCCGCACACGAAAGCGTTGCTCTTTGTAACGCACCTGGGGCGGTGTACTGCTATCCCTCTCATGGAGACACTCCCAACAAATTATTCTGTAGTCAGGGTGGGAACTCATTGCTGTGGAGTAGATTCCAACTCATAGAGACCCTATAGGACAGAGAGGAACTGCCCCATAGGGTTTTTTAAGGCGGTAATCTTTATGGGAGCAGACTGCCACATCTTTGTCCTGAGGAACAGCTGAGGGTTTGAACTGCCAACCTTTCTATTAGCAGCCGAGCACTTAACCACTAAGCAATCAGGGTGCCAGGCGTCAAGGTAAAGGGGTGAAAGAAGTGCTCTCTTCATGTCCCCCACCTCTGGGCAAGGAACCTGGTGGTGCAATGGTTAATTGCTCGGCTGCTAGCTAACCAAAAGGTCAGTGGTCAGAACCTCCTGGCAGCTACTCAGGAGAAAAGACCTGGCAATCTACTCCCGTAAATATTACAGCCTAGGAAACCCTATGGGGCAGTTCTACTCTGTCCTAGAGGGTCGCTATAAGCCAGAATGGACTCTACGACGAAGAACAATCTCTGTGCAGGAGAGATTACTGTACCCAGTACCGGATCATCTGTAGGTGGAGTCAGTGGGGTCTACACGCAAAGAGGCCTGTCCTTTTGAGTCTCTTCCTCTCTGCTCCTGATATCAAGCTGGAAAGTCCGTCCCCCTCCTCCCTGAGACCTCCTAGCTGCACCCACCCTGACCTTTCTCGTCTGCGTCACTTGTCAGTTTATCTCCTCTTTCCCCTTTCCCCAGACCCTATATTTCCTAGTTTCGAGGGAGAGGAAAAACAGGCTCTGTGGGATTGCTTCCTAATCCATGTCTCGCCCTTAGTTCAGCTGGTTCTTTGAATTTTGTGGACTGGGTGAGGGTACTGTGGGGTTGATGAAGAAAACACACATACACACACACACACGCAACTTAAAAACATAACTCTGCCAAATAATTTTTTTGGAACATTAGATCATTTTAAAGCTGAAAAAGTTGAAAAGGTATTGGTCCACACCTTCCCTTTATTAGGAGTCCCTGGGTGGTGCAAAAAGTCAAGGGCTTGGCTATGAACGGAAAGGTTGATAGTTCCAATCCAGCCAGAGGAGCCTCAAAAGAAAGGCCTGGTGATCTACTTCCAAAAGGTCATAACCATTGAAAACCGTATGGAGCACCCATGAGGTCATCATGAGTTGGAATCAACTCTACAGAAACTGGTTCCCCCACCCCCTTTATTTTATTTTTCCCCTTAGAGAGACTGAGACCCAGAGATGCTAAAGGACTTGCCAAAAGTCATCTCGTTAGTGGCAGAGGCCAAGCTGGAAGAGGCTGCATAGGTCCGGCTCACTATTATTACTCCCCCATTGCTAACTCCCACATTGTCTCCTGATCTTTTCTTTCCACATTGTCTCGTGATCTTTCTTTTTCTTCCCGTTCCAGTCTTTATAAAAAGTTTAAGATCAATCAGTGTCCCTCCAGGGCAGAAAACAAGTGATAATAATCTAGGAATGAAAGGCTGAACAAAGCGCCCGTCTTCTGACCAGAAACCAGGATGGCGTCAGGCAACCTTCAGGAATGGCAGTAAGGGGGTCAACTTGTCTGGGATGTGACCACCAGGACCACCTCAAGGAGGAACTAACATTCCACAAATCCTTAAGACTCATGATCCTGTCCCTATAAAGCCTCCAGGTGGCCCCCAGTTTGGGAAGGCAGGTTTTTGGAGGAGTCTATTCCCCTCTGTCTCCTATATATCGATATATAATAAAATTCTTGCTGCTCACCTCACCCCTGCCTCAGAACTGGCTATTGCAGCAGGCGGCTCCAGTCCTCACAATTGTGGTAACAAAGCCAGGGTCTGTATGTCTGCACTTTCAAGCCTGCGTTATTTACAGAATGTTGTGCTGCCTCTTGTGTGATATTCAATTATTATATTATTTAAAGTCCCTGATAGCTGTAGATAATATATACTGACTTTTAGGATGTTAACAAAAATGATACAATCTTGTTACCTGTACCAGAAGGACTAAACAATACAAAATTAAGCCCCACGTTTCTCACGTATTTCTTGGTCATTCTCAGGGACGGATTACCCAGTGAGCAAGGTAAGCCTGGGTTTACTTCTGCTTACTTACTAATCCGCAGTGAACCATTTTACATGGATTTTGCTACATCTTTGAAACCCATCTGAAATTGTTCACTACAGGTTAGAAAGTAAGCACAAGTAAGCCCATGTTTACCTTGCTCACTGGGTAATCCACCCCTGTGATGGGTTGTACATTTGAAAAGAGGCTTTGATTCTGTAGGAAGATGCTGTGGGGTTGGGAGAGAGACAGATGCCAGCTATACCTAGAAGCAGAATCTTTGATGTGGTGAAAAAATGTGAAATTGTTCACACAGATGATCTGGGAAGCAAGGTAAGCACTGTGCTTATCTTGCCTATTGGAAAATCTGCCCCTGCTCATTCCAGATCGTTGGTTTCTTGCCACCAAATTAAAGAGGAAATAAGTTAGGGGAGAGGAGATTGTTGCTCTAGGTCAGCATGTAATAAAGCAACAAATCATTAACCAATCAGGTTGTGTCACTCCTGGCTGAAAAACTGCTGCCAGAACTCAATCTTTCTTAGAGAACTAGCAAGAAATGCCAAGGATACCCTTAGCACAAAATGGCAGCCATTTCATTTTACATAGCCTCTCGGTATTCATTATTTCCCACTGGTCTTGGATGTCAGCAGCCTCTTTCAATTAACTTAAATCCTCAGATGTCACATCTAGTCTGAATCTCAGGGTTTCTGGAAGAAACTGAAAATAAGATCCAAATAGCCAGACTTCCAAAAAGTCTGTATCTTTGCAACTTGGGTCTCCTCTGTTCTAGGAAAAGGAAGCTGTAGGGTAGTGGTGCTGCATTCACCACTAGAGGGCACTTCAACATTTCCTTTTGAATTTACAGTTTTCCAGAATCCCTAATTGCAATGATCTGTATCCACTGCGGTGACTGTATCTCAGTAAAATTTTGTGGTGGCTCAAAAGGAATGCTCTCCTTGTACAACAATGGCACTCTGTGGTCTTTAACAAATATTGGCTGATGATGGGGATGGTTACAACAGATTGTAGCTGATTAAGAGGAAATTGATGATGGTATTACCCACCAGTGGTGAACAGAAGTCTAAATGCATATGGATCAGAAAGAGACTCAGAGGACTGGTATCCTACTGGCTGTCTACCCTAGTCGTTTCTACACCCAGGATAATAGTATGAATTACTAAACAAATAAGGCAGACATTCAGGGTAAGCCCCATCCCACACCGGCATGTGGCTGTCAGTCACCAGGTAGATTCAGATTTTACTGAGGAAGAAGGGCAGAAGAAAACTGGCTAAAATACTTAAAAATAGTATAAAAAACTCCTACGAGTAGAAGGATCAAAATAACTTGGGTGAAATAGGCCTATTGAATTTTTTAAGGAAGAAAGGCAATGAATTCCAAGGTGTTTGAGGTTAAGGGTGCCCTACGCTTACACAACCCCCTCCTCCCAGCACCGCCAATATTCTAGGGATCATTGACATTGAGAACATCCAAATTTAGGAGTAAGCAACCATCAAAAGTATAAGTAGGCTATGATTCCTTCCTTTAGGCAGAAATGACCTTTATTTGAAAGGTGGAGAGTTGACATCATATACATACTCACAGAAAAACTTGAACAATCTTTCAAAGCAACAGAAGTTGGAAATTTTGGGGAATAATAATAATGCACAATTGAGCTCTGCAAAAAAATTCCAGTGACCTTAAACCACCCAGTCTCATTACTCTGTCTCAATCCCCTCTCGTCATCCCTTCTCACTTCCAGACCATCCTTGATGTCTTGATATATTTTTCTTATTATACACTGCTGAATTCAAGCTTTTTTCTTACATCAATATTTTTAAGTAAAGTTGGTTGATACTTTATTTTTATATATTATCTTTTCCGAGTTTTGTATTAAAGTTATTCTTCTTTTATAAAATTTCCCAAACTTTTTTTAATAGCTGATACAGTTTACAGGACAGGGAAACGATCTGGTCTTTAAAAGTTAAGTAGAACTTAGCTGTAAAACCACGTTAGTCTAGTGTCTTGGGCTACAACAACAAAGATAACAGCAACAACAGAAGTCTGCAGTCTACAAAGTCTGCTGTCTACAAGACACAAGGTTAAATAGGAAGGTTAAATTTAGGGCTAGGCAAAGCATGTCAGACAAATGCAAACAAAAAAAATTAGGACTAGCAGTATTAATAGCAGACAAATTGAAATTCAAGGCCAAAAGTATTAACCAAAGAAGAATATTATGTTTTAATATAAGGTACAATCCACAGAGAATTAGAGTACTCAGTTTTATATGCAGAATAGATGGCAGTCAAGTACATAAAGCAAAAATTTAGGACAATGTAAGAACTTGAGGGAAACAAGTATTATTATCATATGTATACATATAAAATGCACGTTATATAATACATACAGAACTTTGATCCCTACCTTACACCATATAAAAATTAGCTCAAAATGGATTATAGACTTATATATAATATAGTATATGTGGAACTTAGATCCATACCTTTCACTATATACAAAAATAACTCAATATGGATCACAGGTCTAAATGTAAAACCTAACACTATAACACTTCTAGGAGGAAACATAAAAGAAAATATTTCTGACCTTGGGTTAGGCAAGGATTTCTTAGATGTGACTCCCAAAGCATAATCCATAAAAAAAAATCATAAATTAGACTTAAACAAAATTAATTTCTGTTCTTTGAAAGACAGTGTTAAGTAAATGAAAAGACAAGTTACTGACTGGGAAAAATATTTGCAAATGACATATAAGATAAAGAACTTGTATCCAGAGTATATAAAGAATGCATAAAACTCAATTTAAAAAAAACACACAATCAAAAAATGAACCAAAGATATGAGTAGGCACTTCATGAAAAAAAAAAAAAAAGATGGCAAATAAGCACATTAAAAAATGTTTGACATCATTAGTCATTAAAACCAAAAAAACCAAACCAGATCTGTTGCAATGAGTTGATTCCAACTCATAGTTACCCTATAGGACAGAGTTGAACTGCCCCAAAGGGTTTCCGAGGAGTGGCTGGTGGATTTGAACTACTGACCTTTTGGTTAGCAGCCAAACAGTTAACCACTTTGCCATGAGGGCTCCTGGTTAGTCATTAAGAAAATACAAATGAAAACCAAAACGAGATACTACCACTCAGCCATTAAAATGGCTTTTCCGAATTTTGCTGGTGTATTTTTCCATGTGAACTTTAGAATCAACTTGTCTAGTTTCAGAAGAAAGCTTGTTAGCATTGAGGCTGGAAGAACCCCTGAAACTATTGCCCTGAGATAATCTTTGAACCTTAAACCAAGAATATCCTCTGAAGTCTTCTTAAAACCAAACATTAGCTGAATTAGTACAAAATGTCTGCCTTGAATTATGTGTATGGATCAAACTGACAACAGCAGACTGACTGTCAACAGTTTTTCCCACAGCAAAGACGGGACAGCAAGGAGGGGCAGGGAAGTTAGATCAATGGAAACAGAACAAACAGAATGGAAATAATCAGAATGCTGACACATTGTGAAAACTGTAACCAAAGGCAAGGAACAATTTATATAAAAATTGTTAAAGGAGAACCTATTTTGCTGCATAAACCTTCACCTAAAACACAATAAAATATTATTTAAAAAAAATTGACGACAGCAACTGGAAAGATTAGACAGGAACCTTAGAGGGCGGTGAGTTTATGTTAACCGGGGAGGAACAACTCAGAGAAGGAGGGTGAGGATAGTTACGCACCTCAAAGACTGTAATAAATGTCACTGAATCGGACATGTAGAAACTGTTAAATTGGTGTTTGTTTTGCTGTGTATATGCTCAACAACAGCAGCAAAATAAATTAAAAAAACCAAAAAAAGAAAACGAAAGCCTGTTAGTATTTTTATTACTCTTGCAATAAATTTATAAATTAATTTAAGGAGAACTGACATCTTTATCATGTTGAGTATTCCTAGACAAGAATATTGTGTCTTTCCACCTGCTCCAGATTTTCTGGTGTCCTTAGAAGCTGTGTCAAAGTTTCCTTCATTATTATTCCTTTCTTGTTGAGTTTATTCCTAGGTAAGTTTGTCTTTTTATTGCCGTGATTATCAATGAAATCTTTGCTTCCATTGTATATTGTATATGTTCTGTGTGTATATGTGGATGCTAATGATTTATGAATATTAATTTTATATCCTGATACCTTATTGTATTTTTAAAAAATTTTTTGATAGAAGTTTTTCAGTTGGTTCTCTTGGAGTTTCCAGGCATTCCATGGTGCATCTGTAAATAGTGATCATTTTATCTACGCTTTTCTCGTTTTTGTAGTTTAGTTTCTTTCTCTTGTCTAATTGCATTGGCTAGTAAGTACAATAGTCTATTAAATAGCAGCAGTGATAGCAGAAAATCCTTTTCTTTTTCCTGATTTTTTCATAGTGGTGTCTCTATGATCTCAGAATTATTCTTGCACGTATCAAGAGTTTGTACACTGAGAAGTATTCCATGGCACCACCGTTTTTTCACCCTTCACCTGTTGAAGAACATCTGGGTTGTTTCCATTTTTCTTGGAGGATGTGTTATGAATAAGGAGAAAAGATTGAAGTTGTCAAGGATTTCATTTAACTTGGATGCACAATCAATGCCCGTGGAAGCTGTAGTCAAGAAATCAGATGACATATTGCATTGGGCTAATCTGCTGCAAAAGACCTCTTCAAAGTGTTGAAAAGCAAGGATGTCACTTTGAGAACTAAGGTGCACCTGACCTAAGCCATGGTGTTTTCAGTTGCCTCATATGCATGCAAAAGCTGTACAGTGAATAAGGAAGACCGAAGAAGAACTGATGTCTTTAATTAGGGTGTTGAAGGAGAATATTGACCATACCATGGACTGCCACAAGAATGAACATATCTGTCTTGGAAAAAGTACAGCCAGAATGCTCCTTAGAAGCAAGGATGGTGAGACGTCACTTCACATACTTTGGACATGTTGTCAGGAGGGACCAGTCTCTGGAGAAGGCCATTATGCTTGGTAAAGTAGAGGGTCAGTGAAAAAGAGGAAGACCCTCAACGAGATGGATTAACACAGTGGCTGCAACAATGGGCCCAAGCATAGAAAAAATTGTGAGGATGGCACAGGATTGGGCAGAGTTTTGTTCTGTTGTACTTGGTTGCTATGAGTCGGAACTGACTCAATGGCACCTAACAACAACATTATGTATAAAGCAGATATAAACATTCATGTAAAAGTTTTTCTGTGAACATAAGTTTTTATTCATCTGGGATAAATGCCTAAGAATGCAATTGTTGGGTCATATGATAATTGCAAGGAGTTCTGATAGTGCAGTGGTTAAGCTGCTAACTGAAAGGTCAGCAGTTCGAATTCACCGGCAGCTCCGAGGGAGAAAGCTGTGGCAGTCTGCTTCCATAAAGATTACAGCCTTGGAAACGCTATGGGGCAGTTCTACTCTGTCCTACAGCGTTGCTATGAGTCAGAATCGATTCGATTTGATGGCAAACGGGTATGATAGATGCATGTTTAATTTTTTAAGAAACTGCCAAAGTATTTTGCTGAATGGTTGTACTATTTTGCATTCCCACCAGCAATGTAAAAGTGATTCAGCTTCTCTACATCTATGCCAGGATTTCATGTTGTCACTTTTTTTTTTAGCCATTTCGATAGGTGTGCACTGATCTAACTGTGGTTTTAGCTTGCATTTTCCTAATGGTTAATGATGTGAAACATCTTTCCAAGTGTTTTTTTTGCTACCTCTATATTCTCTTTGTAGCCCTGGTAGCACAGTGGTTAAGAGCTCTGCTGCTAACCAAAAGTCAGCAGTTCGAATCCACCAGCCACTATTTGGAAACCCTATGGGGCAGTTCTGTCCTCTTTGGTGAAATGTCTATTCATGTCTTTTGTCCATGTACTGATTGGATTGTTTGCTTTTTTATTGTTGAGTTTTGAGAGCTCTTTTTATTCTCGATACTAGTCCTTTGTGGGATATGTGGTTGGCAAATATTTTCTCCCAGTGTGTAGCTTGTTTTGATCCTCTTAACTTTGGCTTTCATAGAGCAGAAGTTCTAAATTTTGATATAACCTAATTTATCAATTTTTCCTTTCAGGAATTGTGCTTTTGGTTTCAAATCTAAGAATGCTTTGTCTAGCTCTAGGTCCCAAAGATCTCGCTAATGTTTTTTTTTTTCCTAACAGTTTTACGCTTTACTATTTAAGCCCATGATTAAGTTAATGTTTGTGTAATGTGTGAGACTTATACCATCTTTCTTCTCTATTTTTCTGGAAAGATTGTGTAGAACCGGTGTTAATTCTTCTTTAAATGTTTGGTAGAATTCTCCAGTGCTACCTCATGGGCCTAGGTATTTCCGTTTTAGGAGTTTTTAAATTACGAATTCAATATCCTTAATAGATGTCGGGTATTCAATTTACCTATTTAATATTGGGTAAGTTGCGGTAGTTTGTGTTTTTTGAGGAATTGATTCACTTCATTTAAGCTGTCATATTTGTGTATGTAGAGTTGTTCATACTACTCCTTTATTATTATTATTTTTGATGTCTGTAGTAATATCTCCAGTTTCATTCCCAATATTAGTAATTTGTGTCTTCTCCTCACTGCCTCTTCTTTTTGCCAATCTTACTGGAGGTTCATCAACTTTATCGATCTGTTCAAAGAACCACATCTTTCCCCATTCTTTTTCTGTTTTCTATTTCATTGCTTTCTGCTTTTAAGTTTATTACTACTCTCTTCTGTTTGCTTTGGGTTTATTTTGCTTTTCTTTTTCTAAGTTCTTGAGGTGGGGATTAAATTATTGATTTATAATTTTTCTTCTTTTCTAATGTATGCATTTTAGTGCTATAAATTTGCCTGTTAGCACTGATTTAGTCCCACAATTTTTTTTTAATCTTTGGATTTATTTGTTATTTCCTTTTTTTTTTTAAATTATGCTTTAGGTGAAGGTTTTCAGAGCAAATCAGTTTCTCATTAAACAATTAATAGACATATTGTTTTGTGACATTGGTTGCCAACCCCGTGACAACACTCTCCCCTTCTTGACCTTGGGTTCCCCATTACCAGCTTTCCTGTCCCCTCCTGCCTTCTATTCCTTGCCCCTGTGCTGGTGTGCCCCTTTAGTCTTGTTTTGTTTTATAGGCCTGTCTAATCTTTGGCTGAAGGGTGAACCTCAGGAGTGACTTCAGTACTGAGTTAAAAGGGTGTCGAGGGGCCATACCCTCGGGGTTTCTCCAGTTTCTGTCAGATCAGTAAGTCTGGTCTTTTTTGTGTGGGTGAGTGTGAGTTAGAATTTTGATTACATTTTTCTCCAGCTCTGTCCAGGACCCTCTATTGTGATCCCTGTCAGAGCAGTTGGTGGTGGTAGCTGGGCACCATCTAGTTGTGCTGGACTCAGTCTGGTGGAGGCTGTGGTAGTTGTGGTCCATTGTCCTTTGGATTAATTTTTCCCTTGTGTCTTTGGTTTTCTTCATTCTCCCTTGCTCCAGATGGGGTGAGACCAGTGGAGTATCTTAGATGGCTGCTCACAAGCTTTAAAGACCCCAGACGCTCCTCACCAAAGTGGAATATTGAAGATTTTCTTTATTAACTATGTTATGTCAGTTGAGCTTGATGTCCCCTGAGACCATGGTTAGTTCCACAAATTTTGATATGCTGTATTTTCATTCGGTTCAATGTTTTTTTTTTTTTTTCCCTTAAGACTACTTCTTTGACCCATGGATTATTTAGTAATATGTTTTTTAGTTTCCAAATATTTGGAGATTTTACTGTTACCTTTACGTAGTTGATTTCCATTGTGACTCCATTGTAGCTGGAGAGCATACTCTGTATAATTTCAGTTTTTAAAAATTTGTTAAGATTTGTTTTGTGGCCCAGGATCTGGTCCAGCTTGGTGTATGTTCCATGGTTCTTGAAAAGCATGTGTATTCTGCTGCCTCTAGTTGGTCTACCTTCTTCTGTCCACCTTTCAGGGTCTTCTCAGGTTTGTTTTACATATAATAAAACAAATTTAATTTTATTTCGTGGAAGGAATAGGGAAAAGTACGTCTACTCCACCTTCCTGAAAGCAGAAGTAGATTTTCCCATATTTTAAATGAGTAGTGTCTTAGTTCTTAATGCTGCTGTAACAGAAATACCACAAGTGGTTGGGTTTAACAAACAGAAATTTACTTCCTCACAGTTTAGCAGGCTAGAAGTCTGAATTCAGGGCGCCAGCTCTAGGGGAAGTCTTTCTCTCTCTGTCTGCTCTGGGGGAAGGTCCCTGTCTCTTTTCAGGTTCTGTTCCTCATCCTTGGCGATCTTCAAGTGGTGTGTATCTTCCTCTCCATTTGTGCTTCCTTCTCAGAGCCTAATTTACTCTTTTTATATCTCAAAGGTGATTGGCTTAAGACACACCCCACACTGATACAATCTCATAAACACAACAAAGAAAGTCCTATTCTCAGGATTACATCCACAGGTGTAGCAGTTTAAGATTTATAACATACATTTTGGGGGGACACTATTCAATCCATAACAAGTAGGTTTGTCTATAATGTTCCCTCAAGATACTTTCAGCTCAAAAAATTCTGTTATTCTCTGATGTATTAAATCCCAGTTTGCAGCTTTTTATGTTTTACTATGGGATTATTATCTCTATTCCATATTCTCTTTCTCCAGCTTTAAAATGTACCCACACTGTTTTTGTCTTGCTTGGGGAGTAACAGACAAAAAGCTCTTAAGATGATATCACTCTCCCCTTCGTTAAGAAGGCCAAACTCTTATTTTTGTGAGGTGGTTATTTTTTGGAGCGAAATCCCACTGTAGAACATGAAAGGGCGAGGAACCCCCACATTAGGAACCCCCTAAAAAAAGGTTGAGAATCGCTGATTGAGGGTAAAAAATCCTTTACACAGGAGCCCACGCTTTATCAATTTGAAAGCTATTTCTCATGACATTAAAATGCTAATTCAAATACTGCCAGTAAAAACTGACATCAGCATGTTTTCAAAATTCTTCATGATTCCATTTCCAAGTTCATACCTCAAACAAGATGGTTTAGTCTTTAAAATTGGCTATACTGGCATGCACAACAGTGTAAAATTTGTTCAAATGTTAATGCAAGCACTTGCTATTAATTCCTTGTTTACCCTACTACAGAAATGTGAAACTTTATTCACGCAACAAGCATGAATTCCCTAATTCTTAATTCCCTCCCTCCAGTGGTGCCATCATTCTTCCCTTTAACCAGACTCATTATTGCAGAAATGTCTTTGACTCCTTTCATTTCTTCTTTGCTCCCACTGTCTTCCATAAGTTATTTACCAGTTGGACAGAGAAAAGGAAGACTTGAACATTTATTTCTTCTTCTTGTCAGCTTCCTAGTTCAGGCTGTTGTTACTTCTCTACTTGGTTGTGTCCTGCCCTTCTTGTCTCCCTCCTGCATCTATCCTATACAATACTACCAGAAGAATATTCCAGATCTGTCTGTTTCATCATGGTATTCTTGAGCTCTGAGGATCACCTGATGATTCCCATTTGTCCCAGTGTAAAATCTGCCCTTACATTCCAGAATCCTCACAATCTACCTTTTAGTCTTACAGCCGCCACCTAAAATCTCTTCTGCAATCAAGCTGGTCTCCTCAAGACCCCAGTAGACATAGCTGCTTGGGGACTTCTGGCATTCTTTGCCTTTCTTCTAATATCTGCACACTTCATTTGTGAAACTTTTCCTCCCCTCCTCCATGGGGTTCTGGTAGGCTGTCAACTCCAGAACCCACTCTGGCCACAAAGGTGGACCCATGACAAAGAATTGACCAGTCATGATACACAACTCTTCAAACAAAAGAGTTGGTTCAAAGATGGGCATATAGTCCAACCATATCTCAGCCCTTCCTTAGGAGAGGACTGGCTACATTTTTCTCTGAGTGCAGTCGCTGGGATGATGTAAGCCTGGAGGTCTTTGTAACTTCCACTCCCCACCACGCATCTCATCCAGATCCCCCAACTTCTCACTCCTGCTCCTTGGAGGAAGCCTACTTGTGTAGGAGATAAGTAGAGCAAAGAAAGAGAAGTAAAGTAAGCTAGTGCAACCTTTGGACACATTTGAATCCTTGGATTAGTTTCTGAGGTCAGCTTTAGTCATCGACTTTCCAAATACATGAGCCAGGAAACCCCTCTCCCTCTTTTTTTTTTTTTTTTTTGCTTAAAGTTGTTTACATTCAGTTTCTGCCCCTTGTAACCAAATAAGTCCAGCTGACTCAGCTCCCCTTTGTGCATTATACTTCCCATTCCTGTGTTGTTTCTCACATCTCTACCCTTCCTCTGTCCTTGCTAGAATCCCAATTCTGCTTTCTTCCTGCCTATGGATGACCTTTCTTACAGAAGTCCAAAATGAATCCCTGACCCCAACTTAATCTCTAAGCTACATGTCCCTTGAATGCAGGAGCTTGGGTTCCTGGAGCCAAGCACAGTACCTGGGACACAGGAGGTCCTCACTAACTTTTCCTTGACTGAGCGATGAATGAATGACCCTAAAGATTTTTTACACTCACATAGGACGTAACATTCTTTTGACACTTACTACAGGTTGTAGTTTTCTTAAAGACTGTGATAGTCTTTTTTTTTTTTTTTATGTTTGTAGCAGCTTTATTCATAATTGCCAGAACTTGGAAGCCATCAAAATGTCCTTCAAGAAGTTGATGGCTAAACAAACTGCGGTACGTCCATACAATGGGTGTGATAAAGTTGACACCATGCCAGTGACTAGCATGGTATCTTAAACACGGTAGATTCTTAATTAATTTATGTTTAATAAACAGATATTTTCATTTGTCCTCTCCTGTCTTATCCTAAGAAGACAGGAAGCACAGCTTATATTTCTTTGTGTTTTCCACAGTACAGATAAAGTTAGGGAACTCGATTTTGGAGCCAGGCTGCCTGCATTTGAATCCTAAGTTGAACACATACTACTTGGCAAGTTTCTTATCTCTGTGCCTCAGTTTTCTGTAAAAGGAGGGAAATACTGTACATACCTGTCTTAGTTACCTAGTGCTGCTGTTATGGATTGAATTGTGTCCCCCTAAAATATGTGTTGTAAATCCTAACTTCCATGTCTGTGGTTATAATGCCATTTGGGAATGAGTTGTCTTTGTTATGTTAATGAGACAGTGTTAGTGTAGGGTGTGCCTTAAATCAATCTCTTCTGAGACATAAAAGAGATTAAAAAGCAAGCGAAAGAAGCAGAGATGGACAAAGAGATGCCAAGCCACATGAAGATTGTCCAGAAGCAGAAGCTCAGAAGAGACAAGGACCTTCCCCCAGAGCTGACACAGAGAGAAAGCCTTTCCCTAGAGCTGGCACCCAGAATTCATACTTCTAGCTTTCTGAACTGTGAGAAAATAGATTTCCTTTTGTTAAAGCCACGCACTTGTGGTATTTTCTGTTGTAACAGCACTAAATGACTAAGACAGGTGACTTTAAAGAATAGGAATTTATCTTCTCACGGTTCTGGAGACTGTGAGTCCAAGTTAGGGTCTCAGCTGTGTCAGTTCCTTCTGTGAGCCTCTCTCTTAATTTCTGGTGTTTTCTTGTGGCCCTTGGCATTCCTTGGCATCTGTTTTTTCCCTGTGTATGTCCCTGTGTCTATTCTGCTCTTTTTAAAACTCAGAAGTGATTAGGTTTAGGATCCGTCCTACTCGGGTGTCATCTTGATAATGTAACAAAAGAAAGCCTCTATTTCCAAACATGTACAAGGGTTAGGATTTCAACACATATTTTTAGGGACACAATTCAATCCAAAACAATACCTTATACTTATCCTGTGATAACTAAGTAGGCTAATACATGTAAAATTCTTAGAATAGGTATATCACATAGTTAGTGCTCAATGACTGTTAAATAATCCTACAGTCTCTGACAGAGATTAATCAGGGAGGCATTAGCTCTACACTCAGCACTACAATTGTTACAAATACTACAGAGTAAGACAAGACCTCGACATTAAAGAGCTCAGAGGACACATAATGTATGTCACTGAAACACTTTTGGAATACCTACTATGTGTCAGGCACGATATAAAACCTTTACACATACCTCATCCATTTATATGGCCTAATGATCTTATGAAGGCATTGATGGTTCAGGGGTAGAATTCTTGCCTTCAGTAAGGGAAATCCAGGTTAAATTCCCGGCCAGTGCACCTCATGCACAGCTATCACCCATTTGTCAATGGAGGCTTGCATGTTGCTATGATGTTGAACAGGTTTCAGCAGAGCTTCTAGACAAAGACAGACTAGGAAGAAAGGTCTGGCAATTTACTTCTGAAAATCATCCAACAAAGACTGTATGGATCACAAGGGTTCGATCCTGTTGTGCATGTGATCACCATGAGTCAAGGGGTTAAACAGATGGCAGCTAACAAAGACAATAATGTTATAGGGTAACGGGGCATATTCTATACAAATCCCATTCAAGAGAGGAACACACTTGTGCTGGGTCCCTTTGGAGACTGGTTTGAAGATTTAGAACACAGGGAACATGTTGGGAAGTCGTGGAAATAATTGTAGACAGTGGAGTTTCCACTTGAAGCAATAGGAAGCCCTGATCTATTTTTAGGCAAGAGAGCAGCCAGATAAAGGGAATGCCATTGTAAATGAAGTTTCTTTTATAAGGATCAGCACAAAGCTGGTTCCTATGAGGAGAAGGTTAAAGATGTCCCAAATGTCCAACTTTTCCAAATTACTGTCCCACTCCATCATCTCTAACATCAACTACTTCTCCTCCCCTCAGAACTCTCCCTCCCGTCTTTGGGTTCCGTAGTTCACTGCAGCGTCTCACAGAACTCATGAACTGTACCAAGGAAATGGCCCACACAGTTGTGGAGGCTGTCAAGTCTCAAATCCGTGGATCAAGCATAGGCTTCTCCTGACTCACATGGCCACAGGGGCTGATGAACCCAAATCGGCAGGCCAGACGACAGGTTGCTGACTCATAAGGCTGCAGAAGCTGGCGAATCAGGTCAGACAATAGGCTGCTGGTCCACAGGGCTGTGGAAGCTGGGAAATCCCCAAATCAGCAGGTCAGATGGCAGGCTGCTGCTCATGTCCCAAGAACCGGAGGTCAGACAAGCAGGATCCAGGATCCAGATGCAGAGAGAGAGAGCCCCGCCAGAGCACCCACATGTATATATTGGACGCAGGCCACACTCCAGGGAAGGGTGTGACTGAGTAAGGGTAGGACTTCAGTCAGACCCTCCTGTAAGGCTGTGACTCAAGATACACCCTACACTATTCCTGCCTCATTAACGTATAGAAGTTAGGATTTACAATGCATAAAATGGAGAATGATTAGGATAATTACATCAGATCACAAAATGGAGGACAGCCATGCAATACTGGGGATCATGGCCTAGCCTAGCTAACACACAACACCAACCACCAGACCTCATTAGGGTTCCAAACACCTTATTTGCATTGTGGCACCCAATCATTGTGTGGGTGTCACAAAGACTGTGGCTAGAAGGGCCATATTAAGTAATTCACTGCATGGCAGATAGACAGGATGCATTAAATGAGGAGAGACTGGAATTAGAGAGGTAAACAAGGGGGCTGATATTGTAATGTAGGCATAAAGTGATAAAGGTCTGTTTTATTGGCTTAACATAGGACCATAAAGTGAGTGACTTATAAGAACAGAAATCTATTGTCTCACAGTTCT